>JARLTB010000113.1:17330000-17932500 GCA_030141615.1 Unio pictorum
CAGCACAACCTTGTGAGTGCAGTATATCAATCCGACAAAACGAATTCATATTTTCCGATACAAATACAGCAACATTTTTATTAAATGCTCATTTTAAAGCTACGTTAAAAATCCTAATCAAACAAACAAACAATAAACGTCTGAGATAAATTTGAACTTAGTCGCGCGCTAGAGATCACTTTCGAAAGAAAATGACGTTTTGGTCTCTTAAAATTGAAAGTTAAATTCATATTGTGAATGAATGCTCATTGCAAGAACTTTTCCATTTAGTATGTAATGAATATAGTTTTGGTATGAATGTCAGTTTTACTAAATTTCGTGATAATGACTGGAATTATCTGTATCATTTCTACATGAAGTACATTTGACTTCAGCAGCCATGTATAAGCATGTTGATATCTTCAGGTGTGTTCCTTTTCTGTCATTGAATGTTTGAAATCTTAATGTGGGAAATACATGACGTCTTTCAATTCAAAAATCAAAAAGACGCTATTGAAAATAATGTAACATTGTATCGAGAAAGTTAACGCTGTTTGTGGCAAAGCAGCTGGTATGTGGCAGAGCACCGCCCCCCCCCCCAACTGCTTTAGTTCATTCAAAAACAAATTATATCAACCAAAACGTAAAGAGTGAGTGGAATATCGTAAAATACTGTACTATTCTGACAATGTAAAGTTAACAGAGAAAAAAATAAAATAATAGCACGTATAACTCTGCACGGCGTACCCATACTGACGTCGCATCGTGGTAAAACCAAATATAACGAGCACGGTCATTCACTGTGCAAGTGTCACAATGATAAATTTTCTTCCCAACTGGTCAAGCTTTAACAGTGTATGTTGATAGCTTAGGTGATACTACCTACGTTGTCAAACCCAATTTTCGAGGAGCATAACTTTTTGGACAAAAGCAAAATGGTTTCCTTAGTACTAAACAAGACAAACAATATAATCTGTATTTGTGTGTGTGTGTGCGTGTGTATCTGTGTGTGATTTGTATTTTAACGTAGCTTATAAAATGTAATATCGCTACGATGTCTGCAGTGTGGCAGTTTATAGTGCTATCTAGCACTGGGACATTATGATGTTACCCCCAGTAAAATTCTCCTGACACCAGGCCGATAATTCCTAAAATTAATCCTTTAATCTGAGCATCTATGGAGTCAACTGTTAGAGCCAGCGACCTCCCACACAGAGACAAACGGTAGTACCATTAGGCCAAAGGAATATTCAGAACGGTTAGAATCTGTATGGAATCAGGTGATACGGGGATCGTCTTATAATCTAAACTACTGTACAATCTTTCTGACAAGATAAGATAAAAATCATTTTCGGAAAGGAATGAATTATAAAAGTATATTGAAAATATAAACCGTCATTGACGTTGATAGGAAACACTAGTTTTAGTTCTTGACTACAGAGCCAAATATTGAGAGATTCACATATGAAATCAGTATGGTAAGGTCTTTAATACTCGACTTACTTCTCCCATAATGACATATTTGTTAACCTTTGACTATACAAATGTTTCCTAGACAACACCATTAGGAGAACCATTAAATAAGAGTAAACCTTTTAAAACCAGAATGCTGCTTGAGTAGGCGATAATTAGGTATTATATGTTTTAGGGAGATACAATGATACCATAGTAAGCTGAAATATTATCGTTAATTTATCGCGTCGGTCCTTCATGTGTATACCATTTAGTTGTTTGTCCTTGTTACGAAGATCGTATTGTTGAAGTACTAGTGTTGTTTAATTGAAATTACTCGAATTTTGAGTGACTTTTGCTATTTCAATGTAGACTTGAACTTCAATCGATAGTGTATAGTTAAACCTTGAATCCTGAAAATATATTATCAGCAAGGATAATACAGCACAAGGAAGCTTTTACACGACTATTATAGTTAAAGAGCAGTGTAGCTTTTTAAAATTTGCAGGACCAATATTATTTCTTGCTTTCATGTTTTGTAATTTTAATGAATTGACAAGCATGGCCTTTGCGTATTCGCATTTTTTTCACAAAGGGCAACTTTCTAAATGGAATATTTAAACCACGTGGTTTGCGTACAATGACAGTAGTACACTTTTATAAAAATGAAAACAAAATCAAACAAAAAAGAAACAATATTAAAAATGTAATAGGAAGTTAAATGTTTGAATGATTTATCTAATAACTAGTCTAGGTAGATTGGGGAGACAACGTAGACTAATACCCTCCATCATACACTTAATATCTAGACAAGAGAGCTATACGGTTTAATTGAATTTCTATAAGTGATGGAAGATCTGAGATAAACACATACGGACAGTCATACGTAGGATATTTCACTATCACCAACATTTTCCAAAAGATATTTGGGATGACAACAGATGAGTATTTTGAAGACATAGAACAAAATTAGTTTATGAAGAGACAGGATATATTACCTGGTTATGAACGAAGGATATTACCAAAAAATTGTAAAAATGTATCCTATCCTGATTTTCTCGTTTTCCTCACAAGTGATGCTGGGATTAGAAAAGGTACAATAAGTAACATTGCCGATTTTTTTCTCTCTCTCTCTCCCTTTGGACGGCTTGACTGATATTACCATCATTCATAGGTTCAAAAATATCGTCGTATGACACAAGCGAAATTCCCCAACGCTCTTATTTTCATGGATTTTTGCCCGTATTTAGCTACGATAGTCCGGAGAGAGAGAGAGAGAGAGAGAGAGAGAGAGAGAGAGAGAGAGAGAGAGGGAGGGAGACACAGACAGACAGAGATTCAGACAACAGACATAAGTAGGGTGGGGTTCTTTTTTGACATTCAAATATTTAGTTATACTTGATATTAAGAACTTTACAATAAGTTTAGGAAACAACATCAACAAAACATTAAATATATCATTGTATCTAGAGCACGTAATCAATAAATATACCTGATCATGTTGACAGGTTTCGCAACTTTGAATCATATATTGTATAACTACTGTAGACAAATCCGAAGGAAAGTGAAGATATACCGTTAAGACGAACCATATTATTGTAGGTTACTTGTTCTAATTTCAATTTGACGGTTTTCATCCAGCCCAAATTATTTTTCGCTCTCACTCCGGATGTCTGCTTATTTTGTCCTTTATGCGTGAGGGTTAAGGGGAACGGAAAGTAGAAAAGATTGCGATGAAATTGAGTACCATATAAATTGTATTACTTTAATACTTGTATCGTTATTTTTATGTATGTGATATATAGAATATATGTACAGTATGTACGCTGTATGTATGATCTACCACAAGATGTATAAATGTTTCATTAAAAGGAAACGAGTGGTATATCACGTAGTTCTACTATTTTTCTACTTGTTTACAAGCACATCTACAATTAGATAAGTTGATCATTATCTTTTTCAGTTTCTATTTTTTTTTCACAATTATTAAATCAATATGATACACATTGATGATCAAAGATGAAATATGTTTTTCTAATGAAGAAATTAGAGCACTGCAAACACGATTAGCTTCCTTTACACTGAACCTGTACTGACAGGCATTAATAGACGTACTGGCGTATGGAAATTAGCAATTAGCGTGGAATAGAAATTAAGTGAAATGACGAGCCAAAAGAATGTAATTAAAATATTTTAATATATTCTAAAGACTATAAAATACTCTCTCTCTCTCTCTCTCTCTCTCTCTCTCTCTCTCTCTCTCTCTCTCTCTCACCTCCTTTGGACGACCTGACTATTACCTTCATTCATTGGTCCAAAGACATCGTCGTATGACAAGCGAAAATCCGCAACGCTCTTATTTTCATGGATTTTCACCCATATTTAGCTACGATGAGAGAGAGAGAGAGAGAGAGAGAGAGAGAGAGAGAGAGAGAGAGAGAGAGAGAGAGAGAGAGAGAGAGAGAGGGAGGGAGACACAGACAGACAGAGATTCAGACAACAGACATAAGTAGGGTGGGGTTCTTTTATGACATTCAAATATTTAGTTATACTTGATATTAAGAACTTTACAATAAGTTTAGGAAACAACATCAACAAAACATTAAATATATCACTGTATCTAGAGCACGTAATCAATAAATATACCTGATCATGTTGACAGGTTTCGCAACTTTGAATCATATATTGTATAACTACTGTAGACAAATCCGAAGGAAAGTGAAGATATACCGTTAAGACGAACCATATTATTGTAGGTTACTTGTTCTAATTTCAATTTGACGGTTTTCATCCAGCCCAAATTATTTTTCGCTCTCACTCCGGATGTCTGCTTATTTTGTCCTTTATGCGTGAGGGTTAAGGGGAACGGAAAGTAGAAAAGATTGCGATGAAATTGAGTACCATCTAAATTGTATTACTTTAATACTTGTATCGTTATTTTTATGTATGTGATATATAGAATATATGTACAGTATGTACGCTGTATGTATGATCTACCACAAGATGTATAAATGTTTCATTAAAAGGAAACGAGTGGTATATCACGTAGTTCTACTATTTTTCTACTTGTTTACAAGCACATCTACAATTAGATAAGTTGATCATTATCTTTTTCAGTTTCTATTTTTTTTTTCACAATTATTAAATCAATATGATACACATTGATGATCAAAGATGAAATATGTTTTTCTAATGAAGAAATTAGAGCACTGCAAACACGATTAGCTTCCTTTACACTGAACCTGTACTGACAGGCATTAATAAACGTACTGGAAATTAGCAATTAGCGTGGAATAGAAATTAAGTGAAATGACGAGCCAAAAGAATGTAATTAAAATATTTTAATATATTCTAAAGACTATAAAATACTCTCTCTCTCTCTCTCTCTCTCTCTCTCTCTCTCTCTCTCTCTCTCTCTCTCTCTCTCTCTCTCTCTCTCTCTCTCTCTCACCTCCTTTGGACGACCTGACTATTACCTTCATTCATTGGTCCAAAGACATCGTCGTATGACAAGCGAAAATCCGCAACGCTCTTATTTTCATGGATTTTCACCCATATTTAGCTACGATGAGAGAGAGAGAGAGAGAGAGAGGAGAGAGAGAGAGAGAGAGAGAGAGAGAGAGAGAGAGAGCAACCATTTGGATAATGTTATATTTAATAATAAATAATTGATTTTAGAACATTATAATAGGTTTAAGAAACAACAACAAAGGATTAAATAACAATACAGTATGTGTGCCTCGCAAATTTAGTATATAGGACTAGTGTCACTGGCTTTTGCAATTATGTATCATTGATATTATAAACGCTGTAGATAGATCTTAAGGAAAGCATAAGCATACCTTTGCGACGAACCAGATTAATGTAGGTTATTTGGTACAAGTTCAGTTTTAATGTTTTCGTCCAGTGCATTATGTTTTACTCTCTCACTTCAAATGTGTGCTTATTTTGTCATTTACGCACGAGAGGGGAATGAAAAAAAGAAATAATTACGATGAAATATTGTACCATTTTAACGTCATTTAGAAAACAGGGACTATTAATACTTTCTATCATTATTTTCATATGAAATTTATGATTAATGAATGAGGAGAAACTCATCACTGATGTTTAGGCCGGCGGTTGAAAGAATGTTTATATATTCGTATTATTGCGCCATGGGCGGATCACATGTTTTGCCATTTTATTGCATATAATATATCTTTATTATCATTGTCATCTTTGATTGCCAAGTTTCTGATATGATAGGCTAAATGCACCATGGCGGATCGATCAGTTATTTCATTTTTGTGTCCAAGTGACATCTTTTGGATTTCATTATTTGCTGATCTCATTATATAGTACGCACAAATCAATAGCGTGGAACAATGGCGCGTTGTACATGGACCAAACGGTTTTGAAGATAACTGACCACAAATCGATATTTTGCAAGTTTTTAACATCGAAAGTATGGATATGTACCAGAGAGAATACATTTGCAGTTTTTTTAGAGGTTAAGGATGTTTTCGTGAAAACACGATCCGGCAGTGAAAACATGCTTAGTTATGAGGCCATTCCAGTTGTGTTGTTTTCTTGTCTCAATCATGTAGGAACAGTATTCAAATTTGAACAACTGCATTTTGATTGGATGCAGTGGTTTAACGCCGCATCCACTGAAATTCGCAGAACCGAGGTTCTAAAGTATCTAATGGATCCACTAAGTTGTCGATCGCTTAACATATCGGAACCTTGACGACGATGTATGCTTCTTTTATTAAAACTTTATCAGGAAGCAAAACAGAACAAATATGGGTGAAGTTGGATTATATTTTTTTAGAAAAATATCTTGACAATTACCCTTTTCTAAGAGGGGTTAGATTTACCTGAGACTTTACGGCATATGAAACGTCTATTGCGACGAAAGTTTTATTTGAAAGAAAGTCGTGAAGATGACTTTGAATGATAGAGATCTGGCGGTTTAGTTTTGCGATGTTAATTAAATAAGCAACATACTATAGCGGTATGCAGGGCCGAAATACCCATTAGGCGCACTAAGCACGTACTTAGGGCACTAGCTCAACAATGTCACAAGAAATAATTCACATTAAGTGTTGATGATTAATTTGAATGAATTAATCATAACCATTTCGATCTGAATGCACGAGTATCTTTCTTTCGAATATTGACAACACTAGTATTTTTCGCCTTTTAGCTTAAATACTTTTAGGTTCACATTTTGTCGTGGGGGGTGGGGGAGGGGAGGAACCAATCTATTTTCAGTGCTTAGGACCCTGAGAGGCCTTAATGCGGCCCTGACCATATGATAACACAACACGTTAGAGAAATAAAATGTGAATGTGCAAGTAAGTTTAATAAAGTAAATGACATGGAATAAAAAATAATATCTTATTAAAGCCAGGCGATAACAGATGTTGGTTGTCACGAGACTTTCACCTATGTCTCTTGAGAGTAAAAATTCTCACTGTAAAATCAAAGCCAAGTTTCTGCAGTGGCTATATGGGTTGTAATAAAAGACATTTATTTTGTAACTTTGGTTTATGATTTAAGCTTTTCTCTTCACTCACTCACCAAGGATTCGATCACATCTATTTAGTCCGATATCCTCTGACCTACGCATACATACCTCTACTGTAAAGGTGTTACTTATTGATATTCAACGGATTTCGGAATGTAAATATTTGTTCAATTCACTGCCCGTTACTGAATTTAATTATGAACATAACAAAAGCACGTGTCAAGTTATTTAATGAAAATTGTTAAGTCTACCTACAAAATGGGCCGATAATTGTTTGATCCGATGAGTAATTGAAACCTCTATCCTGCCCATGCTTGCAGTGTTCTTGACCCAATGAATCAAAGTAGAACGTTTAATGACTGTTACATCATTTACGTGAAGTAAACATTATCTTTAAGTTGATTTTGTTTCAGCTAACATCTTATATCTTTTAACCGAATGGCACACACTAGTCCAAAGCATCAGCATGATTTTTTTTTATATTTTTCCAAATGCACATGGAATTAAAAGGGACAACATTGTTTATGATATGTATAACATGGTTGAAGTGTTGTCGTTGGCAACACTAAACTTTATCTGACAGCCACGGACTAATCCTATGGATGGGCATCAAACTTTAATAAGGGTAAGATATGAATAGAAACGAATTAGTCCTTTATCCACAGGACTCAAGCTAACGCAGATATCAAAATACCCTCCAGTGAGAGGGTATATCTCATAGTATGATTATTAAAGATCGATTACCGATAAAAGGATATCCGAATATTATTTAAAAAATGCAGTAATGTTACTGGAATATTGTTTTAATCCTTTTCTACATACATACATTACATACATACATACATACATACATACATACATACATACATACATACATACATACATACATACATACATACATACATACATACATACATACATACATACATACATAGGAGCACGTATTTGAATTTGAAACTTAGTTACATTGATAAACTTAGGTTTTGAAGATATGTGGATGCGTCCGAACATTTTTTTTCTTTACAATCAACCACATTTACAACATTTTTGAGATTTTGAATTTCTCAGTGATGGATATAAATTCCGTAAATTCGGTAGATTCAATCACTATATTTGAACATGTTAAGGGAAATACTATGACATGCTATTTACATCCGTACATCCGTGCATATCTCTCTCACGGTCGGTCCTTTCATTAAATTCTTGTAACATGAACTACATCTTACCGAGTTTCACCCTGTGAGGTCATGTTTGAACAATAGACCTCAACCTGCTGTTCGTGTTATAATTTCTTTATTTTTTTGTCGGAGAAGAGGACTTGGTATTTTAGTTGAGAAGATCGTTTGTTTGTTTGTTTCTTAAAGGCGCAACAGCACTTTTAAGCTATTTAGGCCATACAATAGGCTGTATGTATACATGTTTAAAAATACTAAAAGGTTTGATATCGACCAGCGATATAAAAAACCAAAACCAAATAGTTCAAGGTAAAATGGTAAGATGTTAGTAACAGTAAAATACGAAGCTTCCCAATCAACGGGACATGTCAAAGGTGTATGTTAGTGAGGACAGATGAAAAGATGTTGAACAAAAGGGGCGGTATTTACATTAGATAAAATTGCTCAAAGTGATGACATACAATTCATGGTTTTAGAAAAGGTTTACCTCCTTCAGGAAATCTAAAAAGCAAGTGATATGTATAGTATTAAAAGGTTCCTTCATGTCATGCACATTACAATACGTATCACGCGCAGGTTGCAGGTCGAAACACTCTGTCATGAAGTGCTTAACTATGAATGGTTCATTGCAAGTAACGCACTCTGGTGGATCTCCACCTTTTAGTGGGTTATGTACGGATGTCCAATCCAGATTCTTGCAATGAATGCCTCCTCCCTACGGATGGTTCTGTATGAAGGAGTTCATTGTCCTAGGGTTTGTTATTCATTGCATCATTCCACGATGCCTGCCAATACTCGCTTAGGCACTCTTTCATACAAGGTTTAAAATCAGTCAATGGTATTTTGCAATCAGATGGTTCCTGATATAGAGCCATCTTAGCAGCGCAATGTAAAAAGCACTTTGGGTCGTTTACAAAGCCAGCGTAGTGTTTCCGAGACAAACGTTTTCTGAATTATTCAAAGATTCATTTTGTTACATTCAATGCAGAATGAAATTCTGATGCCAAATGAAGGTATGGAATTTAGTTTGTTTTCGTATATAGTTCTTTATTTGTGTTGAAAAACAGCCGAAAATGCAGGGTTTAAAATGTTTCAACTTAATTTGAGAGCAAACTGTGCAGAGTGCATTTCTGTGATAAAGGTGGTTCATTCACTTCCTGCAGAAGGCTTTCACATGGAGATGTTTTAAAGGCTTCCAGAGCGAGTCTTATTCCCTGATGATGAATTGGGTCAAGCATTTTCAAATATGACTTCCTAGCTCAACCATAAATAACGCAGCCATAGTTCAGTTCGGAACGGAACATTTTCTGTACAAACTGAGGTTGATTCCTTTTAATCTGCACCCCAGTCAGTGTGCGCAACTACTTTAAGCAGATATAAGGATTTCAAGCATTAGCGTTCAAATGCTTGATATGTGGAATATAAGTCCGTTTTCTGTCGAAAATAATACCCAAAAACATTGTGTGCTCAACAACTGGAATAACTGTTCCGTCCAGCGTGAGTTTAGGCTCATCATGATGTATTCGCAACAGACAGAAATGCATGCATACTGTATTCGATTTTGAATGTTTGATCTTGTTGATATTTTGTTGTAGTTGTCTATCGATAACAAATTAAAAATCATCAACGTATAATGATCAATCCACATCAGGAGCAAAACACTTGGTGATGTTATTGATTGTGATCTTAAATAGAGTTACACTTAAAACACTGCCCTGGGGCACACCCATCTCTTGCTCGTGCATACCTGAGATGATAGAGCCCACTCGTACTTTGAATTCTCTATCTAACAAATAATTTGATATGAAAGAGGGCAGATGGCATTTTGGACCCAGATCGTGCAGGTCATTTAGTATCCCGTACTTCCATGTTATGTCATAGACCTTTTCTAAATCAAAGAAAACGGCTACTAAATGTTCCTTCTTGATAAATGAATCGCGAATAAATGTTTCCAGTCTAACCAGATGATCGCTGGTACTACGACCAGAACGGAAGCCACTTTGGAAAGTAGATGTTACATTGTTACTTTCCACGTACCATACCAGCCGGTTATTAATGATTCGTTCCATTGTTTTGCACACACAGCTTGTTAGTGCAATGGGTTGATAGCTGTTAGGATTTCCGATATATTTACCTTTTGGGAACTGGTTTTACTGTTGCTTCTTTCCAACTCTTAGGTACATTACCAGAAATCCATACATCATTAAAGATTTTCAGAAGAGATGTTATTGATGATTCTGGGAGGTGTTTCAAGAGCTGGTTATGCACTACATCAGGCCCAGCGGATGTATCATGGGCCTTGTCTAAAGCCTCCCTAAGCTCCAATAGTGAACACAGCTGGTTATAACTTTCAGAGTTGTTGGATGTGAATTGTAGACGTGACTTTTCCTGTTGATTGTTGAATGTTCGGAAGGCTTCTGAATAATTAGATGATGAGGAAATTTTAGAGAAACGGTCTGCAAGAATATTTGCTATGTCACGTTTCGAACTAAAATTGTTATTGTTTGTTTTCAGGTGTCGGAGCAAATAAGTTTTTCTCTTTCCATTTATGTTTAGAATAGTGTTCCAAACATTTTTAATTGACGAACGAGAGTTTAAATACGAAATATATTTATATGTGAGGCGAGTTCTAGCCCTGATAATACAATATTTGCTTAACGTTTCCAGCGTTGGACGATTTTTGAAATGTTATAATGCTACTCGGCGTTTTCTAATGGCTTCGTTACATTCCTTGGTTACCCAAGGTTTTTGGTTTTTCTACTGTTCGGTGAGGACTTTGGAATAGATTCTTATGCAATCTCGATTATACTGGAAATAAAATGTGAGTATCGGATTAAAAGCGTTGAACATCTTATATCTTTTAACCGAATGGCACACACTAGTCCAAAGCATCAGCATGAATTTTTTTCTATATTTCCAAATGCACATGGAATTAAAAGGGACAACATTGTTTATGATATGTATAACATGGTTGAAGTGTTATCGTTGGCAACACTAAACTTTATCTGACAGCCAGGGACTAATCCTATGGATGGGCATCAAACTTTAATAAGGGTAAGATATGAATAGAAACGAATTAGTCCTTTATCCACAGGACTCAAGCTAACGCAGATATCAAAATACCCTCCTGTGAGAGGGTATATCTCATAGTGTGATTATTAAAGATCGATTACCGATAAAAGGATATCCGAATATTATTTAAATAATGCAGTAATGTTACTGGAATAATGCTTTAATCCTTTTCTACATACATACATACATGCATGCATGCATGCATGCATGCATACATGCATACATACATACATAGGAGCACGTATTTGAATGTGAAACTTAGTTACATTATAAACTTAGGTTTTGAAGATATGTGGATGCGTGAGAACATTTTCTTATTTTTACAATCAACCACATTTACAACATTTTTGAGATTTTGAATTTCTCATTGATGGATATATTTTCCGTGTATTCGGTAGATTCAATCATTATATTTGAGTATGTTAAGGGAAATACTCTTACATGCTATTTACATCCGTACATCCTTGCATATCTCTCTCACGGTCCTTTCATTGATTTTCTTGTAACATGAATTACATCAAAACTGAATGAAGGAAAATGATTTGAGGATTTCAGATTAAACGGGAAAGTTTCTGATCCTGTATGAAGATCCCCACTTTCTGTAGGAAGGATATATATGTGATCCGTGCCCTCCCTTACACGGCCTTGTATGAGGAGGAGGAGTTAGGTCCTAAAGTCACATGTGCATCAGTAATTTATATGAACATTTCCTTGCATCCTTAATCCATAGACACCGGTGGAGAGAGCATTATTAATTTCATATGCACTTCAGAATGGTGACTGAATGAGAAATCAAGTTTCGAATCCTGAATGCAGTCAGCTTAGGTGGTGGGAGAGGCGTATCTATATTGGGTGGCATACTAAGTAACCGATGGTGATTGTGACAGCTTGCTTACCGAGTTTCACCCTGCGAGGTCATGTTTGAACAATAGACCTCAACCTGCTGTTCGTGTTATAATTCCTTTGTTTATTTTGTCGGAGAAGAGGACTTGGTATTTTAGTTGAGAAGATCGTTTGTTTGTTTGTTTCTTAAAGGCGCACCAGCACTTTTAAGCTATTTAGCGCCATACAATAGGCTGTATGTATACATGTTTAAAAATACTGAAAGTGCAGCAAAGAGTGTGGACAGACCGAAACTATTTCAAGGAATCCGAAACTATTTCAAGGAAACCGAAACCAATTCAGGCAGACAAAAAAAAAAAGAGAAATGGTTTTGGTTTGTCACGCTTCAGATCCGGCACTGATTGTGTTGTGGAGATAAATCAAAAATCCTTTACGATTTCAGAAACATACTAATTTGTAAAACCTCACCTCGAAAATCAATCAAATTAATTGACTGGTCAGTGAGTTTAAAATTAATTCTTGTTAACGAATCATTATGACATCGCATATAGAACGGATTAGTTGGATCTTCAATTATTAGAAATCCGGGTGGAGCTGTTGGTGCAAATGAATATAAAATATACCCCTATTGGGTTTGATTTGATCTTTTGAGATTTATTTGATAACTTCCTTCGATAACATCACATATTAAATTCACTGCAATCACCGAGGATATATTGACGTTTTGACGAGCAATATGCCGCCCACCTTCGTCTGGGTCATTATTATGTTTGAGGATAGTTGTTTGTGGTTGTGGCATTTTTTTCCATGCGCCTTGAATCCTTTTGAAACCATCATCGATGGCATCATTGAGATATTTTTTTAGTTCTGGTGCATTATAGCCTGGCAACTTAAAATCGGGGAGGATATCTTCTATGCTTATATTAAGTTTTTTTTCAAATTCTGTTCTCGTTTTAGGATTATTATGATCTAATATAAATTGAACAAATCGTGAATTGAAAAATTCCATGTCTGCGATAATTTTATTACACACCTCAATGTATTTGATGGCTTCATTTCGGTTAGGTGGGGTTTTACTAATTTCTTCTATGAAGTTTTTTTTTCAATTTTTCAAAATTGGAATTCATATCAGTGAATTGTTTGTTCATGTTGAATTCCTTTATTACATAATACTTATCGTCCCTGGATCCTTCTAACTAAAAAAAAAACATGAGCAAAATCAGAATGATTTAGTGGTTCAGCATAATAACCTAAACGGTTTTCGTATATATCACCGCTATAAAACGTACGATAACTATGATAATCCTCCTTAGTTGAAATATAATCAGAGTTTTTCGGTTCGGGTATATTAACGGTTTCTTGGCGAGGTAGGGTTTCAGGCCACCCTAGTATTGTTCTTATCGAATTCTGATAGTTATCTTCGGCATATCCGGGTGAATTTATCTCAATGGCAGATGATAGTGTTGGTTCATGAACTGTTATAGCGATTTTCTATTCTTTTCCAGTAATGGATTTTATTCTACATTGTAATTCGTTATTGATTTGTTCGATTTGGTAGGACCCAGATGGTAGTGAAACAACGTTCCATTCAGGAGTCAGGTCTTGTTTATTCTTGCTCGCAAACACAAGGGAATTATTCGGTTGTTAACCACCAATTGGTGCTGATCTAATGTTAGGCCAACTGTGATACACTCGTAGTTTTGCTAGTGCTATCTCCTTAACTGGAACCGCAGTAGGGAATTTGACACTGAATTCAGGATTCGTTGAGGTTATTGAGATCATGCTGGTTTTCACCGGGGTTGTGTTTTCCGCTATTCGTTGAAGAAGTTCTTGCGATGTTGCCATTGTTATTATACTCATATTGCTTTAATAATTTTGACATCGCAGAATCATAAACACGTACCATCGTTGAAAACTCATTATCGGATATTAATGTATCATCGAGGGTGGATGATATCATCGAGGATAATCGGGAGTACGCGGTTGACACAACATGGAATTTAATTACGTAGTCTTGTAGTTTACGCTGGCTGCATGATGATATTTTTTTGTTATTAAAATCAAAATTTGACATGGGAACTATTGTTAGTAAAATGTTCATAGTCTCAGGCCTTTTCCGCTGTACCATGAATACGGAGTTCCTGGTAGTCTTAGACACTTTCCTGATCGTATTGCGGCCGCAGAGAGAGAGAGAGAGAGAGAGAGAGAGAGAGAGAGAGAGAGAGAGAGAGAGAGAGACCTGAACACCTTTTTTTATCTTTGATGGCATCATTGAAGTGTTTTATCTGACAAGCTGTCAATGACAATTTATTCTGACCAGCAGACATGTGATTATGCTTCAGCGATATTGTGGTTCCACATTTTTTAGCTGATTCCGATTGCAAATTTTTAATTTGACCAGGAGTTAACGTAACACTAACATGACTGTATGACATTTTATTTAATACGAGATTGATCTAATTGTTACATTACATATTTTCCACTGGTACATCAACTACTCTCATTCGTCCACCAACACCTTCGAGTAGCATTGATTTGTCGCTGAGAATGACAGCAACTGCTCTGTAATTTGGGATAGTGACAACACCACCTGCAACCGGACGGATTACACGAGCTCTGAAGTGTATGTCACCTACGGATAGTCTTGTTCAGTCAAGATGTTTCAGCGAGACGTAATAGATGGGATATCGTTTTCTAAAATCAAATTGTGATATTTGCAGACCAGTATCCACATTATTATCGCATCCCATAAATGACAACAAACGATGATGGTTCCGTAATCAAGTAGTATATCCTCGGATGGTTCTTGTTGACCGTTTATTCTCAACGAAACTTCATTAACACCCAATTGATCAAATATCATATGACTGCGTGTTTGTGAACCCAATCGCGTCTTATCCTGTAACGCAATAAATATATGACGCGGAGCTGAAACACCTTGTTTTGATGCCAGGTGCCATGTAAGTGTACCATCAATATTAGAATCCATGGTATCTGTGGTCACTGTTAGCCACCTTAGCAGTGATTTACCTCCATGGTCCATAAATGAAAGTAATTTTTCCTCTGCGGTGATTGATGCAGTCATTACTGGCATCCACAATGATAGTTTTGATATAATGACTTTACCATCAGCAACACCAGCACCACGCCAGATTGCATCATTATCATTACCCTTTCGCACGAGTTCTACTGTATGCTTCGCTCCATAGATAACTTTTCTAACATTGCTGCAAAATCCGAAAATATGATGTAGTGGAATCGCGCATGAAAAATGTCGACACTGTCCTTGCAACATTGATACAGGTGTTGCAAACCCCAAGTTGTGATTAAGATTAGTACTTTTAATAACATCAAAGTTACCAGCTGGTCTATCTTCGTGTTCAACATCATCTGTTTGTGGATCAACTGCAGTATTTTTTGGTATTAGCACTTTAACATATGGAATGTGATCAGCATGATCAGTGAGATCCTTAGAGAACATCATAGATGGAGCTGCCGATCTTGTATAATCATCAAAATATCTTGCTAACCACACTATTGTTGTGTCAACATCAACCTCACGCTCTATAGACTCGATTTCTCTTCCATCAATCATATATCTATCACTCTTGAATAGCGCCATGATACCATTATTGACTAAACCAACTCGGATATTTTCATCATTTGCATATGGTGTATCACCAACATTTGTTACAAGTTCTCCTTCTCATTCGATAAATTCTTCAGAGGGTAGAAAATATTTGCTGGTATCATGGCCTGAAGTTCGATTCTTGATCGAAGATCCGGTTGTACTGCATGATAGGAATATTACTGATAATCGCGGATAGAATCATTCTTGGGTACTGGGGCGTTCATATCAAACGCTGTATCTGGAGCTAATTATAACATATTATTATATATTTTTTGATCTAAATCGTGATCTCGCTCGCGATTTCAAACCACTTCCCGCTATCATATTTGCAGTAATATTTCCCTGAGTGTCATATCCATCATTTATCCATGATTCTATATTCTGCTCCACCGCGTTGTTTATTATTTTGCTAATACTTGCAGGCATAATTTCCGTAGATGGTAGTGGTCCCGATGACGAAGCCATTATTGGATTTTTTTTCTTCGCCGAACTAACGCTACTAGTTTTTCTTTAGCCGCGGAAAATGCTTTCCCGGCAATATCACCAACAGCGCTAATACCCTCATCACGAATAACATCAATATCTTTCATTGATAATTGTTTTGCGATTGGTGCTATTTTTGGAGCCATTCTTGTAAATAACCTTGCAATGGTATTAACTAGATCATCTCCATAGTTCGCTCTATAAACAGGAAGTTGTGAATTTACTACATAGAGCATGGATGCTTTGTTGTGTTTGTAGTGTATGATCTAATGTGGTGATTTAATCACTGCGGTAACCGTCCGCTAGTTCATCAATAAACTCTCAATATACACCAATACCCATGATACCACCCTCAAATAGTCGTCTGCAGATATCAGCTGCCTCATTAATTACTTCCGGTGAGTTATTTCCAGCTCGTTTCCCTCCTACGAGAACTTCTAATCGTGCTATGTCCCCGAGCATATAACTAGGACAACGAACTAGACCACTACCTAAAACCTCCCTTGGAGTTTCGCTTGGATATCCCTTTCCATCTTTTTTAGTGATACCAGTTGCACCCTGCAAAGAGGGGTTTTGTATATTAAGATGTTTTGATTGCTCTGGTAATCTAAGAAATCCAGGATCTGATTTCTTTGTTGTAGATGATTCAGCTTTGTTATTTCTTTCATAAGATGTTTCATCATTATCAGACGATACCTTAGATACACCTGTATACACACGATATAATCCATTATACCATGATTTTTTATCAGGGAGATTATAATCATCGTGGATATACTTTCTTCTCTGATGAAAACTCCTAACGATAAATTCACCTAATTCTTCAGTAGTATTAAATTTCATTTTTTTATTTCATCTAATTTGCCCGGAAGGATTTTATTATTGAAGGAAACTCGTTTATTAACAATATCACCTTCTTCTTCTTCAATATCACCCTCTTGTTCTTGTTCAGGCGGCTTATCAGCAAATTCAGGTAGTGGTGGTGGGGATAATATCGATATCACCTTGTTGTTGTGCAGCAGCTTTTATATCACCAGGAAGTGGTTTTAAAGACTTTTGTGTTTGTTCAGTTTCCACTGCTATTTTTTCAAGTATAGGAAGAAGGGCCGGTTTTTTTGTCTCGTTGTTCCTCAGGAATATCTCCTCATATGGCGTTTTCAGTGGTCGATACGACTTTCCCCGTTGCAGTGGTTTTTGGTTTGAATAATTGTTCAGTTCACGTTGTAAACCAGTTTTAAATTCTTGTCTCGTTTGGAGCTTATTTCGAACGGAATCACAAATCGGAATAAATTTCTTAATTGCAGCTAATCGTTCACGTACTAATTTAGTCGTTAGTGCTTCATTTACCATTATACTATAATATACGATCTAAATTGTAAGTAGAAACTCACCCACCGACACTGTGTTCATACTTCCTCGTAGTGATTAAATCACCTATCTATACAAATGCGTTCTAGGTGAGTATTCTCATACCTGCCTATAGAATTATTTAATCACTGGGGTTATAGAATTTCTGTTCCGTACCTGTATATACTCATACTTGCAACAGGTATGGTACATGTCAATCCATGGTGAGAATTTCATTCACTGTGTTGAGGCAATCAGGAGGGAGGAATTTTCATTTTGTTGGATAATCGCTTTTATTGTTTTAATTTTCGAGTTAATTGTGCGTATGATTTCATATTGTTTCCCCAATTCACTTCTGACCTTTTCGACAGCAGTGAATAACGGGACGAACTTATTGATGTCGTTACAGAATGAAAGTGAATTATTTACTGCGTGTTGAATTCGTTTGATCAGTCCATACTCCCTTAGAAGTACATATCTATTATTCCGAGAGCTATCATAAATATCTTTAAATTGAGAAAGAATCTGATCAAAATCTAATTTATCTGACAATTGAATTCCTTGATTTTTCAAATTTGAAATCTCATTAATAATGACATTCATATTTTTGAAATTCATTATATGAAATATTATATATCTAATATAATAAACAAAAAAAATTGTGGGTCAATTTTGACCCGTTTTCATTTTTGATATATACATATATACATATTTACACACAAGACAACACATCCCCATTTGGAACTCCTCAGGTGTTATTCACATCTGACCGGGCCCAGGGGTACCATGAAACATAGTCTCCAAGAGGAGATCTAACTCGTCAAATAACGGGTTAGAACTCCAAGAAGGTATGCTTAGTGAATGGACGTCACATTTACAAATAGATATATAGATATATACATGGTATTTACATAATAGTATTTAAAATGAAATGATATGATAAAGATAATGAAATGATATGGTATATACAATGAAATGATATGGTATATACAATGAAGTGACATGATATATACAATAAAATGATATGATATATACAATGAAATGATATGGTATTTACAATGAAATGATATGGTATTTACAATGAAATGATATGCACACATCACATACATGCACGGGGCTGTTCTACAATCAAACTGAAACCACCATACCCCCAACAAAAGTACCCCAGGTTGAATGCAAAAACACATTTACACCGTGTGACGGTGTGTGACGTATGGTGGTTTCATGGTTTGAATTTCGAATGCCTTAAAGCCCCAATTATATAGAAAAAACCTTCCGATTGGTACCGTCGACAATAATGAGTGCCACGAGATTCGAACGATGGGCCCCAGGACGAGATCCCATCCGTTTATGCAATACACTAGTATTCGTAATCTACAAGTCTATTATTTTGAATACGATATATAGCTAAACTACTGTATATGTCGTAAACAATTTAACAAATTGTGGATAAAAATCGTATATCAATCGTAGATGGAAATCGTAGATTTCACTGTAATTAAAAATCGTAGTCAAAATTATAAATTTCTTAGTCAAACCAACACAAAAAAAGCCATTCAGTCGGACTATGAGTTATCGAAACATTCCATTGAGATTCGTGACTACAACAAAGAGTTATCTTTGTTTAAAAACCGTATACACACAAGCTCACACGAGTTATTCCCTTTGGTGTTACATATATACAATACAAAACAGAATTCAGACATATGTAAATTGAATTCTATGTCCGGTTCTCTTTGAAATCGCTGATTGATATATTTGTACTGCAACATATCGTACTCAGGCTCTACGAATATCGAAATACTTTCCAGCTTCATTCATTGATTGAAATACTCGATTATACTGGAAGTAAAATGTGAGTATCGGATTAAAAGCGTTGAATAATATATCCCCATTTAGTATAGTTTTACAGAGTCTTTCAAACGTAGGCCAGCCGTCCGTCTTTATATTCCATTGTGGATTCGCGTCATCAAGTTTAGAGTTGATATTTTAAAGTCTGATTGGAAAATGATCACTGCTGTGAAGGGCATCAGTGACCTTCCATTTATAGTCCAAAAGCAGTGAAGGATGGGTGTAAATATGTCGGTGATGTAGTGTTAGATAGACACAGATCGTGGCTATCAATGAAATTGTCTACTTTGTGGCCTCTGTTGTTTATGTGATTTGATTTCCATAGAATGGTATGGGCGTTAAAATCACCGTGTAAAAGTTTTTGAACGAGATTGTCTAATTTATTTTGTACAAAGTTGGTGTGTTGTATTAGGTAAATAGAGCAAAGCGTAATCATTCGATGTAGAGTAACGCTTACAACAATTTCTTGACAATTTGTGTTTACAGGGATGAATCTGTGAGGGGCTCTATTGTTCGCAACAACATAAACACCTCCTGAGGCCCTCTCAGTATTTTGAAATTATGTGTTAAAGGGGGAATTGTTTTTAAATGTAATGTTATTGGTCTCTTTCAAGAATGTTTTTTGTAAACATAGTATTGCAGGATTGTATTTATTTAAAAGCAGAAGACTATCATTTTAGTTAGCTTCAAGTCCTCGACAGTTCCATTGTATAATGGTGTTCTTCGTTAAGATTGAGATTGTGGAGCTAGGTTAGACCATTCGCGGAGGCAATTTGTGTGGTTATTTGTCTGGAGGAAGTACGGGGGTGTATTTTTGTTAGTAGGTTTGAGCCATCCTTGAGTACATCAATGCTCTCAATGTCTCCAAATCTGTTGTAGAGTTCGATGGGATCATCTGACTCCTTTTGCTGCTTATTTGGTTGTGATGTATGTTTCTTTCTTGGTAATTTGGATGGCGGGGTGTTACTGAATGTTGTTTGTGTAGATGCTGTGTTTTTCTGTGGTTGGTAATGGGGGATAATATCACTTGGTATTAAATCGGGTATATCCGTATGTGTTTGAGCGTCCTTCGTGGTTTTGGGATTGTTTTTCACGACAGTGGAGAAGGATGGGACAGGAAGGGATGTTTTTGCCTGTACAAGTTTATTGGCCTCTGGATATGGAATGTTTGATGTGAACTTTACCATCTGAATCTCCTTCTCCGGTTTTCAAGTATCACAATCTTTGGAATTGGCATGACGTTCCTTGCCGATGTTGACACAATGCGGAGTTGCTCTACAATCAGATCCCTGTTGAGAATGGTCACCGCATCAACCACATAGTTTGACTTTGGAACATCGTTCTTCGTGATGGCTATTTTTTGACACTTATAGCATCGAAGGGGGTTTGGAATGTAGATCTCGACCTTCACTTTCAGACACCAACTTTAACCACTTTGTGTACTCTTGGTTTGTTGAAGGTGAGTACAAATGTGTTGGTGTCCTGCAGATTGTTATTACGTTTAATAAGTATTCTACTGACTGCAGTGACACCTTCATGTTTCATCCCCTCGATAATATCTGTGTCTTTGACTCCAGCCAAGTCACCACAGCGCATTACGCCTTTAGACGTATTGAGTGTAGTGTGAGCGAATGAGGTCACTGGAATATCGAAGAATTTTTTCATTTTCTTGATATTTTCTGTTTTAATGTTTCGCTCACACTCAACATGAACGCAATCCAATATTTGTGTGACATTTATTGATGTGCCATAGATCCCGTAATGTTTTCTTCAATAGCAAACGGAGATAGTGCAGCAAGTTATTCTGAGTCATTCTTAGAATGAACAACCATTAAGCGTAGAAATGACTCCACACCACATGGCTTGTCATCAGAGTCAGTCAGTGGATTAGTACGTTTGTTTTTATTTTATTTGGTAATTTCTATTATTGTTTGTTACAATTTCAGCAACCATGCTCGCAGCCCACCATGGAGCCAAGCGAGGGGACACTTTTCAAGTGCCAGGGATACACAGATGCTATACTAAGTAGATACAGTATTACCTATGATTAACCAATTCGTGAAGTCTCCTTCTAGGGTCGGAAAAATTATCTCCCGATTGATCCGTTAAGCCACCGCCTTCTAAGAAGTCTTCTAAAACTTGGAAAATGGAAAGCTAAAGGGATATAATGTAGGGGCAACGGTGGTATCAAGAGAGATACACGAAGAAAGAACAAGAAAGTGAGCAAGTAAATAAAGACTTCCTAGGACTCGGCGTGACCAACCAATTTGTCGAGACCGGGCCCATCCTGACCACCCGTCTAGGAGAAGTAGAGGCCAGTTGAGACGATCATGGATTGTTGTTAATTTGCACTATTATGGCTCCTTTTCACATGGACTGGCTGTGCAAAGCTACTAGTCTTATCAATCGACTAATCAATGCAAGCTTTATGCTATCTGTTAATGGGTAATGACAATTTTAATTTTTGAATGTCTGTAGACGTTGACAGGTCAATAATAGGACTAAAACAACATGTATTTTGATAACTTACAGACACATAATCCGTGCAGAATTGGTGGTGGTAGTAGCAAGGATAAATCTACTCGAGCTTTGCACCAGAAGATGATTTACGAATGTTAATATCTCACCATGTTGGGCTTTGAATCGATGGGGAGCACGGGCGAAGAAATTATTATTTCCTTCATGGGAAATAACGAACAAAAAGCACAAATAGTTGGAGCCTTTGGAACAGAAACATTTCAACCGATGACTCCAAATATCTTTGTCAAGGTAATCGAACTGAATATATCATTGTTTAATTAACAGATGATAAAATGTTACAAACATATGGTCATTAGGGATTAAAAAATCACTCCATGTTCGGGCTGAAGTGATATAGAGTATTACAGAGTAAAACTTTGATTTGATATCAGAACACTCTTGCTTTACTTAAAACAATTTGTAGAGATAACGCAAATGTGTACATAATAAAACTTATACATTTTTCTCTTCTCACTATATCTTCTCGAAAGCACTACGTTCAATCAGTCTGATCTGAAGCATCTCAATGAACATGTTTTGCATCATTTGTCCTCTTTTGCCACTTTAACAGCCATCATAGGCTCTGGGAATACAAAACAAACAACGACAGTAGTCCGTGTTTCAAAACATTATCTTTACCATTTTTGTGATTAAGCGCATACTTTTGACCCATACCTTCTCCTTGACATCGCTTGCAAAGTTGGCGACATCGTTTTTGGTAGGTACCAATTTTCAATAAACTTATAAAGTAATACAGGTTGGAACATAAATTTATTAAGTCGGGGTTGAAAAGCGTAACGGATCTCATAGCATTAGTTGCTAACATGATGCTACGGGAGACATAAACCTACAAAGACGCCATTAAGGAACAGATGAAGTCTTTACAGATTTCGATAACAACCACAAAACTAAAAATTACAGGCTAAAGTTCGTGGAACTAACAGTGACAGCAAAATAAAAATTCAAAAATCACTTTACTATATATTGACCTTTTACTCGGTTAAGTAATTTTAGACGAAGGTACAGAATAGCATTGAACCGCTCCGGTGGCCTAGTGGTTAGAGCGTCCGCCCCGGAAGCGGGAGGTCGTCGGTTCGATCCCCGGCCGAGTCATACCAAAGACTTACAAAAATGGTACTAACAGCTGCCTCGCTTGACGCTCAGCATAAAGAGGTTAGTGTTAGGACTGGTCGGCCTGGTGTCAGGATAATGTGACTGGGTGAGACATCATGCTACATGTCTGCGGCATGATGTCTCAGTGCTAGACATCACTATAAACTGCCTCACTGCAGACATCGTAGCGATATGACTGAAAAATTGTTAAAGCTACGTTAAAAATCCTAATCAAACAAACAAACAGAATAGCATTACTAAATGTAAGCATAATATGTGAAATATATAAAGAAATTGGATTCAGAACTAAACTAGAACTAAATTCACGTCAGATGAATCATCAGGAGCAATTTCCGCGTAAGAGAAGATATCTAAAATCTTCCACCGTTCACAGTGCTTGAAAGAAAAATGTGTAAACGTTCTAAAGTCTTTATGCTCTTAGGCAACAACAGGAAGTTCCTAATCGATAGTTTTACTTTTCATCAGGACCCACTGATATAAACTATCTATTGCTGAAATAATATCTGATACGGACTTTGTTCATGCACTTGACATATACAATAAACTTTGAGAAACGTTCCTCATTCATGGAGACAAGTAACAGTGATCACTCAGCCCTACCTACAAAAGACTATATAGACCATTGCAGATATCGCCCATTGCAGAAACAAATCTACATTTACATAACCATGGAACAAATGGAAACATTAAGTCTCCTCTGGCTTCTTCCAGAAAATTTTGAGACGCTAAAATGACACAGTAGAATATAATGTCAGACGAATGATCCCTCATACTGACGTAGCATGCAGTAGCCACGTTTCGTCTTGAGAAACCTTTTGATGCCACCTGGATGCATGGCAGAATAAAAGTCCGATTCGACCTTGATTTCGTTCTAGTGCAATATTTCTCAGCGTAAAAGGTTGCGACCTAAATCAGCATCACGAGCACGTTCTGGAGGTTTGTTTAGGGTTGACAGGATTTGCTTTTCGAGGTTGGCAAAACTTATCAAAATTAGGAAACGGGTTTGTGAGGCTCAGAAATAAATTTGTATTAGGGTCATAGTTAAGAAACGCTGTGAATCATTGGTCTAGTGAGCGGTCTTTATATCTAACTTACTGTGAAATATACATGTCAGAATTACGTGTGGAATCGAACCATCATTAAAGCTATCCTCAAAAATAATGATTGTATCTAACGGCATTAATTGTTAGTTGCCATTTTCAAATCAAAGTTTTCAAAAATAAATTAATTTATGCTGGAAATTTCTGTTTATACAGTAGGCACACTATTTAGTGCCTTACCAGAATTCAGAAAGATTGAATGTGGGTTAACATTCTCAAAATATTCAATTATTTGTATGCACGTCCATCGATTACATACAAAACAAAAACGATGCAAAACTAGTAAGATGGATACAGGACTTTATAAATATATGAACCTGACTATGATACATATTGTGAAGGATCAAATCGCTGATGTTTGATATGGTTGACAATCAGCGACGTAGGAAATGTTATCTGTCACTCTATCTTAGACGAAAGAGGATTGTCTAAATAATACCGTTTCACCATTTTCATTGCTGTGAAATTGGACCATAGATATGGGAGTCGTAATGCAGAATTTGGTGGCCACATTCTAGCGTATGTACCTAGCAGCTAAAAAGAACCTGAACAAAAGTTTCGATATAAGGCATCTAAAGGAAAACCAAATTATATACTCAGTCAAAACTTCGCTCCAACCCGAAACAAGTTAGAAATGTTTACAAATCTCCGATTCATTCATGGTGTAATTTGCATCTATGTATTCATAAGTGTAGTTCGGAATCGAGGCACATCACTGAAAATATTGTATTTTTGAACGTCACATCTTTGAATCTCTACCAATATACCAAATACATCTTCTGTGTCTTCATATCAATCGGCAAAGCAAACGAATAGCCGAATATTGTACGTCAGTTTTCAGGCAGACTTTCAGCACAGGATTGCAAGCTACAATCATGCAGTCGAGGTGATCACATTCAGAACCTCACTCAGTCTGGTCAATGCTAACGGACAGTATTTTCGAATGGCAATTGTTCAGTATGACAAACAGAGTGTTTCATGAATGTTTTCAAAATTGGAAGTGTCTGAATGCATTGATATCGATCTTAAACATTTACAAAATACCACATGGTAACGAATAGTGACAATATCCCTTTTAAAGTTTAAAGAATGCCACAGTATATAGACTAAGGATAGTAACATTTTAAAGGCATACTATTGCCGAATGATGAAGACTAATAACAATAGTATTTTTAAAGTTGAAACAAATATGCCACACTGTAAAGGTCAGTAGCAGTGGTATTTTGAAGTGTACAAAATGTCGCAGTGTAACGACCAATGACAATAGCTCTTTAAAGCTCAGACGCATGTGGCAGTGTAACAGTGACAGTTGCCATTTCAAGTTTAAATGTGTCGCAGTGTAAAAACTAGTGACAATAACTCTTTAAAGTTCAGAAGCATGTGGCAGTGTAACAATTTGTGACAATTGCCATTTAAAGTTTAAATAATGTCGCAGTCTAGCGACTAGAGCCAATAGTATATAACTTAATTCTCTGTAAGATGTTTATTCATACGATTGCATAGAAGTTCGACAATACTGTCACGTCAGTTTCGCATATAATCTAGATATAAATGAGAAATATGCACCAAATAAATATTTATTTAAATACGGACTTTGTACCCGAAAGAAATGGCCAACTCAATATTCGACCAGTATAAATTTATGATCTAAGAGAAGAATTTGGTCTTCAAATTGGTTCACTGCAATAACTGCGAAGGGTTTAATGACGCATATATAGTATTAGTCTTTGCCACCAAAATCCAACATTTCGACCTTCTACTGTTTTATCGCCATCCTTATATGTCATTGTAAAATAAAGCAAGACAGCATTACACAAAGACGCTACTTACCGCGCATTCATCGAAGAAAGAATATCAGATGCAATACCATCGGTGAACGTCTTCCCGTTACACTGGTTATAAAGTGAATGCTTTGCAATTAATAGAGACACGCATAGTTCAATTATACCCATACAAACAGTAGATCTATTATGAGGCAATTATTCCTATATATATGCTAGTCACTGGGTCAGACGTTGGATTCAAGTACTCTGGGCATCTGGCCCTTTCTACAGTTTTTAGACAACTCTTGCAATGTCTACAAAATAATAATGCACAAGCGTGCTCGCAATTCATAGTAGGACCGTCCCATTCGGTAGCAAAATGCAAAATATGTTTAGATGAATTACACGCAGTATGTTTGCAATATGTTTGTCTTCAGGAAGTGGACAAACGAACCATAATAGTCATTGTTCGCTTCATTGCGTCTGGAATAGGAACTAAAATGCGGCATCAACTGAATCTAAACCATAAAGAACCCATTGCAGTTTTAAGTTTGGGAACCTTCGAGCATTGTTACGCGTGTCACAACAACTCGGTAACTGAATCCCAAAGTAGGGCAAACTGGTATTATTTTTAAGTGCCAGCATATTTTATGTGAAAAATCCCTCTGTTGTCAATTATTACTAATTGCTGTACTGTAATTTGCGTTGGTCGGTGACTTTTGGAAGGTCATCATTACTTTCATGCACGCATTCATCGCTACGTTTTAACAAGTATATGGCAATCACGTTTAATCCATATGAGTACACCGGGTGCTTTTTACCTCTACATTGCACGAGATTATACAATTTAGGTATTAATTAACGGGGGACATATGCTAGGCTTACATTAACCTGTCCGTTTTGTTTAATATAAGTGAAAAATGGTGTTAAGTATAATGTAAAAAATTACCAGATTGTAATAAATCTGGTTATGGAGTGGAAACACTTTTTATTAATTATTTAGTCGTATGGATGTTCATCGTAATGGGCAATTAGACTTCAACAGTATTGTTGATGTTAGCTTAAATTAGCCAACCTATTTATGACATGCATCCCTCGACTGATAGTATATAGAACAGGAGACGTATCCATACAACTAGCAATGTAATTTAACGAGATGAACAAAATATTACGTTTGAAACGTTTCTGATTTGGAATCGTACTAGTAAACCCGTGCAATCTGCAGGACTTCCTTGAGACAGGTGCATACAATGGATTAATTATTGTCGTGTGATATAGTTCCGGCATATAATTATGGATCGGACCACAAGTTCATCTTTCATCGAAAGTAAATATAATATATAAAAACTAAAATTAAAACCTTCATTTGATTGTCATAAATATCATATATATATATATATATATATATATATATATATATATATATATATATATATATATATATATATATATATATATATATATATATATATTTGTTAGAGATTTAGTTCAGACTTGAATAACAGGTGTTTCTCATTATCTTATTTTGCCTTTTGCTGTTAAACAGTGGGATCACCGGTCTGCAACTGACAAGACAGCCTCGCAGAAAGAGCCCCTATGCTTTCATTTTCAGAATGAAATTAAATACAGAATTTCAAAATAAAAGTAAATATTGTATTGACAATTATAGTACATAAATTGAGGTCCATGAAATGTATAAAGAAAAATGTCAAATTCGTATAAAAAGCAATGTATGCATCTCAAGATTGTATTGGTTTTCTGGTTTTGAAATAATTAGTTGTCCGTTAGAGTAAATACTTAAAACTCCTGATTTTTCTATGGGTTTGCGTGGATTAGATACTGTTAGTTTTGCTTCTATGAAACTGCGATAACATGCTGTGAATGTAAATAAATTATCCTTACCAATAACTATACAGATTTATATATTGTTAAATTTAGAATAGACAAAAGTCACATAATCGTGCTGCAAAATTTATATATATCGTACCTGTTAAAGAGTGGTTTTGCACTGCGTTTTATAACTGAAATAGAGTATCACTTCTATCGTGTTTGTATTTTGTACCGTTACCTCAGAAACCCATATTTATCCGTGCGCTTTTCCTTTAATCCATCATTACGCAAAGTTGAATCTCGAGTCTTCTCACCTCGAAAATACGAAAATATTATTATTAGACTATCTGAGTACTGTATATTTTTTCGAATAAAATTACCGGATAGAATAAATCATGATCACTTCTGTTATTGATTGATTCGTAATATTGCTTCTTATTTTATGTATACATAGCAATCACTTTCTCTCTCTCTCTCTCTCTCTCTCTCTCTCTCTCTCTCTCTCTCTCTATATATATATATATATATATATATATATATATATATATATATATATATATATATATATATATATATATATATATATATATATATATATATATACAATTTTGAGAAGTGTAAATTTCGAATGATATGAACCAACAGCTGAAAGCTGGAAATGTGAAACCATTTTCGTTTAGAATGGATATACGTACATTAGCTGAAGGTCAACGCAGTCTAGCAAAATCATAACTTACATAGGTTCATAACGTATTTTGTCATGTATTAATAGCTGTCCTGTTGGAAGGGTCATGGTATGGATATGTATGTGGAAACTTACCCTGTCACTAACTGACCGTAAAGCAATAGTAGACAGGTGTATACATATCCACTAAAGGTGCAGAGGTTTAAGAACACATATTTTCCGTATAAAATAATGACAAGTAAAGTTATGTTATTAATTTGGCTTCAGCATAGTACAATTACTGAGATCAAGTCGGTGTCAAGTAGTAAAATGCTTGAGGGACCGACTTGCGGTTGGGCATGTAATAATAATAATAATAATAATAATAATAATAATAATAAAAATACTACTACTACTACTACTACTACTACTACTACTAATAATAATAATAATAATAATGACTTTGTATAGCGCCCTATCTTTAGAATCTCAAAGCGCTTTACATCTATAATGATATGACAACACTACAGAAAAACAAAAGACAATAAACATGAAATTGGAAAACATAAAAACATGCTGAAAACATATAATATACTAAACATCATTAGGTCTCTAAGTTTGTCCCTTCAGTCGGGAAAGGTGAGTTTTAAGAGAACTCTTAAAATGGACCACTGTGTCTAATTTTAATGGGCAATTCGTTCCACATCGCCGGGCCCTATTACGCAAAATAACGTTGCCCATGTTACTTCGCCGGGCCCTATTACGCAAAATAAGTATCTTGCTGGTGTATACACATGGGTGAGGCCGGATAGGTATGTTGGACTGGAGTCTGTCAATCTGTGCTCTGACTGAGGTACTCTAACTATGATCCGAGCAGCTGTGTTTTGAACTTTTTGAAGTTTCTGGAGTAGATAGTGTGACGAACCAGACAGAGTTGAGTTACAATAGTCCAGTCTTGAAAGAACTAATAAACACACAAGTGTTTTAGTGGCATCAACTAAAAGATATTTACGAATGGAACTGATGAGTCTCAGCGCAAAATATGAAGCCATGAGTGTGTTTATGGCATGGTTGGTGCATTTGAGAGAGTGCTGTCGAGAGTAACACCTAGGTATCGTACTGACTGTGAATTTAATGTTGGTGTTGTTGATAGTTTTTTTGTTGTTGAGGCAAAGGATGTGAATGATATGGTATTTGGGTTGTAATCAGAATGGTGTCCGTTTTTTCATCATTAATCTGCATCCTGTTACAAGACATTTATGATTTTACATCGGAAATGCACCTCTCTACATCTTAGATAGTAACATCGACATCAGGTGGATGGCTACATTTGTATATCCGTGTGTCATCAGCGTACACTTAGTGAAACACGGGATGATCTGTTTTCTCTGAGAGCTGCTGAGAGTATAGAATAAAGAGAACATGTCCAATAACTGGGCTGGAGTTTATTCCATTTACCGAAACAATTTGTGTCTTGTTGACTAAGTAGGACTTGAACCACAGTAAGGCTGTATCATGAATGCCAATTACATGCTGGAGACGGTAACGTAAAATATCATGGTATATTGTGTCAAACATTGCTGACAAGTCCATGAGGGTGAGGAGTGTAAACATTCCGTTATCCAAAGCTTAGAGAAGACCATTAACTACTTTCATACGAATAGTTTCAGTACTGTAACAAGAGCGATATGCAGACTGTACATTGTTAACGATACTGTTTGAATTCAGATGAGATACAATATGGGATAAATCAACTGTTTCAAAGAATTTTGACATGATTGAGAGATCTGAAACTGGGCAGTAGTTCTTTAAATCGTTATGATCGTTCCTATTTAGCAGAGGCTTTACAATGGCAGTTTTGAAATATGATGGGAAGTTTCCGGATGAGAGAGAGAGAGGTATTAATATCATGCGTTAGTGAAGGCAGTATTGGGTCTAAGTACTCAAGCAGAAGTGGTGTCAGAATCAGGTCAAGTTTACATTTCTTTGGTGCACTCTTCATCAATATTCTCTGTACTAAATCCTTAGAGTCAGTTGAAATTGTGTTATGAGGTTTATCTCTAATGATCTGTACGTTGTCAGGGAAGAAAGTTGCAAACAGGTCCAGAAGGCGACTGGAGAGAAGGCAGATGGAATTGGCGTACATTCAGAGGCGTAGCTGGGAGGGGGGCAAAGGGGGTACATATGTCCCCGGGCGCCATACTAGTGGGGGCGCCAAAATGGGCTTTGAAATAAGTTGTAATGGGTAATGGAGATTTTATTGTTGAAAATATTGGGTTTCAGAGTTGAGGTTGGGGAGGGGGACTGAATATTGTCCCCGAGCGCCAAACACTCTAGCTACGCCTCTGCGTACATTTGTTCGTTTTCATTAGTTTGTTAGTAATCTCGAATAGCTGTTTACAGCTTGAACATTTTCTGATCTTATTCCTGTAGTGGGATAATTGCGTTGCATGAACAATGTTTGTGACATTCTTCTTAGCGACGTCATAGATTTGCTTATGAATTGTGAGTCTAGTGGAATGCCAAAGCCTCTCAGCTTTATGGCGGTCTCTTTAAGCAGTCCGAAGCTTATCCCTAACCCTGTTATACCACTGAAAACATATTTGAATTGTTACTTTGCGCTTGCTTGCTTGGGCATATTTGTTAGGCAATAAACGCAGGTAGTTATCAAGTTGTTTTGCTGTAGGAGGTAACCCAGTTGTTAGGTTGGCTTGGATGTCATGTAATAGTTCGGTTCTGTTTTTTATACGGATGTTTCTCATAGTAGCAAATAAAGGTTATGTTAGGGACTGATACGTCAAGATGGCATATAATGCAGAGTGATATGATGCACGTTCGTGGAATACAGGGTGGATCATAGCATATCATCATCAGGTCTATGAAGAATCCAATCTAACATGTGCCCATGTTTATGGGTGGGTTGGCTAACTGACTATTTGAGGTTGAAGACGTTAAAGCAATATATGAGTGTTGATGTGTATGGGTTTCCAGGACAGTCAAAGTGAAAGTTGGAATCTCCAAGAATAATCAGGTTGTCACCTATCAAATGTCCACACTCCAATCAGAAATTGCTCCACAACATGATGACACCAGTGCTACAGCAGTGTAAATTTAGTGATGAAATACCATCTGGAGAGAATCGTAATCATTGACAATTGCATCATACCCATTGCAGACTGCATATGCTGCGTTTTAGTTTCTACAATAACTTTGGTTCACAATGCACAGATTGTTTAATTTTGCTGTCATAGAGCGCAGTGCTGATGTTACGAGGCATCGTAATAAAAACGTCACACTATATTTGTGAATCACACTGGATACGTCATACACAGTTTGTATCTTAAGCCCTTGTTTATGATTGGATATGAGTTTGTGATAACAGAAGTAATGCACGATTCACTCAAGATTTTTGTATACTAGCGTAGACGATCTTCTAACATATAGATGGCCCAAGGTAAACACATCCTTATATTCTGAAAGATTATGAGCTGTTAAGATCGAGTGGAATCTCTTCCAAAGTTCATAACTCCATGTTTAACGGTGACATGATATGTCATGTATTTCATATTAAGATATTGAAATATATCGGTGGGTAGAACTAAAGATGCCACAACAGTTGCCGAAGTTGCGATATCACTTTCGGATCTATTGACTTTTTCATTTACAAATTATATCTGCCCTAATAAATATTGTTCTCCCCTGTATTTACAAATGTACGCCTAGTTCGATTTTGGTTTACTGCTTTCACTTTCCATCAGATTAAATAGATCTAAAATGTGTCAACATGCTTAGCATAGATTTATAAACGTGAATAGGCACCGACAAATAGCAGACTTCAAGAATAGTATTAAAGCAAAACTGGTTTATCACATGAACCATGCTAATTGATAGTGAATGAACTTACTCGACCGATTGGTATTCGATATTTTATGTCACACGTTCATTCTCGTATACCTGTTACTGTTAGTATACACGCAACGATAGGTTTACGTCAATTGTAAGAAATATTCGTAAATGCAGATAGTAATACTATTGTTTATATACAATCTTAACTCTCATATCTATGTCTGTAAACGAGGGATAAATCAATACCTAACTAGCATCAGCTGTCAAGCGAGATTACGTAACAATCAAACAGGGTGCAGTGTCTTTGAGCGAAATGATGCAGCTAAATGATGCTATAATTTTAAGCCTGTTGGAACATTCTGTAACGTTCTTATAGTACCCTCCACGCAAAATTCTTAACAATCTGCACAGTATTAATCCGCGCAAGAAATATGTGACCGAAAAAAAAATGTCTATCCATGTTGGCACGAAAAGATATAATAATAAAAAGTATTAACTCTATATCCATAATGTAATAATACGATGTTAAAGACGTTTGGAGCTGCGCGACATGAATTGAATTTATACTAGCGGACTACATTTCATCCTACAGATGTCAATGCAATTTAATTGTGCCAATTCCCGTATATTATTACGCGCGTGGGTATTAATGCAACTCTGGAGCAGAATCCTCTACAGCCCAATGTTAAATTCACTTCTACCAAGTCTGAATTATTTAAGTGTACATGTCCTCGGTTATTCTTCCGGTGGATTGCAGTACTGTGCAAATGATCCATTGGTAGCATTATGGACAAATTTAATTACGTTCATATGCTCTTTCCTCACTGTTAACCTCCAGTTTAATTTATATTTGGGACTCATTCAAATATTTTGATGCTGCTTTAATAAATTACCATCATCTATCATCAAAGCGAAAAGTAAAGCAAATAGGTAATTGCATTTTTTATTCTTGATATAAATATTATGAAGTTGAAAATGAATTCGATCAATAAACCGCTCCGGCGGCCTAGTGGTTAGAGCGTCCGCCGCGGAAGCGGGAGGTCCTGGGTTCGATCACCGGCCGAGTAATACCAAAGACTTCCAAAAATGGTACTAACAGCTGCCTCGCTTGACGCTTAGTATTAAGAGGTTAGTGTTAGGAATGGCCGGCCTGGTGTCAGGATAATGTGATTGGGTGGGACATCATGCTACATATCTGCGGCATGATGCCCCAGTGTTATAAAATGCCTCACTGCAGAAATCGTAGTAATATGACTGAAATATTCTAAAAGCTGCGTTAAAAATCCTAATAAAACAAACAAAACAAAACAAAATTCGATCAATGTTAATATTAGATTTATGAATTAAAGGTATGACTTTAGCTGTGGTAAGATTCAATCTAACCCATAGGAGGTCCTCGCTGTCTGGGTGTTACCTTAGGTTTGTATTAAATGTATCAGAAGTTCAAATGGATAATCTTACAGGAAAGATTTTAAATCGGGATATTAATACATCAGATAAATAAGTAGTGACCTGCACATTTTAACTCTGTAGGTGTCCTCTATTACAATGGTTTCATTGTTGATGTAAGTCCTATAAAATACTCTTCGTTGTTTGTTTACAAGCTAGTTTGTCCTCATTTGTGTACATATACTCAGATACGATATTATTTCAGTTTATAAAATAAACAATCATGCTATACTTTTTTTTCTATATTTGTGCTACAATTGCAAATTAAATTTTGAAGATCGCTGAATTATCAATGATTTGAATATTATCGTGAACAATTTCAACAAGCTGACAGATATAATGGAGAAACATGATACAAGTGATATAAATATTTTCCATTATGTTTTGTTAAGTCTTGTCTGTTCAAGATATAAATGAAAATGGGAAAACGTTTTTTCAGACTTATGACTTTCCTTTGCCGCATAAACTGTCTGGATTGAAGTGCATGGCTAAAATGCAGTTGTACTAAATAATTAAGAGGGAGTGGGGGAAGAAACGAAACATGAGGGCATACAGGTATTTCAATAATAGCAGTGCTGATTCTGTTGTGAAAACAAGTATATTTGGATTCATAATTTATATTTTGTAATTTCAATTGAGGATCAAACAAGTATTAAAAAGAATATCTTAAATCGAAACACCTATTTCTATTAAATTAACGAACCTAAATAAAAATGCATTAATATAAACAGATGAAATTAAATATTCAGCTCGCTGCATATATTTCAAATGCGACTCATCTACTATGTCATTTGTTTTGTTCTTATTCCAATTGCGACATTCTTGATTTTAAGAAGCTTCATTAGCACCCTTTCTTTAATTCTACTACTATTACTACTATTATTATTATTATTATTACTACTACTACTACTACTACTACTACTACCATTAAAGGCTTTCATAAAATATATTTTTTTCGATTGTGTTATGTTCCTGATTATATTCAAACTTTAATCCTCTCGTGCTAAACTCATCACAGCAAACAAAATGTGAAAAATACTTTTTATAAACAGTATCGTAATCAGGAAATACAAATCGTCTACTGTCTGGTTACGCAAGATGGCATTATAGCAATTTTGTGTGCCTCAAATATCATTCATTTTTTACTGAATACATTTTCTTGCAAATTTGAACTCAGTTGATAAAAAAAGAAGCATGAATGAAAGTTTGAATGATCAACATGCTATTGATTACTTTGGTGTGCTTAAATTTAATTTTTCAACCCTATTCATTTCGCGATTGTATTGCGTGTGTGGACTTAATCGATATGTGGTAAATTTGAGATGACTGAATGATAGATTTAAACGTTTGGTCAGTCAGTCTTCATAAAATAGTATTCCAACAATAAAAGACAAATTTTTTCGACTTGCATTAACTCCAGAATTCAAATTTGTTGATAATAATTTCACTACAAGTGTATATTGAGAAAACAGTTTGTTTAGTACCATATCATGAATATTTCTTGTGATAAAAAATTAATGATGCTCATTAAACGGTCCCTAAAAATGAGTTCCCGGATCTTTCAATCGGAATATTTAACCCATGAGCATAAAAAGGTTCAAAACATACAAACGCTTTCTTGTTGGAATATTTAATTCAAAGTGGTATAGCTATCTTGTCAGTTATTACTACGACTACACGTCAACATTTTTATCAAATCAGCCTAGTTTCTGAAATACTTCGTGGTTTATAAATGATTTAAGTAAATTGATTTGTTAAAATTGAACTGACAAAAATCCATGAATATCATTCATGTGAAGGGCTTTAATTTTACAAATACAGATAATACTTTTGAAACTGGCAGATGGCAAGGCAGGACGTGTAATAAAATTGGCAATAACATATTAATTGTCAGAAATGTGACTGCTGGATATACTATTTTGGGGTTTTCAGGTCAGAAGAACGAAAAGAAAAATATCAATTGGTTTTTATGTCATGTACAATGTACGCAATCTAAGTCTATAAGCACACGCCATACTATGCTCTATTGGACATCGAGTCATTTTGTGTTGTATGGAGGAAGACACAGAGTCTATTGGGCTCGCAGTTGGTTCCAGTCAGGAGATCACCGAAATTTCAGACTGAGTTTGTGCATCATGTTTCAATTAAACATAATGAAAGTTAGTTTTTATTATTCTTTCTTGATTTATTGATATTCGAAACTACATTTCGAACTCAAATCTCCAAGCTTCATGTTTTGCAAGACTTAACTTATATTGAAACAATGGTGCACCTATAAACAAATCTCATATTTTTATTTACGGTGAGAGAAATTGGTTGTATACGAATTTGGAATTTAAATTTGGTAATTTAGAAGCAAGAATACTATGATCGTCTAAAGACATGTCTTCGGAAAGTATTATCATTTTTGTATATGTGGTGGTGGGGCAGGCTTTTGTTTTGTTTCCAGTGATCTTTGGGTTTTAAGCGTACCAACTTTGTACAAATCTGCTTTTCATGTGATTCTTCAAAGATAAGTCTTGTTACGACAATATCAAGTGTACTTTAAAGCCCTGACAAATACTTCATAGAAAGATATCTTGTTCGCCCATAAATAACAGACTTGACAAAACTGAAATATAAGCAAAGTCAATCAAATGTCGTTTTATTTTTTTGACCAAGCATTTCAAGAGACCGACCATGTTTCCATTTACTCCCAAGGCGGCTTTTAGTCTGAGTCAGTATGTTTGAGATGACCATTATACATGGACTCCCAAACATAGGGTCAAGAGGTGGGGTAATCGAACCTCTAAACATGTTGTAGCCATCATCAGAAAAACGTAATAGCTGACCACTACTTGTGTGATCCCCTCTCAAAAATAGATAAGTTTGCGGGCATCCCAGCAAGTATAGGAATGTACATGTGAATATTGTACAGTATATACCATTGCCACAAGATAGACCGAGTCGGGACTGGATTAGTGAAGACACGGAACACAACTGCGTTAATAAGATGTTTATTTTATAAACGCAATTTTAAAAATCAACTCTGACACCAATATTTTACGAAATATAAGAAAAATCTATTTATATAAATGTTCCTAACATGGAACTATGAATTTCAGTAACGTAATGACAAAAAGAAGTATATGAATGAATTTACAAATATGAATATATATATAAAAGGCTCGTATAACGAGATAGATGCAAATATGAAAAGAATGCGTCGTCAATATGACGAGACTAGAATGAAGATATTACATAATTAATACGTCGTCCATATAACGAGACTGCAAAGAAGATATTAAATAAATAATACGTCGTCCATATGACGAGACATATGCAATTGTGAACCCTAAATTCTGAAGCTCTCGTTCATGGAACGAGATTTGTGTAGAATGAAATTATGCAGGTGTCGTTCATATAACGAGACTGCAAAAAAGATATTAAATAAATAATAAAATTATGCAGGTGTCGTTCATATAACGAGACTGCAAAGAAGTTATTAAATAAATAATAAAATTATGCAGGTGTCGTTCATATAACGAGACTGCAATGAAAAGTGAAATTATGAGTCGTTCAGATAACGAAACTGCGACATGGATGTGAATTACATGCTTAGATGGTAATAAAAAATATGGAACACGTATACTACAACTATCATGGCGTCCTTTTGACGTCGAAGATGTATACCGCTCTAGTCAATGGTGGTGGAGTCGCCACGCATGGTCCACTCCCACGTCTGTTTGAAAGATCCCTCGGGAGCCCTTTACATTCAACACAGAGACGATGGTCGCGAAGCCTTGGTCCCTCGATTTGAGGACACCAGTACACTCTTCCGAACCATCGTCACCAAAACACAGCGTATACGTCACAAGAACCTAAACGTTCTGTGACCTTGACATCACCCAATTATATACAATACCTATATATAACGAAGCATACACAAAGGCAGCTTACACAAAAAAACATCATACACAAGGTACCCAACACGGCACCACACACGCAGGCAGCATAGACAAGCCCCACGTTCACCACAACATGGCACCACACACGGACAGCATAGACGGTCACTCCATGACCCTACGGTCACTCCAACATGGCACCGCACACTGGCACCACCGGACCTCACGGTCACCCCACGGACACCACAACATGGCACCGCACCCCACTCAGCTCCGGACCACAGTCACCCACGGTCACCCCACGGACACCACAACATGGCACCAACGGCCCCCGCTCAGCTCCGGACCACAGTCACCCACGGTCACCCCACGGACACCAAAACATGGCACCGCACCCGGGCACCAACGGACCCCACTCAGCTCTTTTAGCTGATAGATTGCTCCTTTAAGGATGGAAGCTTTTTCCGACAAGACTGGATCGTGATGTGTTTTCTGTCTTATAATTTCGTCCTTATATACCCCTAGCTGTGACAGATATGCGCAGCTAGGTACTTTAAACTGCAGGCAATTTCGCACGTGCAGCATGAGCTGAGTGTTCGCTCATTATGTCGAAATAACTAAAAAGCCCAAAAAATAATAAACTACCCTCGGTAAGGCTGTACGCAGTAACGAAATCGAGACTAGATTTTTGACCACATATACATATTGAACTTAGTCGTATACAATTCCGTGACAACCATAATGACATACTTCTTATGTGTTAAATCAAACGTCTTATAGTGCTTTCAATTACGTTCCTTAATCATGAATAGTTGTTCATTTTAAATATAGAATTATATGCTTTAAACATCCTTTATATCAACAAACTAATTACATTCATACTGAAACAGGAAATCCATTCCGATTACGCGCAGAATGTTCATTTCAAATATAAATATAAATATATATATATATATATATCTACATATATATATATATATATATATATATATATATATATATATATATATCTACATATTTTCTTTTAAAATATAGCTTTCAATTTATTGCGATTCATGGATGACTAAAGTAGTTTCAAAAGTCAGATTAGATGCAATATTGAGTTGAACTGTAACAAACATATTTCATGCTACTAAACTTTGCTAGGAAGTACGTCAGAGTTTTTTCTAGACTAAGGTCGTCTGTTTTACTCACTGGTTCATTTGTCTGACTTCTGAAACAAATATCAATGAAAATATTTGTTTTTATTTAATGACTAATCAGAGGAAGAATTGCACAATAACTTTGGTTTTATTTGCTGCTATGTTTTTTATTTAAAGTTTCTGTTCAGGCCAATGAAGTAAAGCAACTCGATATTTGGTCTAGTGGTTGGAAAGATCACCAACTGCCATTGACCTCAATCAGAAATTACATTAGTCATTAGCCATTTTGCACATTTTTATTACGTGTTTCTTAGTAGTTAAGGGTACAAAAGCGGCTGATTGCTTTTGACGCCAATTATGAAATTATTTGCAACCATTTAAACCACATGAGCAGTCGAATGACTCAGTTTCCATTCTGGAAGATACAAATTTAAAATGCTAAAATGTTTAATATCATAGCACGATGCTTAGATAGCAGATTTTCATGCCTTTATTTATCAATGGAATGAAATCGATTCATCGTTCACGTTCTTTCGTACACTATGAATGACGTCAATAAAGCTTGTGTATGGTTATGTGAGATACCAATCACAGAAGAATACGAGATAATGTTTACAACGATAAAAGACTTCACTTATAATTATGATATGTATCCATATTCGTTATAATTCATAATGTTTCTTAGTAAAAATGTTCCCATAGTTTTTTAAAGACAGTTTTGGCACAAATTCATGCATGCTGCTCAGACTAATTTCATTATGTAAATATCTGTTCGATCCTTTATCATTTAGCTTGTCGTTCTGCTATCTTGGCAAAAGAGTGGAGACACATGAAAGTCATAATTATTGAAATATATGTATGTAAAGATTTCGCTCCGTCTAAAATCAGTTCATAGAATCTCACGTTTAGAATACAGCTTTGTCGGTATCTGTCGGCAAAGCGAGGTTGTAGGCATGCTTAATAAAACCTGGTAATTATTTTAAACAATCAAGTCTACCATAGTTATATCGATTATTCATTAAATCTATAGCATCAATTATAATTACATAAGCTCATAAACACAATCGTTCTTTATTGAAACATCTTCATCAATTTTGTTAGTGTTAATTTATTGTAAAACCTGGTTGCTATTGAAGGTGTAATTATCGGGGTATAGGGGGCTCTGAATACAGGTAGCACTGGTCTTCGTCTATCTCCCAAATCTCACACGTCAACCTCCAAGAATGAATCATTCCCAGTATACCCAGGTTCACCGGTTCAGCTGGCGGCCCACACACTCTTGAGGGGGTGATGTTAACACTGCATCATTAGGCGTATGAATTCCTACAGGGAAGTCATTGGCTACGGCGAAAAGCCTCAACAGATCAACGGCCAAGTGTTCGGAACCAGAGCTCACCAAATGTACTATAGTGCATTACGGCTGTGGATGACACCAACTATGGTTGGAAATAGCAGGAAAAGCAGAGCTATTCATTTATGCTTGCATATCTTTCATAGTTATCCCGCTTTTAATGATAAAGATCTGTAAAACGACGTCGTGTAACACATTGTTTGCTCTTACGTCAACCAATTGATAATTGCGAATCAACAGCTTTGTGCATCTTTACTTTTCAGAGACGGATAGTTTCAATCTCTCTTAACTTCGTTACAGCAATTAAAGCTCCAAGGAATTTACAGCACAAACTTAAATATCTTTCTCTCATTTGAAGACATGTTCCTAAAATGCTTAATATCGCTCTGATCTGCTGTCACTCACTCAAGTGCCTTTGATGCGTAAATAGGTAATGAACTTTAGAAAACAAATTCTGGTAGCTGATGAAAGAGTTTCTTGGTTTAGCCGATAGTGGTTGCTGAAGCTATAGTGGGTCTAACAATCATTCCGTGCGTGTGCAAACATTTATGTCGGAATGATGTCTGATATTTTAATTGCGCATTAACCTTTGAGAGCCTTGGCAAATATTTCTAAGCATTTGAGCGCATAAAAGTCAGTCTGAATTGATAAATATCGGAATTATTATGTCTTCAAGTGATCCAACCGAGGTCGCCTTTACCAAATTAGTAGAACATGATCCACTGGGGAAATGTCCTTCTGTAAATAGTAATCATCATCGGTGCATAATGGGAATTCTAATGGTTTGATGATTTTATTTGACTGGAAATCAGATGCATTTTATAGAGAAAAATGAGCTTGTCAAAGAGATTCTGTGTACTGTCAAATGAAGAAGTGACTCCTTTCGCCATTACTATTCTTAAATAGTTATGACAGTAACTCAATCATAATTAAAGATAAATGATTTTGATTAGAAAGAATGTATCCACAAACCAATATTGTGCTTCATATTTCTTCTTAGAGTTGTTTTATTACGAAACGTATAAATCAGACTGGGGGCTACAGTCAAGATGTCAAAATAGTGCTTAGTCAGGAAAATAATTACAGTACTTAATGCAGATTAGTCAATTAATGTAATTTGCATTTTGGAACAATCTTAACCTCAGCTATGTAATTTTGACTTGACAGAAATTATTTATAAACAGTAAACCTGTGAAGAAAAGTAATTCCTATAAGAATATCAGATATTAAAATTGACAGTCACTGTAGTGAGATAATATTAGGATCGTAAACTGTATTTACTCCTCACTTATTAGAAAGAAAATTATGATATGACATCACCACCTCATGCTTGGGATTCAACGCTACAAATTAATAATGTTGATCATGATCATGCGTTTCAAGCCATTTTACGTTTTTAAAAACATTTTGTAAAACAAATAATGCGACCTATATTATGTAAAGAGTATTATCCACGCATTCAACCACTGTGAGGTTTGATAACTGCAGAAGCTATATACCTAGTCTCTTTATTGTCTCTTCTTACGTGTAAAACAAGAATGTGAGATTCGTTGTGGGGGCGGTGGAAAGGGTGCTAGGTAATGTAACGTGAAAAACACCATTTACATTCTGCTTCCATGCAACACAGCAGACCAAGTTACTTATCGCTGAACGGTTTTCCAAGCAGACAATGTAATCCACGATTTGATGTGGCATTGTGGTGAACGTAACATGCGTTATAATTTAGGATAGCGTGTTATTACGTGTAACAATGGTTACTAAATTAGTGCAAATACATTTAGATTGAGATTCCTGATTAGCATTGTTATAAATATCAACCATATCTCATCGTACTTTTTGAGCTTGTAAGTTTGAAAAGCCATTATTAAAGAAAATGCCAAGCGGTCCACTTATTTGATTGTATCCAGGAATTCCGGAATCAACCTAACTATGTAGTATCATTTTAAGCTAAGATACTGCAGAACAATTATTGTTGTGAGCGATTAGAAGATAATACAAGAGAATACATGTTGTATGCTAAAACTAAAATTTGAACTCCGTTACAATATGAGACATTCATAAGTTTCAGCATGGACATTTATTTGCAAATTTCCACTGGTAAACACAAACGATATTGATAGTGAAGTCATCCGTTCCATAGACTTAAATACAATAAAATAAAATATCACTAATTATTTGATTATAAAGTACTGTAGACATTTTCAGAACCTTTTTTTGAAAGCAAAGCTATTTAAAATAAGTCTTTTGGCAAGGAGTTTAGGGTTCTTGCAAAATCGAAATGGTCGATAAAAGAAGAAGGGAAAGAAACACGTAACATTCTCCTGTTTATTAAACAGCTACATTCATCGACGGCCAAGCAAGGCATACGTCTTCAATAATTCCACCATACATTTAAAAGATCCACTGTACATGTGTACAACTTTACCGCAACGGCTGACACCAACGTCACTATTGATATATGCCAATATCGTCCCAGCTGCCATTACTGCCAATGCAGACACCTGACATACGATGTGAATAATCACTGTAATACATATATGGATTTTTTGACTACTCCGGACCTTTAGAGTATGTTATCTGTGATATTGTATCACCTTTTATCTATATGCATACCTAACATCGCAGCAGATACATAACAATCACAGAGAGGGCACAGTATGCGGGGGAAAAATGGTCTATATGAAGTTCTAAAATCGAATCTGCTGTTGAATATCAGTAATGATGACAGTGAGTCATTGTCAGTTACACAAATAGGTAGACCTCATGCAACTTAAGACTCAAATTGGTCGTTGATGCGTCCTTAAAACCACAGATAACCTAAAGATGTAATCAACATATAAACCGTTAGACCTTTTCACAAACTACAAGCTGGTACGAGTACAAGTTTAAAATGCCTATTCATATTTCGTCGTACACTGTCATGTGTATAGAATATTTGACAATATAAAGGAAGTGATTACTCGACCCTTTAACATTTTAGTCCCACAAGGTTTTATCTGCTTATCGGACTGAATTATAGGGATTTAATATACGCAAATGTCATCATGTGATTCCATTGGGACTCTACAGGGTGTGGTGTTAATGAAGCAGACATTTCTCCATGTCTATTGATGGACATTTTGGCAGTATTTGTGAACGTTATATACGATTTCATCTTCGCTAGCCAAGACTCCAATTTGCTTACCATAGCTATACCTTGGCGGATTGAGCAGCTATTTCTTTGCTTTGTCCCAGTTACATATATCTGATTTCGCTAGTTGTCTCCCTTAGTATGTATTGACAGCTACCCAATAGCGTGTAAAAGCGGTGCATTGTACATAGGCTGATAGAGTTAGCATATTGAAATCATAGCTAGCAAAGATGGTAATACTGTGTATTAATTTGTAAACGTTATACCGGCACAACCAATATTCTTAGACCAAGTAACACTTTAGTTGTAATTTGTAAGCGTTATATCGGCACAACCAATATTCTTAGACCAAGTAACACTTCAATTATCACTTAGAACACTGAACCAGTAGAATCTAATCGTAGAGATGTTCCACCGTTTATACACAAGAACTGAATCCAGTATAACAGTGTTGGTGTGGGTGTTTGGTTTGATCATTCATTTCGCTGGCGAAGACCTGAATTTGAAAATGTGATTGACATGCGTTTAATTTCAAATTAAATTTGCCTGACTGGTAGCAGCATTTATTTTTAAAGACTGAAATATTTGTAGAAAGCTAATAGGAGTCGAGTGGGCAGTATTGGTAACTGCATCCTGGAACACGAAGACAACACCAAATCGGTGGGGATGCTAATACATAACTTGTTCATCAATCATTTGAACTGTAACAGACGTACCAACTATGAGATTAGCAATAAGAAACCATGTTACTGAAATCAGTATTCGGTATTTTAGAACGTTATTTATTTATATTTTATGCAGTATATAAGCATTCAATGCCTCCTTCCTAGTTGATTTGTGTATCGGAAACCGAACTTAGTGTTAATTCCGGTAGAAAACTTGACATAATAAATATGGGAAATTTCAACATTGATTGAATATCGTGTATTAAAATGATAGTACGACCTTATTTAACTGTTCGATATACACTAGTTATTACCATCTCCGATCCACATTCAGTCTAAATCCTACACTAAAATAGATAATATCCCCTTCTACTCGCTATAAATTGAGTCGAGATAGAACACCCTAATTAGGCTACTTCAGTGCTACTCAACGCAAATTGTGCTTCTTCAATTTCATGTTGTCATGAGGAAAAACGAAATATTTGGCACCACAATTTCAAATGATATTTAGCCATTAATGTCCAAACGATTGGCTGTTTACGAGGACGATTTTGTTTCCAATAGCGACACTACAATTCCACAGAATCTAACAAAGATATCACTGAACTGAGCTTAAACACGCAAAGGTAGCGAGTTTTTTCTTTCATTTTTGCTAGACATCTTATCACTGTTTAAAATAAGATTGAAACTAAATGTATTCATCTAGCTTATCTAATAAAATGACTTGCCAGTACCCTCACCCTTACCACCCGCCCCCCCCCCACCATGGCAGTTTTTTTTTGTTCCTATGCGTCGGTTAATTTTTTAATTATTAAGATAGCTTTTAATCTTTTTAACTTTCACTATATTAAATTGTTATTGTTGTTGTCATAGTTTTGCATGTGCCTAATCAGATAATGATCTGCACAAAACGGGTATTTTGCATTCAATTAGCAATGGAATTGAACTAGAATTCACAATAAAGAGGACGTCAGTAACGTAAAGTGTGTGGTTGGTTGGGTGGATGGGGGAGATATTTGTGAAGGATATATAAAATATATCCCAGAGTAGGAGAGAAGTTGTTCATAATGGTACACAACGTTTTCATATTTAAATTAAGCACATCTTCTTCTGAAAGAGCAAGTTATAAATGAAACAGTTGTACCTGTTAAATTAAGTATGCACAAGAACATTTTAGTTCGGAGGGACGATTTCTCATTGAAATATATTGATGAAATATTTTTTTCAGTTTTGACTTTTTGATGGTGGGGTGGGATTAAACTTAATGAATATGAGACAACAGTTCCACCACTTCAAATAGCAGTATGTAAATGACAAGCACGAAAAAGCCAATTAATAATAATATTTCGTATTGATAAAATAACAACTTGTTTTCTGACCAAGGTAGTAATAATTCTTATGTAAAACAACCAGAACGTTCTGAATAAATTCTTTGCATCGGTCTTATGTTATCATGTGTATCAGTATTCAATTATGCTATATTACGTTTACAAATTCACATGTATGCCATATCAAGTGTACCAATGTACATATATGCCATATTAGGTCTACTATTGCCAGATCCGGTGTACCAGTGTACCGGTATGGCATATCAGGTGTACAATTATGCAAATATGACATATCAGGTATACCAGCACACATATATGCCATATCATTTGTACCAGTTTACAAGTATGTCATATAAGACGTACCAGTATACATTCATGCCGTATAAGGTGTGTAAGTATACACATATGCTATATCATGTGTACCAGCATAAAACCGCCATATGTGGCGTCCCAGTGTACACGTATGCCATATAAAGTGTACCAGTTTTCAAACATGCCGTATAGCTTGTGCAAGTATACATATATGCCATATCATGTGTACCGGCATACAACTGTGCTATATGAGACGTCACAGTGTACACGTATGCAATATAAGGTGTACCAGTATACATTCATGCCGTATAAGGTGTGTAAGTATACACATATGCTATATCATGTGTACCAGTATACAAGTATGCCATATGAGGTATACCAGTATGCAGATATTAAAATAAGCTCCATTAGCTGGAAGAAACGAATCCAGTTTTCAGCATTTGATTAAAAAGGTGATATATACTGATATTTTGATTATCTAACTGCACATCTAAAACAAATAAATAAAACCCAGCAGTTTCTGACATAATCTATCTAGCAATATAATTTTCTTTGGAATAACATCATAAAATTAAACACGAATCTCTTCATAATATATAGCGCATACCCTTGTGCAAAGGAGATCAAACTGTTAATAATGAAGACACTGATTTGTTACCGCAGATTAATATTGCATAGCAGGGTCCCAGCCATTCGATTGAAATAATTTGTATAATGGATGCTATACGCTGGTATTCGATTGAAATAATTTGTATAATGGATACTATACGCTGGTATCTGCGAGTACATTAAGTACAAGAATGAGATTATCAAAAATGCTTTGAAAATTATTTTGTTAGCAATCTTTGCAGAATAAAAAACATCAAGTTATGACAACCCCTTCCTCGTGCACACAGATGGTAACTGGTACGTTATTCTGGCAAGATAGGTTTTACTATTTGTAGAGTTTCTCAATACAGAAAAGATTATAAATTTTAAACAAACATACAGTAAAGCAAGACAACAACAACAAAACATTTGAAACGACTAAGCAATATATTGAACGCTTTTTTCAGTTCATATATTTAGTTTAAAAAGCACACTTACAAAGAAAATGAAGTATTTGATAGACCTCATTGTGGATCATACGGTATAATAATGAAATAAATTAGACCTAACCTCAGTGTGCCTTCAATTTTCACAGGTTTCTCTGCGGCAGATTGGAGAGTCCCTGAAACCACAGACTCTTTTTCAGACACAACTCCTTATTTTAACCAGAAGTCTTCTAGTCTTGAATAATGGCACCCATCCATAATTGCTCCTGTTAAATGTTGTCAGACATTCTAGGTTTTAGGGGTGGAATGACCGTTTCGCAAACAAAAAATTGCAGACATGAAGTATTACGACGATAACTTTTCCAGTAAAAATGTTATGTCAGACACAATTCCTGTTTTGAGTGGTTGCTTGACCTTTTCCTAGCCTAATTATGCCAGCCATGATGCATCACAGCCATAAATGTTCTTGTTAAACTTGCATAATAATATACTTGTCTTTGGACTGGGGTCAATGTGGACAAGACTAAATATTGACTAGGATCGGTAAAGTGTGCCCGATTACAATGTTGAACTCGTTATGCAACGTAGCACCATGTTTCTTTGTAAATAAGTATAAAGGCACCTCTCATCCTATTATATGTTGTTCTTTTTCCAGTGAAATTAATACCGGCCGCCATGTATAGCATATCGTTTGCTGAAAAATGGCGTTAAACCCAACAACTAGAACAACATAGTATACCATGTTACATTCAATAACTTTATGTAATAATATGAATAATTCATAAACTTAAATTACGATATAACATATGTAATAAATGGATCACATTAGTGTGTAACACCAGCCTTATTTTAGGAGGAAAAGGATGACACAGAACGGTGAGTCTCAGAGAAGGAAATGGTTCAAATACCGGAAACAATCGTACGAAAATAACGCGTTGTTGAAAAGGACTGATGCCTTTTAACGGGAAAGAAAAAACTTTAAACAAGACTGCTCGTTGTAATTTCTTTTTACTGCGCTAGTCGATATTTATGACTATTAGACTGTGTTCATCGGTAGGTCTACCTTTCTACAAATATGTAATGCACACAACAACTCTTTTTGATTACGTGTCGATCATTTTTCGTTATGCCTCAAAAACATTTAACAATTTCAAAAATAGTTTGCAGCCCTGCTGAAAATAAACTCCTTTTATTGAAATGTTCAGAAACTTTGGCTTGTCCTCGGTTCATGATGTAAACAAATACAAAAAGTATATCTTAATACAGAAAACCTAATATAAAATTACGTCTAACGACAACGTCCGTATTCCTGTTTTAACTTTCATGTCTACCCCTTACTTCCCTTTACTGGTATTATTCTCTCTGTACCTAACATTTGTACAACTCTGTCCAAACTTTTGTTTCTTATTCTGGGACCTTTCTGGTATATAATCCCTTTCGATCAGGCAATCAGCTCCTTGGTATACGTTTAACATCATATTAAGTTGAGTACACGCTACATTTGATAACATCCATAATGTTCTTTTCCATTCTAATTACTGTTAATACTATGAAGTTTTACATCTTGCAGTCAATTGTACAATAATGTATGTTTTCATTGATATGTCGATATTATTGTGCTTAGTTTGTTGGTATACACATGTAGCAAGATGTGAATACAATCTGAGATATGGCAGAGGGGTTTAATACTTCTGTTTTAATCATATAAAATAGTTGGCCATTATGTAATTATATTATTGTAACTATATGTTTACAGCACGGATTTGCTATTGATCGTCTGTATATTTAAATATGTTAGAAGATTCAAACCATGTTGATGAAATATTTCACTCTGTAAAACTAATTAAGAATCAAAAGTACCATAACAAAGGCAAGGTCGACACAAATCTAGCAAACCATTACAGTGGTGCGATATTCTCTGTCCATACCAATTATGTAATGTCCATAGAGTCACATTAAAGATGGAGTGGTAATAAAGATGAACATACCAAAAAATATTGGACACTGCAGACATGAACATTTGATAAATTTGGCTTAAACTTTAAATACCTTATTTCAAGGACAAGTGCTTCTGCGCTTCTTCAAATTTAATCGAAGAAAGTGCGGAGTTTGAAAAACTAGCTCGCACAATGTTGGATCTTATGAACATATACTGACAGCAATCCAGAAGTATCTCAGATCAGCAATGGTATTTCAACACGTTTGCTCCAAAGATCATTTGTCAGAATATGGTACAGATATGCATGTTTAGTTTGCATGCAGAAAACAAATTTCAAATAATTTGTCAAAACACATACTCATTCCCATACGATATAAACGGTAAACAAGATCAGTCATTTGCCTTTCGTTATATTAACAACTGTTCGTTGACAAGATCTGCCACAAATAAACAAATCAACATTTGCAAAATTTAATTAGTTACGAATAGTTCCCTTTTATGCAAAAAAATAGAGAATAAAGGAAAACATAGTTTTCACTCATCTGATTATTAGCACCAAGTTAAGATTATTTTGTAACGTTTTCGTTGGTGTTTTTGTCGCGTAATTTGTGGTTCAAACAACAAACCTGTTTTGCGTACTGAGCTCCAATCACATATAGAAGTGAAGAAACATTCAGAGTGATTAATGTAGACATAATCCGAAATCACCTTGTCTGGTACACGGGATTTTACTAGCTAACTGGTCTCCGATAAGCATAGATTTGAACAGACAGCCTTAGCGTGATTTATATAGATGTAACTTGACATCACTTTACCTTGGATACAGAGTATATTCCATGGTTACACGTTAGTTCGATGCATTCCTAAATGTCATATTTGAGTTCTAATGATTTCGACAAATAGTTTGTTTGATATGATATATATTTAATTATTGGTGAACGTTGACGTATCTCATTCCTATTGATTACGTAACAAATAAATAAAACAGTGCACCGAACAAAATTACCAAATTATATCCCGCTTACAACATTGATCACTGGTATGAGAACATTTGCACAAAATTACTAACCTGAAAACTTTTTTTATGAAACTGAAGGCAATGGAAATGTTTCTTATGGTCGTTTTGAATTTTTTCCCAAAAGCATGTTTGCACTTCGTATTGGAGTCTTTCTTGATTTAAGATATCTATATTTAGATTGATGTCTGAAGAACTAAATTATTTGATTTTGATTCCAGGATAATAGCGTCTTCTAGGACAGAATTACTGTACGAAGGAGCTAAATCAATGTAAATTATTCTTCAATAAACATAGTATTCGATTCCAATTCAGAATCGTTTCGAAAGCTTTTTATTCGCACTTGATGAGTGTCATACAAAAAACACTGGTTCCTAGCGGCTGCCTAATAAAATCCATGATAACATTTTTTTTGGTTGAAAACTCCACCTGTTGGACTGGTTGCACATTCAATGAATACAAATGAAAGTTGTATGACTTATTTCCCCTTCCTAGATATTCACTTATGGTTTTGACATTCATGCAAAATGCCGCAAAGCGACAATGGACAAGGGCAAAACTATGTAAATCTATCATAATATTAAGACAATGTTGTATGTGCCTACTTATACTTTGTATCTAGTCAGCATCATGCATGCATTCAATTCCTGTCTGCTGTAAATATATATGAGAATTTTGCTGATAAATTTTGATGACTCAATATAAACTGAATTCTCGAGCGAATATGACGAAACACAATTTTTGCGATGGGCTTTTAACTACAGTTTAACGAATATTTTAGACGAAAGCATTTCGTTTAAAGAGGTTTAGAATTCTCGAGTTATAGGATTTGGACCTAAAGAGCAATACTAAAGAACGATTCGTAAAAGTGCCGTTCGTATGTGACTTCCTAAAAGATAATGCACATAAAAGTATGAATGAAACACGTCACTCATTTTCGTTGAACGTTTATTACCGTGATGACATTAATGTATCTAATCTGATTGAATGTTCAGATTGGAAAAAGAAAATACAGAAAACCGTATATTTAACGTTTTGCAATGGTTTTGACAGCTAGCAAACATACTCTGAGCCAAAATTGTTGCATTCATTCGCTTCTGTTAGTGCACTGTGCCTTGACAAATTGCTGCTATGCATCTCTTCTGTAATTGCACTGTACCTTGACAAATTGCTGCTATGCATCTCTTCTGTAATTGCACTGTACCTATGTGCGTCTACATCACCTCAAAATTGTATTGATTATATGTGTAAACATGTATTGTATGTAAGAGCTCCATGAAAATAGTGAGCTATGAATGTAGAAAAATTAATGTAATTAATTTAAGACGTTAACAATACTAAGCATTTAGAAAGTATCTGGGGTATTTTGGGGACTATGCATTCTGTAGGGTGTGGAAAAGTATATAATGATGGAAACTGGATCCATGGTATTTAGGAATCGGTTGAAGTAAAATACGACCAACGTTATGCAGACACTAACTATATCCTGATCATCGGGGATAGCAAATAGGACGGTAAGTAAGCATCCAGACAGTAATATAAACTTTATTTCCAATGTGGTATTTGATAAAAAGAATCAAACACATAATGATGAGAAAAGAAACAGAAAATATAGATGTTACAATGAAACCTGAATTTTAATGGCGTTCTTCTTATGGAGATATGTTATTGGTTGAGGACTTGTCTATATCTTTAAATCGATCCAGTCCACGAAAATCAAACCTTGCCATATCTGACAGACACATTCTGTTATATATTTCACTGTCAAAATTTATTGTTATTAGTAGTCGAATAGCCGAACTTTATTTGTAGCATGTACGTTTGAAAAGATCGACTTTAATTGCGCATAAATGTACATAGAAATCTAAATATATGTGCAGCCTTTCTACTAAAGTGTTGATTGATGGGGTTAAGGATGGAACAAAAATAAGACATATCGTTGTGGACGTATTGAAGTTACTATCATTCTTAATCGAAGCTGTTATAAGGATTGCTAAAACATTGCAAGTAGTAATATGTTACATAGCTCATGCATAATTAAATAGTTTGTGTTAAAATATGTTGTTTCAATAGCTTAAAAAGACCATAATTTTAAATGTTGTCCACAATTATGAGTTAATGGCTGAATGTATCATAAAGAATATCTGAAACATTTTGTGGGAGAAGAAGAACTAGAACTAAACCAAAACAACACCAAACATACGCTTACCGTTCACGTCCAAAACTTTCATAAATTGAATCCGATCCTAGCGTATAAAATTCCTTCTGTAATGTACAAGCACATATATATCGGTAATTATTTTTATCCTTGAGAAACTCTATGGAACATTTGACTTAATCAGAATCTTGATGAATGATGCGATGCAAATTTGTAGAAAATCTCTACTTCCTCTCTGGTTTCAAGAGTTATCTAGTGCCACAGAATGATCAACTGAGAACTGCATTATGTTTTTGAGGGAGACTTTCAATAACTTGCCGAGTCGTGTAACAGCAGAGCCTATTTCGTTCGATATTTTCGACCGCCACTACATTTCCAGATATGTTAGTAACACTTTGGGAGGTGAGTGGACAATAGGGAATTACAGATTCATGATTTGTTGACGGGAAATTAATCACAGTCCGTGAAGGGTGGTACTTTGTTCGGCATTCCTTTTTCAACAGATTGGGATCATATAGAACCTTTCTCTTAATAGTCTGTCATGTGGCATGAGCGATATGACACGCATTATTAGCATCTCCAAGCATATTATGATCGCCCGATGTCACGCAGAAAAACAATTTTATTTCTTTAAATTCCAGTGTTTCGTTTGAGAACAGCAGCTTTCAAATAAATAAGGAATTCAAAGATTTAAAATCTCCTGTCGACTTGAAATCATAATCCTGAAATAAAAGAGAACATGGTTTGACACATTTAAAAAAAAGATTCAATAAATATTGTGCACGACTTCATACAATAAACTATTTATTTTTTCTAATATGCAGAGCTTTCGTGCAAGTCATTATTCTAACAAGCACAATGGTAGCAATTGATTTGCTGATTGGTGGAGGTAAGATTATCACGTGATAGGAAAATGCACATATGTGGTGTAGAGTACATATAGGTCAAAATTCGCAACCGTGTTATCAGCAACGTTTCGTATTTAATTCGGGAGACAATGAAACATTATGTTGTTAGCTACACTGTCGCGAGGACTGTAGTTAATATTGTAATAACTGTAGCGTAGGAACACCAGTTATTAAGGAAGGATAATCTGATAAAGATGTAGCTACAGTTTTGCAGTGTACATTTCATATGCTACACATACCGCGTACGCTTTCTGCTCAGTGGAGTGAAAGCAATATCAAGGGATATGGACTGCCCGAATGGGTGGGACCGAAACCTCCAGGGTCAGAATTGTTTACATTATTGTATTGAATGATTTCATCTTAACAAACGGAAACGTGTCTATTGTGAATGGAGGTTGCTGGGAACATAATGCAATAATTTAAAGTGAAGTAGAAATTCATACACGAATTTATGTTTACTTAATTTTAGATTGGATAAAATGTTAAAATTTTTAAAAATAATTATTGCAGAACTATTTATAACTCGACCTACTTGTAACTAATATATGTTTGGTACATTCGTGGAAAACAGTTGGTTCTATTACAACATTTATATGCAGTATTTATCGTTTGACACAAGTCTCTTTGTTAAAGAAGACGCATATGGAGCCGACATACACCTTGTCTTGGATTTCATTGATTTTCCTAAAATCTTTGATTTACGTTTAATTATCTGGCATTTAATCTTCTAATTAATTTGTCGATATATATATACTCGTTTATAAGAACCGCTTTTCCGTACAAATATCAGCAAAAACATCATGCTAAAATCATCGTCAATTTCACGCCATCACAGAGCTCATAGCGTGACTCTATCTTTATGCGACGAATAATGTTTTATCCTAGACGCAATAATGCATTGATAACGCCATTTTAAAAATGCACAATGAATATGAATATTATACCAACAAAATTGCATAACTGGACATATTTCACAACTGGAATATTGATCATTCTATGGCCGATTCCGCATGATTTACAGAGTAGTACCTACCAGTTACCCAATTTGACCCATAACGTATAGTTTCGCCTTTCGTGATGTGCAGCGATTGTACTATCATTATATTATTGAAGCTGCGAAGAATACCGTATACAGTTATCTCATATTTAGTCGCATGTCAAGGTGAAATCGTCTTTAAATTGAACTAACATAAAATTAAATTAGTATTCATAATTATATTTGTATTTTGCCATGTTTTTATGTCATTACCAAATTTGTTTACTATCTTCGGACCTTTTTCTTAAGTTGTATACCATTATACATTTTGGCATGGTTTGTGGTCATTACTTTACGGCACATGTTATGGCAAGAGAATGATGCATTCTAGGTGCAAGTCTGCATGAACACGTTATAAGAGGTGGTGGAATCCTTCAATGAGCTTAGCTTACCTGAAATATTCTCACTTCTTTCATATATGAAACCCAGTACTTAGACAAAACTATTTGATATTATGTCTTCTATGAATTTGGCTCCATATTAAATCCGAGGCTGTTTTTACTCACGAATACACACAACGTGTGCTAATTAAACGAAATGATTCTGGTCTTTCTGAAGAAGATGTTAACTTGTTGTAGCAGTAATATTCAACACAGTTTGTATCTAGATGCTGCGGGCCGACCTGCAATCACCTTTTATTTAAACGAAAACGTTTCAATGAAGTTTGTTATATAGTCGGAGTCACCTTGAAAATAGTGATATTTAAAATTTCGTCCAAAATTGATGACAGCCATTTCGAGGCAGTGTTTTCGTAGGATTTGGTTGTTGCAATCAGATAGTTGTGTCAGCCTTATGCTGTTGTACAATTATATTGATACATTTTAAGCAGTAAGGTTGCGTTCATGCCTTTAAACGCCATTTGTTTTGGAGATAACCTTCCTCTATTTTTAAAACTCTCACGCGAATGATGACATTGTTTTCTGTAAACAAGCTGATGATTGTCCTCGTTTTATTTTAGCATTTCTAACGTCAATAATGAGAAAAAAAATACAATTCAACTGGAGACGCCAAAATTAATCAAGCGCAAAACTAATCGATAATGCAACAATTATTAAGAAGACGACCGCAAATATGCATTATATCATTTAGACTATTTCTAATTGGCGCTGAAATCAGGCAGAGTAGCAAACATTGGTGGGAGATTATTGCTTTTTGAAATTGTTAGATGAAGGATTAGCTTATACGAAAAACTATTCTAGTAGCAATGAGTCTATGAATAGTACAGTAGCCGGTTAGTGTCACATTTAAAACTTTAGTTTATGTTCCTATTGCGAATTATTATCTCGTACGAATGGCTTAGCATCATGTAAGTTAGCGATAGTTTAATTAATTATATTAATACTGGATAGATAACAGAAACATGTATTAGCAGCAAAATGTAATACTAATTGAATACTAATTGAATACTATTTGAATAATTGGTAATTGAAAATTCATTTTGAAGACTACATGAACGATAGAGATATTTTGTGAATAGGGAATGATTCGTACAGAAACCAGATCTGATAAACGTTAAACATCTGTCGCATCTCGTATATATTATATATTACGTTCTCTCAGCATATGTATATAAACAATATACATGTACATATAAATATATATGTATGTAAACAATTAGAAAAACAAAACAACCCCAATCAAATTATAGTAGAAAAGATTACAAGTGTAGACATTATTATTTCATCATCCTAACACATTAAATTACAAACTTTTAACGAGTACTGATGAATATAATCACATGTTTAAGGTTAAGTACAAATTGGCAATCATTTCTGAAAAAGAAAATGAAACAAAACCGAACAAGTTAAGTATAATCCCAAAGATTCAACGTCTGTACGAAGCTAGACTGAATAATGTTTATAACTGGATCTTTATTATCTAGGACGGTATATGATATGTTTTAGAAACATCTCCAATTTCCTTCCAACCACTCTAAGTCATCTTGCTTTTAATAAATGTCTGATGCACCGATATTGTTTCGTTGTTTTCTAATCTAAGGTCAAGTTAAGGATGCAGTATTGAAAAAAAAACTCTGAAACACATAAAGTCTGTTTTCTATTGAATGAAATTAGTATATATATATATATATATATATATATATATATATATATATATATATATATATATATATATAATTACTGTTTGATTATGTGTGTCTAATACGTTTGGACAACAATGAGACTAAACTTTTTAAAAAGTGCTTGATATATTCTATAATTGTAATTGTCTTGAGGATTTATCCTTGAGTAAGTTAATCGTATATGTGATCTCTTGACAACAACAGGCATTCACTATGGTTACTGTTTCAGAAATATTGGGTCGTAATGTAACGGATACATTTTAGCCTAACTGCCATATCAGATGAGTCACGGATACGGCAAGATCCTAAACTATTTAAATCTCTGAAATGGTCATGAAGTTTCACACCAGATTAAATCTTATGTTCCTTGCACCATTGAAATATCACATGCATTGATTTTAGTCGCTCTTTTATAAGTATTGGATTGTAACTAAATGATACATCTGGTTCTTTCGTGTTGAGCATATCTACCATGGAATGGATTTACATGTAAAGTAACAGCCTATTATTTTCTTTATAAATCCCAGAATCCCAGATAAATGGTGCAGTTAGTAAAGAGTTGCTTGTAAATTCATCAACAGTTCTTTTCTACTTTTGATCGATAATTCTTGCTGCTATTAAATTTCGATATTTATTGCACAAGTTGTAAGCCTTAGTGATGTCATGCACTAAGGCATCATGTTATAGACCTACGGCTCCATGTCCAAGCCCAGTCCAGAAACCATACTGACCTGTCCTAATGCTAGCTTCTTAACGCTGATAGCCACACTTGGCATCTGCCAGTACCAGTCTTGGTTGGTGTTTGAACCAGCGACTTCCAGTATTAAAGGCGAACGCTCTAACCGCTTTGGCCACATGAGCGGCACATTGCTATTTCATTTTCTGATTTTGATATTAAATTCAAATTAAAATATGTTTTTAAATCTTGTTGTATTGAGGTATATGTATTGTGACTCTTTCTGGACAGAGTATGATACACGTTTAATTGGAAAGACGTTCTGAATAAAAGTAAGATCAGACCCAGTTATATATCACCTTTTTAAATTTAAGCAAATTAAATGTTTGAGCCATCAATAAGAATGCGAAACGTACTAAGTACAATGAGCGGCAAACCAAATGTAATCCATGTGTCCGGGAATTAAGAAAGAAGTTAGGAAATTTACCGACCTTTTCATTATATAATATGACATTATTATAGTCGTTTATTTCGTCTTGTTCCAATTGGTCATCTTGTTTTAAGGTGTAGTCAATGATTATGACACCTATGTGTGGTCAAAATATAAGCGTTAACGAATGTAGATGTGATATAATGTTTTGTTGCATTCTATGAGCAGACGATATACAGTTTTTGAGCTGCTGTTTTGATTAATACATTATGCAAAATTATGTATTTTGTTTACTAATATTCCAGTGGTATAGACCTAAACACCTTAAGGATAATGTGTGCAACATCATATCGTGTCAGAAATTAGCTACTTTGCGAGAATGGATTGCAGACTTGGACGATAATGATGGTTATTGTGTGACTGTGCTGTTCTGAGCCGGTTTGAAGAGTTCGATTTTGTGTCGTTCAACAGTTCCATTACATAAGGGTCAACCCTCCACAACATTAGGATCGTATGTGTTTCGAATTACAACATCTCGTGTTATGAAACATAGGTACATAATTTATGTACCTAATAGACGATCTTGTTACTATGATAACTGAATAGGTGAGAATAACACTGGGTCGGTTCAACAGTTCAGCTTTGCTCATGAGATCAAACTGTTTACTCTGCACATGAGTTTGATAGCTATATACTTTTTAAAATTCAATTTCGAATTGAGATTATGTCATATATCGGAAAGAAATGCAGACTTTTGAAAGGACAATGGTATTTGCAGCGGGGTCAATACAAATTCTATAACGACAAAATTTAGTCTGAGGAGGAAAAAACCGTCATAATTTTAATTCGGACATAAAAGAATGTTGTATATCCATAAAACATTACAGTTAAGGGCAATTGTGTTTGGTTTCAATTCAAAACTATGACGCAAATGTGTTAACCGAAAATGCATTTTACTTTTGTTTCTGAAGTCATCTCAGATAATTAATTGTGTTTATTTTGAAGGTAATATTTTGGGATCGGTTCTGTTGTATATTGTTTGATAACATTATTATCCATCTTCGTAAAAGAAGTCGGTTATATTGATTTTTTATATCGTCCCCCAAGCACCTGTCATTAATATACATCCACGTAATTCTGTCATTATACATTCATTTCTATATTAGAAACTTACTTATCAGTTATATCCAATTATTCAGTTTAATGTATTGATAATCGAATACTAATCATCGGCATTTTATTGTTTACCAATCTGCTTAACTCATCTAAAAGTACTGAACCCACATGGGGTATTCAGAAATCTTCCGCTTTTAAGCACATTCATATTTCGTTTTACCGATGATTTACTTTTTTGATGGACGATGGTCTTCTATCAAACATTTTGTATGGTTTCCTCTTGGGAGTTATATCGTGATTTACTTTCCGGATTTGTATCATGCACGAGACAAATGCTATGTTGCTTGATTTCATCCGGAAAGCAACTATCACAGTCCTAATTAGATCCTTAGCTTCATTAACAGTGAATTTATTATGCTATCGCGTGAACGAATGCATACTAATAATTCATCATGATGTGCATGACATAATAAATTATTCTTTTCCAAAAGAATTATTAATTATCTTTACAGTTAAAAGGTCATGTACTTTTATTTTGACATGCTTTTGAAATTCTCAGTTACAAATACATCTTTTCCTAATGCCACCTCCCAACAGAATAAGCCTAGCAAGCCGGCTTGTTATTAAGTACGTATAAACATAAAAACGACAACCGGAATGCAAAACTGCAGTACGTACTTTATCAGTACGATACTGGCTGCTAAAAACAAGTTATATATTTTGCAAAAAACATCGAGAAATAGTATTGTCCCACTGTGAACACGTCATGCTGATGCACAATGCAGAACATGTTTACATATTATTGTCTACTTAATTGATTCTGAGAAATATATGCAGCCAACCTGTAAATACATTCATTACATACAAACAACGTGTTTTGTATGTGTATATTTTGTTACTGACACGGTGCTTGTGTGTGTGTGTATCTGTGTGTGTGTGTGTATCTGTGTGTGTGTCTGTATCTGTGTGTGTGTCTGTATCTGTGTGTGTGTCTGTATCTGTGTGTGTGTCTGTATCTGTGTGTGTGTGTCTGTATCTGTGTTTGTGTAAGGTAGAGAGAGAGAGAGAGAGAGAGAGAGAGAGAGAGAGAGAGAGAGAGAGAGAGAGAGAGAGAGAGAGAGAGAGAGAGTATTGATTCGTTAGTGTACTTTAAATTTGTCTCTAAGTATTGCTTACTTATATTAATTTTCAACAAAGCACTTCGGGAATAGAGACTGTGTCATATCCAAAACAATAGATGCATGTTGTCCATATATAATATTTAAAACGTTGGAAAAGATTTGGTTTTACTTTTGAAAGTCTATATTTATCCATATATACATCTACCTCGGTACCTCTGTTTCCATCTATCGATATATCTGCTAGAAGATCAAGAGCAACACAAAGCAACTTAGAAAAGAGTGGTATGGTGTAGTTTTCTATGTCTTTCTACCTATACAGGCTGACTACATACATTTTTGAGAAGAAAACATCTTACGTCTATTTGAATTCAAGGGAAACAATCCGCATTTCTAGCAATTATATAAAAAAAACTCTGTAGAACAAACATTCAAACGTGTAGGTTTTCAAGACTTGTACGGAATGTTCTCATTATTGATCCCTCTTCTTGCAATATTTTTGATTATTATAAACATGCTGAAAAAGCAATTAATAAATATAAACTATTTCATATTAGCATCGAACATTTGTTAAAAGCGTCACTCTGGAATAAACGAAACATGTGTTTAAAACACTTCCAGAACCTGTATAGTCATCAAAATAATACTGCTTTGTTTGTTGCTCTGAACAATACAGGACTATACAGGCATGTTAAACTATAATGTATTAGCTGGTATCGTTCAGCATTAATAGGCATCATCCATGTTTGATAATACTAGTAATTTATTGGATACAATAGTATTACGATGTGTTTTCAAACCGGCATAATTAACATGACAGGTGCTGTTCTGTGGTGATGTTTTAGACATACCATCACACACTACTACTGTTTCGATATATCCTTATCTGATATACAGGTAATGAATATCTTTACTACTGGAAAAATCCGATGATCCTTGTTCACTAGTATCGTCAAATCTTTTCGGAATTTTTATTTGAAATTTTTTCGTTTGTTATTGATCGATTCTACTTATACTACATAGTCGGAAATTGCTGGTTTAATCAATTCTTCCATAAAGGAACGTTTTTGAGCGACAAATATCGTCACAGTGCTGTTGCATCCAGTGCCGGCGCCTCTATTGTACAGAGGATATAACATTGTGCTGATATGGAAGATATATATTTGCATGTTTCATTAAATAATCAAATTATTGTCGTACTTATTGAAAGCCAGTACTACCTAACTTATGTTCTAGGACGATAATGCGTATTTGATGTGACTAACAGTTATAGCGTATTTATATGAACTCGAATTGATACGTGGTGTAGACGAACTCTGCTTGTCGGCTGGTATAACATATAGAATAGCATATATGACCATCTCCAGAATGTTCACTTAAAAGTAAATATATTGTGGTGGTAATATAATATTATAAATGCAGTCCTATTCAGGAACGTCATAATTATAGTCCCTGTACCTGTGGAAGAAATATTCGACAATTTAGATACTGCCGTAACATTCAACGGAACACAATCTGTATCTGACATTTTTGAAGAACTAGCTATTGCATTCCATAGAAGGTTGGAACGGTTCAACAGTTCAACAAAACGCTTGCTGTCATCCTTTCGGTATCTTTAAAAGGGACTTCAGGACGACTAAGGCCATCATTTGCCATTTGTAACAATAGCTTATCGTGCATCTATCAATTAATCTACAAATTTCACCGGAAACTTCTTGGTGTTATGTAGGAAATGGCAGTTTCTTCAATATTCAATTTCGACGAAGTAGTAGAGAGTGTGAACCCTACAAATTTACAAGCGTCGATTTAGCAAACTAAGGCTTTCTCGAAAATGCTTAATAGAAGCCTCCATTCATCAAAATAAAATTTAAAAAAACGACGCCATTTTTGTTGTCACCGTCCTTTCTGCATAGATTTTTCATGATGGAGTGAGAACGTGGACTGCGTCTGATTGTGAAATCGTGAAAATTCTTCGAATTTCAACAATTATTTTCGTCTGAGGCTTCCTCGAAGGGCAAAAAAAAAAAGAAAGACGCCGACATCTTCGATGTTGTAGTTGGCGTTCACCCTCGTTGCTGCTATGGGTTTTTACGATTTTTACTAACTAAATATTTGATCAAGTCCGACACGATATCTCGTCCGAGGGTCTGATAAATTTATCGTCACAAATCCGCGTGGGGTTGACTGAGCGCGGCTAAAGAAATTTTTAAATTGATTATGATCCATATCACCACCGCACCAAGTTTGCCAAATATTTCTAAGAGTATGTGTATCAACTCCATTAAATATACATAGTATATTGCAGTTATCTCTGATCACTTTTGGTATTTGAGTGTAACGCTGAGTAACATATATCACATCTGTGTTTTTATGTCTGCCTCTGGAAAATATTCTAGCAGGATTTTTTTGATTATCTAACATGATATCATCATATACGACTAAATTGTTAATACTTCCGTCGATGGAGTCAATGCTAGGTGCCTCTTCGATATCGGTTATAAACTCAATAACATCATCGCCGTTAATTTCTAACGCGGCTTCATTAAAATCCTTTAACACTTCATAACATCGCTGATCATCTACACTCGGAGCAATCATATACAACTTATCCCACTTCATCCATCTCGTTATCAAATTAAGTAGCAATTGTGTTTTACCACTTCCAGATGGTCCGATGATAATCGCGCGAATAGAATTTGGTAACATTGCATGGTGTTTAATAGGTTCCCGTCGTCTCGTAGCGGAATAATCAATTACATTCATGCCGTTATATATAAATTATGGATCTATATTGTGTGAAATGTAAGACGCGTACTGGCACAAATGACTTGACGACGATTACAACGAAAAATAATCGATCAGCGCTTTCTGGTAAATGCGTACAATGTAGTACAAAGAAATTTAGATTTGTTTCCCTTGGTAAACCCAAGGAACCTTTAAAAAAAAACGAGGAGGTGATATTGCAGCAAAGTTAGCAATACTCCCTGGAACACCGTGGGCAAAGTATCCAGGAGAAAAGCACCTTCCAGGATATAGCTACTGTGGACCGGAAACACGATTAGATATCAGACTTGATGATCAAAACCAACCCCGACCGGGTGAATATAAAAATAAACGCTATTGATAAGGCGTGCCATACTCATGATGTTGCTTATAAAAGCAGCAATCTTCAACACCGACATCTCGCGGATGTGAAATTATATCATGCGTTAAATGCTATACCTGATAAATCTTTCAAAGAAAAATTGGCTTCGTGGTTGGTAAAATCAGCTATGAAAGGCAAATTGATGTTAGGTGCTGGTAATTAAAAATATGGAATCTATTTACTATTCTCCGATGGGATACTGGAGAGGCAAGGCAGCAATCAATAAACTCGCTAGCGCATCAAAGGTGAAAAAAACTACAGCGGCGGATTGTTTATCCAAACAGGCTATATGGCAAATTTATCTACCGCGTCCTAAACAAATCAATTTCTCGCATTTTGATGTTACCGGACCCAATGAAGTTCATCAAGCTGATTTATTGTTTTTACCACATGATAACGGTTACAAATACGCGCTAACCGTAGTTGACGTTGCGAGTCGATACAAACAAGCAGAACCGCTGAAGACAAAATCATCTACTGAAGTAGCTTCTGCATTTGAAAGGATTTATCGACGAGGTCCACTACGTTGGCCAAATTTATTACAAGTTGATCCTGGCAAGGAATTTCAAGGTGTTGTTTTAACAACGATGAAACATCATAATGTCACCATCAGACGAGGGCATACTGCGCTACATCGCGATCAGGCAATTGTTGAACGATTTAATCGGACACTTGCTGAGCGGTTATTTGGATATCAATACGCGAAGGAATTCATTCAGAATAAACGATCTCGTGAATGGGTCAAGAGATTACCAGGTGTAGTTACCGCGCTCAATAACGAGATTACTCGAACAATTAACATGAAACCTGTCAACGCGATTAAGAAAGCGTCTATACCAAAAATGGAAATCCAAGGAATTTCACAAAAAGATTTCAAAGAACCAATTCTTGGTAGTAATGTCACTGTAAGGTATTTATACGAACCAGGAGAGCTTGAGGGTGGTAAAAAAAGAGCTACCGATCCTATTTGGAGTGTCACTGTACATAAGATATCCGGTATAACACGATCAACTGGTAGACCAGCAATCTATAAACTAGATTCAACTGCCCCTCAGCGAGGATTTACTCGACAACAACTGCAAGTGATACCAGAGAATACTCTACCACCGCGTGGTCTTAACTAGCACCCCGACGTCTGTTACACTCAAGACAAGTCAGCATAACGTTATCGTTGGTATGACCAATGCTGCTAGTCTTTCTGTCTACGGTAAATTGGCGAGGATCTTTATCCGAATACTGCCAACGCATTATACAATTACAACTCGCGCAGTGATTATTCTGTTGTTGCTTCAGCGAAATTATTAATTCAGCATCAATGTTAAATTCTCTATTATTTTTTTTATCCTGTTGTTTATAACCATAGAGTTTTTTTTCTGATTATATCCTTGATGTTGTCGGCGCTGATAATATCACTTATTGCATTGTCTGTAGGATTTTCAAGGACAACTCTTCGAAGTTGATTTATTCTCCGTGCTCGAGACACTGCAAGATAAACTAAATTCGACCACTCAATGCGATTATCTACTATCCAAATAATTGTGTCTGTGATAGTTAATCCCTGTGAAGAGTGTATTGTTGCTGCATAACCTAACGTCCATGGTGATTTATCAGCGCTTAATGCATCTTCGACGACGCTGATATCAACCAGCACAATATCATTTAACACTAAATTCTGTTTTTCACGCTGTCCTGGAATATCAACGTCGATATTTTGTCGTCGGGTATCTTTTGGTCTATAACAGAGTGGTACTGGAAGTGTTGCAAATTTACACTTATGCAATTCAAATAACTTCATCTGAAGTGCGTCTCTGACTATTTTTCTACTTGCGAATATCAAATCATCTGGCTTCCATGTTTCCCAAAAATCATTCATGGGAGTTTCTGAAATTATTTCACGCGCTATTTCACATTGGATTCTATCCGGTTGTAATCTAACTAATTTCTTAAATTCCCGTAATTGTTCATCAAGTGATCTATGGTCGGAATTAATTTCTTCATAATAGTCTACAAACCCCTTTAGCCACTCATGTGGAGATCCACCAACAAATGGCGGTGGTTGACCGTGATCCCCGCACATGACGACCTTTGTGTTTTTGTTTAACAACCATTCAAAAAAATGTCTGTAATACTCTCAACGATACAGTGCATATTTCATCCCAGATTATGATTTCAGGAATGAATTTATCGCCCATTCGATCAGGAGTCCATGTATCACCTTTCCATCGAAAGAAGCTGTGATAAGTACTGGCTTTTACTCCCCGCGCTATCATCTCTCTGGCGAGTCTGTGAGTTGGTGTTAACACAATCATGGTTGACCGACAAAATAATTCAATTGCACGAGTTGTCTTTCCTGACCCACCACAGCCGTTTAACTAAACTGTCTTGTATCTACATATCGGATCAGATATGGGTGGTGCATTAGAAAATTCTGATTGAATTTCAATACGGTTACATGAGAGGTATTTATCATCCATGGTAACGTCTGCGGATTCACAATACTCATGTAGTGTTTCCTTTTTAAATCGCCAACGCCCCCAATTTTCCTCGGGATCTGTGAATGCCGCTACCTCCGATTTGTATTTATTGTGTATATACATCGAATCAGTGGCTACTCTAACCGCGGTATTAGGAAATCTATTTATCATCGAAAATAGATTAATACAAGCATAGGCTAGCATAGAACTTCTCAAATGTGTGTACTGGGAATTATATCCATCACAGTAGGTAACAACCGTACCCAATTTCTCACCATTGGATAGAAAAGCATCCTTACGGGTTACAAGTTTTCCCTGTTTCGTTAAATACGCTACAATAAAATCGTATTCAGCGACGTCTATGATCAACCTCGAAGAGTATTTTGCATTGTCAAATCTTCCACCCTGAGTGAATTTACCAATTATTCTTCGTCCGAAATCTTTGGCTTCTTTGTTTTTAATTTCAAATAACTGCCTAGATAGTTTCATGATTTCTTCTTCATTTAAAATCTTCGATTTTCCATCTGAAAATTGTTTTCGTATTTCATCAATTATACGATCTAGATCGGGTTGTGGTAACCAAACATCCTTCTGCGCGCGATAGCATATAATAGCTTCAACGAAATCAACGATTGTAACATCTCACAATCAATCATATACCGCAATAACACAATTGGCATCCAGTGTTTCACAGATAGGTGTCTACTAATCCAAAGATAACTACACGGATGTAACCCTGTAGCGAGTTCAAATGATATCACACGAGCGAATCCAGTTAAATCAAAATCAGGCAATGGACCATTAATCGCAACACGAGTCATTTCATGCGTGGGGTGTCCAAATCGTTTAAAATACTCAGAGCATTCTCCATACCCGAGAAAACTTCCAGGATAACACGCGGATATATCAATTGAAATCATACCATCACGTGAGTATTTTGGATTCCAGAACCCCCCATGACCAAATTTGACGCAACTCAATTTGACATCCTCGAGAAAATCACTTCGTGTTGGACGCCATGAGTTTTTCTCTCTTGCGAAGTGAGCTACCACTGATGGAATTGTAAAGCTAACCGTGAGTAGTTTTTCATTGAATGAAATCTTTTTTGAAAATGGAAATTGCAAAGCAAATTCATTAGCGATTTTTCTCATTCTGTTATCCAACTCTTCAATTCGATATAATTCACCATTCGGTCTTACAAATTGATCAAATCCTGATTCTGAATCTTCAGCGCTGCGAAGTAACCACACTGACACAGGATCATCTTTACACAACGCATGAATAGCATCGAATAACCTCTCTTCGTGGAACACATCCTTACAAAATTCCCCCGGGATATATTTCACGATTCGTTCTCGTGGAAATATTGTTACTGCAGCCGTCCACGCGTGTTTGTTATGATCAATAATTTCAATTGGTGCTCCATTTTTGTTATATTTTGGTTCGTGTAATACTTCTCCGGTTATTGTCATAACGGTTATTGGGAATTTTAATGATGTTTCTAATTTAGCTATATCAGAAATCTTTGCACCGTGCTGTTTCACTGTTAGTTCCCATTCAGTTATTTTCCTACGTCGCAGATCAGTTAGTTTATTTCCTCGGGATGCATTTGTGAAGTGTTCCATTACCCGTGTTGCTACACAATTCAGTGTTGAATCACCTTGTGATTTCGACGATAGTTTCATAGGAGCTAGTTTTGCAATACTTGGCTTATCATTTAGCGGATATATTCCGTAAACAACTACTGTTACAGGGTAAGATTTCTCGTAGTATGGTTTGTCAATTCCAGTTAGAATTCCTGGTTTGGAATCTCGACTCACAATGACAATTTTTTTATCTTTGAGAATTGGTTCAAATTTATCTCTGATAATCCATTCACCTTCATCTTCGATAATGAATTTTATTCTGAAAAAGTACCTCTGTGAATTACTTTGCAATGAAAATCTTTTGGATTTTACACCCTTGGATTTCCCCGTAACCGAGCCAAAGTGTGAAATTATCTCAGCTGCTCTTTCATCGTTCATGGTAGCATCGATGTTGGGTATATTGACATCATCATTGATAATTCGAAATGTCGACCAATAATGTGCTGCACCGTCTCGGTAGAATTCATTAAAACACTCTCTGATTTTACCCAGTATAGTTCTATCGTCTATTAGATGTTTTGGTATATACGAGATTTTATCGAGATTAAATCTAGCATTTTCCCAAGGCTTAATTTTCGATAATCTCTCGAACTCCTTCATATCAGAGATTTTATCGAGATTAAATCTAGCATTTTCCCAAGGCTTAATTTTCGATAATCTCTTGAACTCCTTCATGCTATCGTCGTTTAGATGTTTCGGTTTAACAGATACTCTATCGAGATTAAATCCCGGTTTAATTTTTGATAATCTCTTGAACTCCTTCATGTTATCGTCGTTTATACGTTTTGGTTTAACAGATACTCTATCCCGATTAAATCCGGGTTTAATTTTCGATAATCTCTTGAATTCTTTCATGCTACCGTCTATTAGACGTTTCGGTTTAACAGATACTCTATCGAGATTAATTTTCGATAATCTCTTGAATTCTTTCATATTATAATTAAAACAAGTATTTAAATAAAAAGTTTTTTATATAATGAATCATTGCAAATGGCTTATGATTGGATCAAAAACTCCGTGTAACAAATCATGCAGAAATGAATTCTGTGGGTATCATATGCAAAGTGTGAGAAACGGTTCAAAAGGTCCTCTCCCGTGCCTGTATTGTGGGGTAGGTGTTAGAGGTAAATCACAGTTATGTCTCGGTTGTGGTGATAAGCGTTATAGAGAGTTGAAGCGTTATTATGACAAAAAAAGAATCAAAAATCCTAACTCTGTCAATGACGTCAACGGCAAAATCATAAAAACTGCCCTTGACTACATAGAAAGATTTCCCAATGTTATAATTCAGCCAATCAATGAATTAGACAAATAACGTATTATGTATATAAATGAGCCAAGAATTTCAACGACATCCTGTTATTGCAAACTATGAAACCTCTCGTGATGGTGTTGTTAGACACTGTAGACTCAAGAAGTCGGTTGGTACTCTGAGTAATCAAGGATATTTGATGTTTACTGCTGGAGGAAAAAGATATCTCAATCATCGTTTTGTATTCGAGGTGTTTAATGGATTGATCAAGGATGGTCTTGTTATTGATCACATAAATGGGATTCAGACTGATAATTCTTTGAATAATTTACGAGCTGTTACACAAAGTGAGAATACTGCATCTGGGAAAACTGGTACTTGTAAATCAATTGGGAGGAGATCTGTAAAATCAATTAATACTGAAAATAACACAGAGACAGTATTTCAATCTTTGTATTCAGCTGGTAGGTATTTCGATATTTGCCCCCCCCCCCTCGGTACAAAAAGTAGCAGAGGGGATTTATCAAACCACTTTTTCAAAACGCTTCAAAAATAGTATTCGATTTGTTTATGTATAATCGTATATTGTGAATTAACGGAGACAACTCGCTGGTATAATGCGTGCGACAAATCACCAATGACAGAGTTACTGTTGGTGAAACCAACGATGTAGTTTTTGATTGGCTGTTATAAATATCGACGGGATCCATGCTTTGCAATTTCAAAGGACTTTCAATCGTAAATCGCTTTACAATTTCAAAGGATTTTCATAGGAAACAAAATTGATCATGAAGTTTACAAATAATCGTATTATTTTTTTTAGTGTTTTTACAAGTACTCACTATTAATTCAGCGCTGTCAATAATCAGAATTATACACAACAAGGAATAAAAAACACACATCTCTCTATGTCACTTCGTTGTAATGAGTGGTTATATACAACCTGGTCTGTTATATGTTTGGGCTTTAGCCGAAGTTCAAGTGCAAACTCAAATCACACCGTCACACGTGGTGTGAATGTTATTATTGACATTCAAACCGGGTTGGATTTTGGGGTTTGTTTTTGCACTTGAATGTAGAATAGCCCGCGTCATCCATTGTCGTTGTCATTGTATATACCATAATATAATCTATTGTTGTGCTGTGTCCCTATATAATCTATTGTTGTGCCGTCGTCATTATCATCCTATAATCTATTGTTGTGCCGTCGTTATAATCTATTGTTGTACCGTCGTCATTCATTGCATTTGTATATAACCATTGTCATTGTACATACCATAATATAATCTATTGTTGTACCGTCGTCATTCATTGCATTTGTATATAACCATTGTCATTGTACATACCATAATATAATCTATTGTTGTACCGTCGTATACAAGCGCCTACACACTAGATCATGGGGTTGTAATGTGCCGTATGTGCCGTCCTATGTGTATACAATCGCCTACATACTAGATCATGGGGTTTTCGTCATCGTATATATACCCATCATCATCCTATAATCGCATTACGCTTCTGGACATACTAAAATGACCAACACATTAGCGGGTCCAGAATTCATTTTGTGAAACTCTTGAAAATTTCAATTTAACAAACATATTTTTATATAATATGAATTCTGAAAATATCAGATGTATTATTGTTGAAACTAACAAACTCAAAGATCAAAATATTAAACTATGTTCCGGGTTAGATTGTGATCAAATAATGACCGATTTCGAGGACATGGAATTTGCACAAAACAATGGAAAGTATGTACTCGCTAAGCAGTATTATCTGATCAAACGCATCCAAAACTTTATCCGTGAGAGTTTAGTTAATGTTGAAGACGTTAGTGTTTTTGTACCATTATGTACAGTCGTAGAAGATGTTAGGAAGCAATTAGGTGCAGAATATGAACAAAGGAAACTTATCAATTGTAAGGTTAAACAGATAAAAGCTTTAATCGAGCAGGCTGAGTCCCACTCGTAGAGAGCCCCTTGTTGTATATAACCTCGTGTACAGGTAACGCAATGAATGAGCTTAGTCAAACAAAACACAATGAGAAATCTATACCAATGAATAGCAATCACTTCCTAGTTGTAAATGGAAAATTCATAGTAATTTTCAACGTAGTATTTTTTTTTACTTAGTGAATTGCTTTGCAAGCAATTTGACAATAGTGATACTCTTTCATTATGGTAGGACAATCATTGACCACACGGAACGCAAAAGAGCGGCTGAGCGCTATTAATAAACTACTACCACTTCGTGATCGTATACGTGAGAAACTTCAACAGCGACAATTACTTCAGACTGATTTTACAGAGGGTTCTGAACAACTTTTTTCTCCTATTACTAAAACAACGAAACAGATAACGTCAACAATCTGTGAACAAGGAAAAAAACAAGAAAAGTCTTTTCTCCCTGTGTTAGAGAAAATAGCAAAACGAACTAAACAAACAAAAAATTCATTACAAACACTTCCTGGTGATATAATAACTACTGCAAGACGACAAGAACAACAAGAACGAGAACTTCAGGAAGAAGTTGAACGATTAGGTGATATTGATATTTCCCCACCACCACCCAAACCACTTGAAGAATTTCAAGAAGAAACGGGAGCTGTTTCAAAAGGGGACTATTCTCCTGAAAATATATTTACAGTTGATGCGTTAAATACAATCAGAAATATCAAAACAGACTCTGAATTAGTTAAATTTACTAAAGAAAATTCAAAAAAAAAAAAAATAGAAATAAATATTTAAAAGACGACACGTCTAAAGATTTTGTAAAAAATTCAGAAGTTTGGGCAAATAAGGTGTTTTTAGCAAAACGCGGGAAAAATAAAATCACAAGAGAAATAAGTCATGATTATAATCAATTTCTAGCTATGGTAAAGGGAGTCACATCAGCACCACCAGTATACACAGCAGACCCAATCCCTGATGAAATACAAATAATGGCAGAGGCTGATTCTGAGAAGGGTGCAACTGGTACAGCTAAAAAATGGGTAGTGGCTTAGTTGGAAACGCTAGCGTAACATGTCCTGGCAATATTCTCGGTGATATAGCACGATTAGTAGTACTTGTAGGGGGTAAACGAGCTGGGAATAACTCACCAGAAATAATCAATGAAGCTGCTGATATCTGTAGGCGATTATTTCAAGGTGGTATCATGGATATCAGCACATATCGAGATTTTATTGAAGAGTTAATGGAAAATCCTTTGGATTTTCATGGTTATCATAGTGATTAATCACCACGATTAGATAAATAGCAATTGAATAGAGAATGATCATACACTACAACCATGAAAAACCAACTAACGTCTACGTGGTAAACTCACGATTGCCAGAATACCGGGCATACTATGGAGATGGTCTCGGTAATACTATAATGGGATTATTTGCAAGAATGGCTCCAAAAGTAGCGCCGCTAGCAAAACAACTATCAATGAAAGCCATTGATGTTATCAGGGATAAGGGTATTAGCGCTGTTGGTGATCTTGCCGGGAAGGCGTTTTCAGCCGCGAAGGATAAACTAACAGCGTTAGTTCGACGGGGAAAATCTAGATTTTCAAAGAAACCAGCGTCATTGCCATTACCATCTACTGCGGTTATGCCTGCAAGTGTTAGTAAAATAATAAATAACGCAGTAGATGAAAAACTACAGTCGTTGATTTCATCATCGTCGACTAACGCCCAGGATAACATAACAGCAAATATGATAGCGGGAAGTGGCTTAAACAAACGTCAAAGACGTCGATGAAAATCTTTGAAAATTCTAAGAATTTTTCATTGGAAATCTTTGAAATTAAAAATCGAAGATTTTCCAAGCAATTTACATTTTCGCCTCCAATTTACACCATCGGATATATAATAAAAAATGTTCAAACAGAACCCTGATAGTGCATTTGACATGGACGCCCCAGTGCTCAAGGATGATTCTGTACGCGATTATCAATTTTTTGCCTATCACGCAGTACAACATAATCTTCGGGGGAGAATCGAACTTCAAGTTCATGATACCAGTAAATACTTTTTGCCTTGTGAAGCCTTTATTGAAGTCGAAGGTGAACTTTTACAAGCGGATGATACACCATATGCAAATGACCCAACTATCCGAGTTGGTTTTGTTAACAATGGCATCATGGCGTTATTTGACAGTACTAGATATCTCATTGATGGAAGAGAAATCGAATCTATTGAACGCGAGGTTGATATTGCAACGGGGGTGATCGGATTAGCAAGATACTCTGATGACTATACTAGATCAGCGGGTCCGTCTATGATGTTCGCGAAGGATATTACTGATAACGCTGAGCACGTCCAGTATTCTAGAGTAAAAGCAACACAAGGTACTGCAGTTAATCCAGCACCACCCGGATATGTAAGACCAGCTGCTGATTTTGATGTCATAAATAATATTACCACTTACAACCTAGGATTTGCAACACGAGTAGCAACGTTACAGGGACAGCATCGACGGTTTTCATGCGCGATTCCGTTGCATCACATATTTGGATTTTGTAGAAACGTCAGAAAAGTTATCTATGGATCAAAGCATACAGTAGCGCTAGTGAGAAAGGGTACTGATGATGATGAAATCTGGCGCACTGGCGGCGCTGCGGGTAAAGTCGTTTTATCAAAACTATCACTGTGGATGCCAGTGTTGACTCCCTCGCTGTCAACAGAACCGCGGTTACTATCATTTATGGATCGGGGGGGGGGGGAGGGGAAAGACATTGTTGAGTTGGTTGTCAACGTCCACAGATACCATGGATTCTAATATTGATGGTTCACTTACATGGCATCTAGCATCAAAACAGGGTATTTCAGCTCCACGTCACATATTTGTTGCGCTACAGAATACTGCGCGATTAAATAATCAAGAACGTTCCCATATGATATTTGATCAAATTGGGTGTAATGAAGTCTCGCTGAGAATAAACGGACAGCAAGAACCATCAGAGGATATACAACTTGACTATAACATCAATAGTATTGCACGAGTTTATCATCGGTTGTTGTCGTATATGGGACGCGATCAAAATGTTGATACTGGTCTACAAATATCACAGTTGTATTTTAAAAGTTTGTATCCGATTTTTTACTTTTCGTTGGAACATCTTGACTTGATGAGACAGTCCGTCGTTGATATACACTTCCGAGCTCGTGTAACCCGTCCTGGTAGTATTGCTAATTATAGAGCGGTTGCTGTCATTCTCAGTGATAAATCAATGATACTCGAAGGTGTTGGTGGACGAATGAGACTGGTAGATGCACCAGTGGAAAATCTTTAATTGAAAATCTTTAATTTTCCATTGAATCGCTTACGATTTAGAATCAATCTGTTTTAGTATAATGTCGTATAGTAATATCAATGTCACGTTGACACCTGGTCAGTTAAAAAAACTACATTCCAAATCAGCTAAGCAATGTGGAACCACAATAACGCTGAAACCTAATCAAATGAATGGCGGGGGGAATAAACTGTCGCTGACGAAAACTCAAGTTAATCATTTTAATAAAGCGCTTAAAGAAAAAAAAAGGAGTTCAGATTACTCTTTCTACGAGCGCGATTAAAAATATGGAAAAGACTGGTGGTATATTCCCGCTGTTAGGGTTGATTCCAGGGTTGATTGCCGCAGCGGCCCCAGCGGTAGCTAAAGCGGCAGCGTTAGGAGCCATTAGTACCGCGGCAGGAATGGCACTAAAGAAAGCAACGGGTGGATCCACTCGTGGATCCGGGTATAAAAAAAGGAAAGGGTCTAAGACTACCAGGAACATGGTACAGCGGAAAGGGTCTAAGAATCCCAGGAACGGTTTATTAGTGGGAAACTCGAAGATGGAAAATCCAAAAAATTTTCAGTCAAAGATTTTTAGAGGAACCTATAATTGGAAAAGCTAGCTTTTCACCCATGTCCAATTTTGATTTAATTGATGCCGCTAAAAAACTCGCGATTAAAAACTTCAAAGGTGTTTTTATGAAAGATCAGTTACCGGCACAACCAAATCACGTTGAAACCGGTATTATTAATCTAGATAACAGCTCCGGACCTGGAACACACTGGGTTGCGTACGCGATTGATCCACGTGGGGTTATTTATTTTGACTCATATGGACTAGCGCCGCCGAAAGAATTTAACCGCTATATAAACAATTTAAAAATACCCCATTGGTATTCCACGTTACCAACACAAACAATGATTGACCCACCCATATGTGGCAATGAAGTATTAAACGTACTTGATGCTATTTCACGGGAATCTTTGATTCCTCAATCAAGAAAACCACCACATGTCGTAGTGAACGAGTATACTAGCGGTCGTTGGATTGAAAATCTTTGATGAAATCTTTTAGATTGAAAATCTTTGATTTTAACAGAGAAAAGATTTTTATGATAACAATGATTGATATTTGGGGACGACCTTTATCAACGCTGAAGAAACCGGATACTGGTGGAGTTGAAATCAAAGGTGTTAAAAAACTAATCGAAGATGAAATAGCCGAAACGTTGAACCTAGCAAGTGTTGATCCTGGTGAAATAGTTGTATTTCAAGATCGTCAGGGTAAATTGAAAACTAGTAATGTCTCTCTCGATGATATTTTAGTTAAACGACGAGACGCAACAGAGAATACTATCGCGTTATTTTCCGATCAGGGTAAACTCAAACCAGGTGTACTTGTTTCAACAATTACGGATAAATTAGCAACATTCGATAACACGGCGAATTCATTGAAATCACTCAATGATAAGTATGACAATCATATAGTTGTATTTAATCAGTTTAGTGAATTACAAAGAAATACAATTGACAAAATTGATAAACCCATGTTAGAATTTTTTGGAAACCACACCAAAACTCACCTCGATAAAAGATTCTATGTTGGAACTAGCAACTCTTCAATCCGAATATGAAAAACACGTGAAACAGTTTTCAACGTTTCGTAAAAACATCATTGATAAATTTATTGGAACCCCATTTGATAAAATTGAAATAACCCTTCCTGATATTAAAAAATCCATCGATGATCTAAAAACATTCAACGATGCAATGAAAGATGATGCAACGAGGATGATAAGCGTCATTGAAAAAACAAAAATTCCTCATAAGAGCACCAACAATATCGTATACACGATTCAACACGGTTCATTTATGTGGACTCCCACAAACAACATTTTACACTTAACCGCAGACGTCAAGGGTATTTATCGATTAACAATAGTATCACCGACTCAATTCAATATATCATCAAGTAGTTCATCTGGAGTCAATAATACAGTATCAACAATCATCGACAAGGATGTATCTGAACAGTTCACGATAACGACCGCAGATAGAAATCTAGTCAGGGTTTCAGTAACGTGGTACGTAGAATTCGTAGTGGATTTAAGTAAACAATTAAATTGATAACACTAGCAATTTGAAATCAATTGAAAACGCTAGTGTTTTTAAAATAAAATGACGATCCCTTCAGTGTATCAGTATCGCTATGATCAGGTCAGAGAATTTCAAACTAAACTCAGCTCGCGCTGTGAGGAGTATCAAATGAAAATAAAAAAATACCAACGAAGAATAACCGCAGTTGATATCACCGTGTACTCGGTGTCGGGAGTAATCACTGCTGCTGGAATAATACTATCTTCAGTTACAATGATTGCTCCGGTCGTAGTTCCAATCGCTATTTCTGCAGTGGCTACAATCGCGGGTATATTAACCGGGATCACAAAAAAACTATCATCGTGTAGCCAGAGTAAACTACACGATTATGTAATTAAATTTCACGTTGCATCCGCAGCATACTCGCAATTTTCCTCGTTGATATCATCATCACTCGTTGACACAACAATATCAGATAGCGAATTCTCAGTGATGGCTCAATTGTATAAATCAACAATGCTGAAATTAGAGCGGGATAATAATAATAACAATGTCAATGTCGTCACAAGAACTGCTTCAGCGAATAGCAGAAAATACAACACCGGTGAAAACAAGCATGATATCAATAACATCAACGAATCCTGAATTCAGTGTAAAAGAGATAGCGCTAGCAAAACTACGAGTGTATCATAGCTGGCCCAATATCAGATCGGTAGCATTTGGTGGTCAACAACCAAATAATTCCTTGGTGTTCGAGTGGAAAAATCGTGAAGACGGAACTCCAGACTGGAACGTTGTCTCATTGCCAACTGGGTCATATCAAATCGAACAAATCAATGATGAATTACAACGAAGAATTAAATCTATCACTGGAAAAGAATCAAAAATCGCTATAACAGTTCATGAGCCGACGTTATCATCTGCGATCGAGATTAATTCCCCTGGGTATGTTGTAGATATTTATCAGAGTTCTATTAGAACCGTACTAGGATGGCCCGAATTACCACCTAGACGAGAAATTGTTATATCGGACGAACCCGTAAAAGGCGATTATATCACCGACAGGATAAAACCCATCAATGAAGTGAAAAGTTATCAAGATTATTCTCCCGACAAGTTTATGGGATATCACTATAATTACTTTATTCACATTGGTTTAATCAATGAAAATTTAACAGCGATGAATAATGATTTTTCATTATTGTTCATATCCCTTAAATCCGGCTCTCTCACCCAAGATGAATTTATTAGTGTAGTACAAACAGGTAACAAAATCATCAACGATATGGAAACATTTCATGCGCAAATTATTCAAGAAGTATTAATGAACGAAAGTCATAAAGGGATATTTGCGAATGCATACGAAATCCGCCAAGATGATATTCAAACATTTAAAATTCCTGGGTATAACAACGACGAATTAAAAAAATCTCTCAGTGATGCCATCAATATCGGGTTCCAAAAAATCCACGACGATTGGGAGAAATTATCACGACAACAAATAACTACCCTCAAACATAATAATAACCCAGATGGCGGTGGTAGACATATCGCTCCGAACAACGTGAATATATCCTCGGTGATTGCACTAAATTTAGTATGTGATGTCATCGAAGGAAGCTATCAAATAAATCTTGAGCAATCAAATCAAGCCCAGGAGGGATATATTCTATATTCATTTGCACCAACGGCTCCTCCAGGATTTCAAATTATTGAAGACCCAACTAATCCAGTCTTTATGTGATGTCATAATAATTCTTTAACGAGAATCAATTTCAAACTCACTGACCAATCTAATAATCTAATTGATTTACGAGATGAGGTTTTGCAAATTAGTCTGTTTGTGAAATCATAAATGATTTTCATCATAAATGATTTTCATCGCGAAAATTCTTCGAATTTCAACAATGATTTTCATCGTAAAAAAAAATTGTTAACGTATAGCAGCAACGAGGGTGAAAGCCAACTACAACATCGAAGATGTCGGCGTCTTTTTTTTACCCTTCGAGGAAGCCTCAGACGAAAATAATTGTTGAAATTCGAAGAATTTTCACGATTTCACAATCAGACGCAGTCCACGTTCTCACTCCATCATGAAAAATCTATGCAGGAAGGACTGTGACAACAAAAATGGCGTCGTTTTTTTTAAATTTTATTTTGATGAATGGAGGCTTCTATTAAGCATTTTCGAGGAAGCCTTAGTTTGCTAAATCGACGCTTGTAAATTTGTAGGGTTCACACTCTCTACTACTGACGACGACCGGAAAATTGTCTTAAGACAGATCAAAAAAGAATCTAAAACTAAAAGAAATGAATAAAAATTTAACTTTTCTCAAATATTAAACTAGATGTAAAATATGTGACTATGGATTACAAACTCGTGAGTTTTTAAAGAGCTTTTACTTTTGTCTCGTCCCGTGGTTTAATTGGATACCAGCTGTAGTAAATACTTAATAGTAATACTAGACGAAGATAAGGTTAGCAAAAGCGTCTATATGGGCTATGCATTGTTTGATGTGCAGACACGAAACTTAAGGGAGTTAATACATCTATTGATGTATATATAATACGATCATATTTTGAGTATATCACACATGTAACAAACACCTACAGAAATACTGAGTTTAATACAAAAGAAAAATTACCAATTTGGCACGTCCAGTGATAATGTATGAGTACAGCTAGCGGCGGAAAATAAATGTTAAGCAAGTACAAACGATTTGGATGTTCTCTAGTGCTGAATAAGTACTATCACAAAATTAAGTAGTTGCAACAAATATGTTTTATTTATAAACAGACTTAAACTTATAATGAAGAACACCATCACACAATTGGAACTGTCGATGACCTAAAGCTAACTCAAATAATATTATTCTGTTTTTAAATGAACACGATCATGCAGTACTATATTTACAGGAAACATTCCATAAAGATACGGATAACATTATATGTAAACACTATTCCCTGTTTAACACCTACTTTCAAAATGCTGACAGGGTCTCAGGGGAGTTTCTGTTGTTGTGAACAATAGGGCCCCACACAGAGTCATCCCTTTAAACACTCATTTGCAAGCCTTTGCTGTAAGCGTCACTCTACATCGAGTGATTACATTTTGCTCTATTTACATGACAACCAAGCACCAACTTAGTACAAAACGAATTAGACAGTCATGTTCAATAACTTCTCGCGCCCTTTCTTTAACTCGTGGATTGTAATGCCCATAACATTATATGGGGATCAAATTACATAAACGACAGAGGCCACAAAGTAGATTTCATTTCGAGACACGATTTGTGTCTATATAACACTTAATCACCGACATATTTAGACCCAGAATCGGGTACATACCTGTGTATAGATATGACAATTTGCTCTCCTTCGCTGATTGTAGGACTATGAATGGAAGGTCACTGATGACGATCACAGCAGTGATCACTTTCCAATCAACCTTGAAAATATCAACGCGACAATTGATGACGCAATTCCACAATGGAATATAAAGAAGGCCGACTTGGCTACGTTTAAAACACTCTGTACAATTAAACTTAATTAGGATACAGTATTCCACGTTATTAATCCTATACAGCAATATACTTCCATTCTAATCAAGATTTTAGCAGACTCTATTCCAAAGTACTCACCAAACTGTAAAAAAACCTAAAATCCTTGGGTAACTAAGGAATGTGAAAAGGCATTAGACAACGCCGAGAAGCATTACAAAAATTCAACAATCATCTAACGCCCGAACATTTAACCAAATACCATATTATCCGAGCTAAAGCTCGCCACACAATCAAAGGAAACGTGCAAATATTTCTTCTATAAATTTTCGTTCCTCAACTAAGAAATTTTGGAATAAAACTATCCGCAAGAAAAATGAAAAGAGAAAACTCAGTTCTCTCCGACACCTGAAACAATGACATGTTTAGTTCCAAATTCGACATAGCAAAAATATTCTTGCAGAGAGTTTCTCTAAAAATGCCTCATCATCTAATTATTCAGAATACTTCCGAAGATTAAAAAGTCATAACCAAAAGTAACGTTTACAATTCACATACAACAACTCTGAACGTAATAACAAATTATTTTCACTACTGGAGCTTATGGAGGCTTTATACAAGGTACATGATACATCCGCTGCGTCTGACAAAGTACATTACTAACATCTCTTCTGAAAACCTTTAATGATGTATGGATTGCTGGTAATGTACCTAAGATTTGGAAAGAAGCAACAGTAACACCAGTTTCCAAACCAGGTAAAAGTATCGGAGATCCTAGCTGCTATCAACCCATTGCATTGACAAGCTGTAGGTGCAAAATAATGGAACGAATGATTAATTATCGGCTAGTATGGTACTTAGAAAGTAACACTTTAATATCGCCTTTCAAATTAAAGTGACTTCCGTTACTGTCGTTGTACCAACGATCATCCGCGTAGACTGGAAACATTTACTCGCGATGCATTATTCAAAAAGGAACATTTAGTAGCGTTTTCTTTGATTTAAAAAAGGCATATGACACAACATGGAAGTACGGGATAATAAAGGACCTGCACGATCTGGGTCTAAAAGGCCGTCTGCCCTCATTCATACCAAATTATTTCCCAGACAGATTATTGAAAATACGAGTGGACTCTACCCTCTCAGATATGCTCGAGCAAGAGATAGGTGTGCGCCAGGGCAGTATTGTATATGTGACTCCATTTAATATAAAAATACATAACATATCCACATGTTTGGCTTCCGGTGTGGATTGCTCACTATACGTCGATGATTTTCTAATATATTATTGATCAATACACATGCATACAATTGAAAGACAACTACAACAAGATATGAACGAGATCTAAACTTTAGCAAAGTAATATCGGTTTCAAATTTTAAAAAACAAAACAGTATGCATGCATCTCTATTAGTTGCGAAGACATCATGATGACCCTAAGACACGCTGGAAGGAATACCTATTTAAGTTGTTGTGAAACAAAGTGTTTTGGTATTATCTTCGACAGAAAACTGGCATGTATTCCATACATCAAGAACTTGAAAGCTAAATTCTTGAAATCTTTAGATCTACATCTGCATATTCAACCCAAATACAAAATCTTACACAAAAGTAAACCAAATGCAATACCTTCATTTGGCCTCAGAATATCATCCAGCCTTGACAGAAACAAGTTTGCTCTTTCTACAATTCAGAAAACTTTTGTCACCGAAACACCACCCTGGCACCTTTAACCAACAAAAGTACTTTTACGTTACACAATGAAAAAAATCTGAGACAAACCCTTCCATCTTCCAGAACTCTTGAGACGAACTCCTCACCGAATTTAGAAACTACACTAGAATATATACTGACGGATCATAGGATAAGGAAAAGGCCACTGCAGCCTTCGTTAATGGCAAACTCACAACAAAAGTTCATTTGCTAAAAGATGCGTCCATATTTTCAGCCGAAATCATAGCAATATACCTTGCTTTGAAATGTATCGAAAATAAACGTAGTTTAAACAGCATCATTATTTGTGAATCACTATCAGTGGTTCAGTTAATACACAATATAAAACTGGTAAACCCATTACTAATCGATATTCTCGTCAAAACCCTCACACAATATAGTATACGGATGGTTACCTAGCCATATTGGTATGAAAGGTAATGAAAAAAGCAGATATCACTACTAAAAAGGCTTAGTCCCATGAACCATCTGATTTTATAGTACTATAAACTGATTTTAACCCTCGTATCAAGGAGTAAGTACGCCAGCAGTTGCAGGCATCATGGAATGAAGCAGTGAATAACAAACGTTACTCCATCAAACCAAGTCTGGGAGAATGGGCTGCTTCCTACCGAACCATCCGTAGATATGAGGTAGTTATTGAAAGAAGTCGAATTGGTCATATGTACATACACCACTTCAACATACTAAAAGGTGAAGTTCTGACAGAGCGATCGACCTGCAACCGATGCGTGCTAAGTATTATAATGTGCATGACATGAAGGAACTTTTTGATTTTGTAAATATGACTCGCATTATAGATTTCCTGAAAGAATAAACATTTCTTTTAAACTTTATATGTTATGTCATAACCTATATCAGTTTTATTTTTATTTCTGTATTTTTATCAACATCTTTTCATCCGTCTTCATTACCATATACCATTTTACCTCCCCGGTGATACGGAAGCTTTATAGTTTACTGTTACCATCTTACCGTTTTATTTGCAGCTAAATGGCTTTTTTATATCGCTGGTCGATATTAAAACTTTTACTTTTTTAAACCTTTGTTTAAACAAATAACCTATTGTTTGGCGTTAAATAGCCTAAAAGTGCTGGTGCGCCGTTAAAATACAATCAATCAATCAATCGTATGGTCTCATTGAGACATTCAGTATGTCTGCCATTGCGACCATCTTGCAAAGCTTGTTATCAGCAGTCCTACTGAATGGATGGTCATATCAGCACATGACATTCACTATGTGCCTTCCTTCGATGGCTCGTTGAGCATCAATGAAACGGGTACCGATGCTATAATCAACGACAGTAAACATCCAGATAGTGTTCTTTCATCTACTCGTAGTTGCTGGCGTAATGATATCTACATTTCACCAAAGAAACCAATATTAAGTTCAGATGGTACTAATCATGCCTTATGTGATACCCAATATGGCCAACAGGCACCTATCTTGAAAGTATTATTATCCTTGCTCCTGCAAAACAGAAATTCTTATCATTATGTGAGTTCCACCAGAATAAATCAAATGATGAGTTGTGGGTCATGAATGAAAAAGATACCAATATGGTATCCATAAAGTATATCACTGAACTTAATTTGAAAATCGTGCTATCGCTGAAGATCACCAAATATGCTTTCAACACTGGAGTTATATGGTTTTATCCTGATTACTTGGAAATACATTTTGACATAGAGCGTCAGTTCCTTCGAGGATCTATTGTTATTTTTTTAACCTCAAATAAATTATGGTGCTAATTGTATGCAGCCTTAGGTTTTATTTCGTATTCCAAATTTACAGTACATATCTGCTGTAAGACATGTGCCAAAGATGAAAAAATATAATAGTTCGTAAGCTCTTTTTGGCAATATACCGGTAATTGTAATGGTAGTCTCTCATTATTTAAAGGTTAAGATAAAGGAATACAACTACGCTTTTGCTATAGTAGCAGCGTTAATATCTGCCATTTTATCTCATGTAAATATATTTTATCTCATGTAAATATATTTTATCTCATGTAAATATATTTTATCTCATGTAAATATATTTTATCTCATGTAAATATATTTTATCTCATTTGTAATTTGTTTCATAACAGGAAGTTCCTGAATACGTATTATCGAAGAAATTTGTCGTCTATTTGTTTACGACGACCGTCCCTCGGGGTACTGATGCAAATCTAATTACGGGTCGGTCTGTTTCTAACGTTTATATAATATCATCAGGCGACATTGTATTGATACGTGTCTTAACAGACTACACGATTATCTATCAATCCAATTATTATGGCTGTTTCCCTGAGCAAGAAGACACACTTTTCCTCTAGAAATATTGATAGGATATTTAATTGTCCTTGATTTAAGTAACTCATACCTATTTAACGGAAAACTAATACAGTGGCACGTTTAACATGTGTGGCTATTTGATTTATGTCTTTACTGATCGCATACCATATACGCTTATCGGATGGTATTTCGTCGTCCGTCATCGCTCCATCCACTAGCAAAATAATGTTATCGATACTCCTCCTAACATAACTGTGGAATTGTCATTCAACTTTAAACACACACACACACACACACACACACACACACACACACACACACACACATATCGCATAGTTTAGTTAGTTGGTTCTAATGAAAATTGGTGCTGTTCCGACATGCAATACGAAAATCTAGCCATCTAACGCGTCCTGAATGTATACTCACTTCAATATGGGTTTTAACAAACAATTATGTATATTTGATTCTAGATGAACAGTGTGCCGATCTGAAATTTGATATTGTTGTCATCCCCTACATCTTGGAAAGCTTACTATCACTAATTGTCCTGTATTGATTGTCTCATATCAACATGTGTTGTCACTGAATGACGTCCATGATGTTCAGGTGGTCTTAAGTAAAACTGATGCCGATCCGACAACTAATATGGCGGCCATCTTGTTATTAGAACTCCACCGGAATAGCAAAGTTGAGTTTTCATAACAACATTCTTGTCCAGATGGTCTTAACAGAAATGGTGCTGATCTGACATCCAACAAGGCTTCCAATCAATGGCCAACATGAAAACCTTGAATGGATAGTCGTGTTAACACTGCTACTCCCTAATGGAAAAACATTTGCATATTTTCACCAGAAGAATTCTTATGTCGTCAAAGTTAGCCTTAAATGCAAATTGTGCTCCTCGTACACATAACGTCCTTTTCAATATGGGGTTTCACCAGAAGAGGTTCATCCTTATTGAAAAAGACAACTAACCTTTATGACCAACATAATGCCTATCTTGAAACAAATGTCATCATCAGAATCGAAAACAAACGTGTGTAATACTTGTGTAAATAGGACTTGTATATAAGACATATGTATATAGAACATGTACGTAAAAATATTTGTACAAAACAGACAGATGTATATAGGACATATGTATAAAATATATATGTATATAACACACACACACACAAAAATATATATATATATATATATATATATATATATATATATATATATATATATATATATATATATACATATACATACATACATACATACACACAGACAGACAGACAGACAGACAGACAGACAGATAGATAGATAGATAGATAGATAGATAGATAGATAGATAGATAGATAGATAGATGTTTATTTATTTATTTATAAGGTATATGTATATAAGAGCAGAATTGGAAGATATAAAGGGTACAGGTATGTGCGGGGATAGATGGAAGATGGTGGTTTCATGGGAAAATGGATGATAATATCATGATACAGTAGTTTGTATATTTATAAGAAGTAATTCATAAATACATAATAAACACTAGCCTGTGTTGAGTTATATTAGAGTTAAATATTCTTTCGCACTCGGAGTTCCCGACCTGTCCCATCTACTAGTTGATATTTCATGTAGATGTGAGGTTTGCTTCGGTTATGTACGAGCGACACTAACGTTTGAAGCCTTGATGCTATCTAGGAGTGCTGCAAGAGACAAATGTACGAGGATCATCTATTGTACAATCTATTACAATCACATATTTAGAGGTACAGCTGCCGAACCACCAACGTTCTTCACGATTGTCAGTTCCGCTACAGATACGATAAAAAGGGATGTAGCATTCATGCCGATATTTTATCGGTTTCAATACAAATTCAGATTCACATTGGTTTGAGTGTCTAGAAGTGTGGCATGCATACAATACGTGTATAAATACAGTCATTCAGTATTCATGCCTATTTTGAGCCAATCTGTTGACTACATATACTGGCTTAAATCAAACAAACTAGTATTTGTTTAATCCACATTCGATCAAAGCTACTGAATGACATAAAATAATAATAATAATAATAATAATAATAATAATAATAATAATAATAATAATAATAATAATGAGGACTTTGTATAACGCCTAATCTTTAGAATATCTAAGCGCTTTACAACATCTAATATGATATGACTACAAAAAACAAAACACGAAAATAATCACAATGAAAACATAAAGAATAATGAAAATATTTAAGGTAGGAAACATTGTTAGGTCTTTTAGTTGGTTCTGCAGTCGAGAAAGGTGCGTTTTAACAGCACTCTTGAACGGGATTACTGTGTCGTTTTGTCTAATTGCAATGGGTAATTCGTTTCACGTTGCTGGGCCATGGTATGCAAAATAGCGTTATCCATATGACATCGTTTTCATGGTGGGAATTATGAGTACACGATACATATAAATCCACTTTGATGTGCGAAACAAATTCAACTTTCGTTACAAAATAACGGAAACTAATATCAGTTATAGTATGAACTCTCGTCTCCTTCAAAATTATTTAGAATAAAACAGATGAAACAAACTATTTTAAAGCAACATTAGTTTTATTAGGTTTCGCTAAGAGGGAGGTGGATTACATGTGTAAGCATATTTATGTAAGTTAAACGTTAATGCCAACGGTTGCTGTAACTAATTTTGTATTACCTTACACATTCTGAGATGATTATCAGAAATGATTTCTTTCTGTTTTTGCTTTTGAGTCTCTTCTAAGCTCTTCTAAGGTGTTGTAAAAATTGTTTGAATCTGAATAGATTCCATATAGCGATTTAAAATACAGAAGTATCAAACAATGTGTGTGTGTATGTGTGTGTGTGTTTCGTTGCATGGTAATGTAGTTTTATCACTATTACAGTGAGATTGCTACGAATGTGGCAGTGTATCGTGATGTCTATCACTGGGGCAGCATGCCACAGACATATATAATGATATCATCCTAGTCATATTATCATAACTCCAGGCCGAAAACTCTTCAAACTACATTCTTGATGTTCAGCGCCAAGCGAGTCATCTGTTAGTACCCTTTATAAATGTATTTAGTATGATTCGGCTGGGATTCGAACACGCGACCTCATACATTCGAGGCGGACTCTCAAACCAATAGACCACCGGAGTGGTACCACTCAAGGGAGAAACACTTACATTTCTTTATCTTGTTAGAAAATATACGTGATCTGCTTGCATTATATTTCGCATTATACTGCACCTTCAAGTTTCGCAATCGGTACACATTTTGAGCAAAGGGATCTTATTTATCTAACTAATGTCATAATAACAGGATTTTCTGCAGAATATATTGAGTTTAAATTTCCGCTCGTCTTATCCTATGGCCCGCTACTCATAAATGTGTCACATATTTCTGTATTCTTGTTGTTTTCTTTTTATTATTAATGCAGAAGACATTTGTTTGCCATATGATAATAACTTTATCTTAATTGTGATTCCCATGAAGGAAAACTTAAATAAATAAAATCGCAAACGGTGTAAGCGACATTGAAACACACTTGCAGCTGCTTCCATCATGTTTAATCAATTATATTTCGAGCATGAATGTTGTTCAGGTACTGATATTCTGAAAAGGATTTTAATGGTAGAGTTAGATGTAGTTGTTTCAATCTTATCTTGATAATAACATACATTTATTTCAGTTTGCAAATATGAACAAGTTACTAAATATAATTATACCAATAAATAAGAAGAAGTCATGTTTTAAGAAAGATGTTTACATTTTTGGCATGGTACGAGCTGATTCTAAAGATGACATGAAAGCTTATTTTAGAATTAAACAATATATTTCCAATCACAATGTTGTCAGACCAATGTAAATCTCTGCAATATGGAGCACTGGCATGGTTTCGTTCCAACCCATCATACATGATTATAGAGAACAATGAACTAATTTAGATACAAAGAGAAATGCCTTAATCTAAAAAGGACACAAATCACAAACGATATTCAATTTTATACATGTGACTCATTGCTCAACAAAAATAGGTAGTCCTTATAACAGCCTACCACATAATCTCTTGAAGTCTTTATCCCGCCGAATCTTTTGTTCAAACGTTTTTGCCCTTTACAACGAATAAATCAATACAGCCATTCGAAGCAACGACACTATTGACATCAGCATATGTGTTGCACGGAACTACAGCGGTAAACGACTCCCCATCACAGTAAAAATTACAACGGATCCCCCTCACGGTTAGAATTACTACGACTCCCCATCACAGTTAGAATTACAACGACCCCCTGTCACGAAATTGTATACGACTATGTTCAATATGTATATGTGGTCAAAAATCTAGTCTTGATTTCGTTACTGCGTACAGCCTTACCGAGGGTAGTTTATTAATTTTTTGGGCTTTTTAGTTATTTCGGCATAATGAGCGAACACTCAGCTCATGCTGTATGTGCGAAATTGCCTGCAATTTAAAGTACATAGCTGCGCATATCTGTCACAGCTAGGGGTATATAAGGACGAAATTATAAGACAGAAATCACATTACAATGTAGTCTTGTCGGAAACGCTTCCATCCTAAACTGAGCAATCTATCAGCTAAAAGAGGTAACAATAGATTTAACTTTGTTCTCATTGCTATTTGTATTAGGATATAATTCATTGTTTTACATATTATGTTGTGGTGACTACGTGTGTGGGCTTGTCTATGCTGACCATGTAATGCCCGTGTGTGGTGCCTGTGTATGGTGCTTACGTATGCTGCATTTATGTATGCTGCGTTAGATGTATAGATATATGGTATTTATATATGATTGCGCGAGGTGAAGGTCACAACTGTTAGGTTTGACTCTGTGTAACCGGATGTACTTCCTGATGTCAGACGGACGCCAGGCTAGTAGCAAAATACCTCAGCAAGTAGTTTACATTTATTCATTCCAGTCTCGTCATATGGACGACGTATTATTTATTTAATATCTTCTTTGCAGTCTCGTTATATGAACGACACCTGCCTAATTTCATTCTACACAAATCTCATTCCATGAACGAGAACTTCAGAATTTAGGGTTCACGATTGCATATGTCTCGTCATATGGACGACGTATTAATTATTTAATATCTTCATTCTAGTCTCGTCATATTGACGACGCATTATCTTTTCATATTTGCATCTATCTCGTTATACGAGCCTTTTATATATATTCATATTTGTAAATTCATTCATATACTTCTTTTTTGTCATTACGTTACTGAAATTCATAGTTCCATGTTAGGAACATTTATTTAAATAGATTTTTCTTATATTTTGTAAAATATTGGTGTCAGAGTTGATTTTTAAAATTGCGTTATTAAAATAAACATCTTATTAACGCAGTTGCGTTCCGTGTCTTCACTAATCCAGTCCCGACTCGGTCTATCATGTGACACTCCCCATCACAGTTAAAATTACAACGGCTCCCTATCACGGTTAGAATTACAACGAATCCCCATCACAGTTAAAATTACAACGACTTCCCATTAAAGTTAAAATTACAACCGCTCCCTATCACGGTTAGAATTGCAACGAATCCCCATCACGGTTAGAATTACAACGACTCCCCTATCACAGTTAGAATTACAACGACTGAACTGTGCAATAATTTGGAAAAGTTCATATGTGCATATGACAATATACATTACTCATGCGGGCAAATGAATTTATTTTCCTTACGGATAAAATTCGTTAAAAAGTAAAACTGTACAAAATTATTATTATATTACCCAATCTTGTAGATTAATCTCCCTCCGACAAGAACAACTGCGCCAGATTATATGAAATATCACTGTGCGCGTCGTATAGTATATAGAACATGTAAAAGAATTCCAGCATTTCTGTTCAGCTACAAAAAGGCTACCTTTGAACAGGCTATAGTATATCTAATGTAATGTAGATCTCACTATATTCAATTTGAATAAATTCCGAAGCATCCAATGTATTAACGTTTCTATCCAGTGGAAAGGTTCAAGGAAGAATACATTTTCATTTTCGCATACCTTTACAGCTAAAGGGTTTAGTAAATAAAATATATTCGTGACATACATTTTGTGAAGAATCAGCAACAATTTAGATTGAAATTACACTAGTCATGGTTGTATCTACTGTCAGAAAATTTGGTGTTAACGTGTTTTCTCATGGTGCCGCCATTTTGTGCACGCATTAGTGAGTGAACGTAAATCTGTATTTCAAAATCAACAAGGATAAAAAGTAAGTCCCATCAGGGTAACAATGAACCAACAACCAAACTCGTCTACATTCTTGTTCTTAAATATTGTATTGGCATTTTCGTATGCATAAATCCGTGACACAAACTTCACACAGTACAACAGTTACTTTACAAACGAAAGTAACATCATGATGGCATTTTTAAAGGAACATTTAAATGCATATTTGTTACATTTCGAGCACGCTTTATGAATCTATGAGTACTTATCTTATTGTGTAACATCTAGACATCAAATCAATTATCATGAATTAACATAACATTTCTATGGTGTTTAGTTGGATAAGTGCTGGAACTTTATTTAAGAATGAAACAGCGAAGAAATAAATCAGATAATCGATTTGTTCTTTGTTTGACACAATAATATCCACAACTGTAATAATCAACCATCATATCGTGTTGAAGCAAATCAAACAAATTTTGACGCAATAATTACAACAGACACATCCATTATACTTTTAACTGAACAATTTGAAACAAGTTTATTGTTTTTCTTCTTGTAAAAAACAGGCATCGTATATACGTGCCGCAAAGTAGAAAATACAGTTTATCGAAAAATCAAAATCGGCTAATCCGTAATGACTGCATTATTCAGAGTAAGGGGTAAAAACTCTGTCATCGTAGTTCATTGCTGGCTTTAGTTAGCATTGAATGCGTTTTAATGCACTCTACAGAAACACAACTATTGACCATTTCAAGAAGACCGTGGCGAAGACTTTTGTTATATAAATAGCGAGAAACCATCCTAGCAAAGAAGGTTGAACGCAGTCTGGACATGTAGGGTACGTCATTTAAAGCTGTGATGAGGGTCATGGTGACCATCATTCTTATTAAATATATATTTATCCGTTTAATAAACTCTGTATACTTTCATTGCGGTCCGAAATGTGAAAATGTTAGAACACAGATGTGCCAAATCTTTTTAGAGAATTAGAGATTTATTGATCTTCGTTGCTTTAAATTGGACATCAGCAGAAACAATATACATTTCAGAGTCTTACTAAGTATTCAAGTTATATAACGATTACTTATTGATGGTTAAATATTGATTGATCCCACACGTCCAATGCTATGGTGATGAACGTTTATGCATGATATACTATTATCTAATACGGGAACTCGAAGTCGCTGCCGAGTATGGAAAACATTACGTAAATTCGCCCAAATTATTGTTTTTATGTGATGGACAAAATAATTTTGGTTTGATTAGGATTTTTAACGTAGCTTTAACATTTTTTCAGTCATATCGCTACGATGTCTGCTGTGAAGCAGTTTATAGTGATGTCTAGCACTGAGGCATCATGCCGCTGACATGTAGCATGATGTCCCACCCAGTCACATTATCCTGACACCAGGCCGACCAGTCCTAACACTAACCTCTTAATGCTGAGCGTCAAGCGAGGCAGCTGTTAGTACCATTTTTGTAAGTCTTTGGTATGACTCGGCCGGGGATCGAACCCGCGACCTCCCGCTTCCAGGGCGAACGCTCTAACCACTAGACCACGGGAGCGGTAAATAATTTTGGACGCAACAGACTATCCAGTTTGAAACAAAATTTGGAAAGTGAAAAGAGTTAGGTTGCAGATTCGTACATTTCTAAGAAATTTTTTGTTTGAATATTATCAATAACTTGTTAAGGGAATCAATGTCAGATAAATATTTAAAGATAACATTGAATGCAAGTTTCAAATGTCAACGTCAATACACTCTGAAATAAAATATTGCAGATAGAGGAGAGTTTAATATATTCGGCAGATTTATTTATTCACAAAGTAAGTTCCTTCACTGAGCACTCTTTCTATATCTACATGAATGCTAGAAAATTCAATACGTAAACCATCACTGCAAATTTATTGTACGCCCAAGAGTACTGTTATTTACATTCTTTATTGTAACCTTTGTTACATGACTGTATTTATATTGTGTGCAACGTTTGTTCATGACTGTAAACTGTAGTGATATTCCACAAGAAACTATTTTATATATCTACGTTTGTGTACATTCTAATTTAAACAAATGAGCTAAAAGCAAGTGTGTTTCTTGTTAAATTCAAACTAGGTATTGAACATATGTGCAAGTTCAGATTACTTCAGCATAGGCAAATGAGGTACGGTGGATTCTTAGAAGAACTAACTTCATTCCCATTTGGCACGTCGTTCAGATATATATTTTTACGACGTGTGTCATTAACGGAGAGATACTTTCATCAATGTCAGTGAAATATTATTACTCCTGGCGCTCACTGAAGATCCATAAAAAATAACTCCGTAGTAATGATATGAAATGCCTTGCCATCCCAACTGCAGGACCGCATTTATCAAAAGCGTTAACAATGGCAAGAGATTCCAGTATTTTCATATTTAATGTTCCTTAACACAAGAGAAGCAGAATTACTTTCAGATCTAATCCAAAGTGATAGCGATTAATTGCGATTATTTGTCAACAACTGATATTGCATCAATATCTTATGAAAAATGTTTTAGGCTGTTTATTATCCACAATCCAGGAACACATACATTTAATAGAACAAAATATTTACTGTTTCGTGTTTGCAGAGGTAGGTTTTCCAGTTATCAGGTTGACATATATCATTATCTGCATTGAAGACTGGAAATCATGATCGCCAGGGGTACATCGAATCGAATATTTAATTTAAGTGCTTCGGCCACAAAGGGTCATTTAGCACTGGTTTGTCTGTCAAAAGTCAGTTACTTAATCAATCCCGTGGGGGCAAGGAATGGTGCCATATCCCTACGGGCGTTTATGCGCACACAGTAAGGTACATAACAGTATTTTGAATGTAAGTTTAGAAAAGAGGCAGAAGACGTGAATTGAGATTGCATCAACCATGTATCACCCAATAGTTGCTAAAGGTGACCTCCTTTTTATTGGTCGATTTGTTTGTCAGAGTATAAACAAACGATACTTAGGGCAATTTACAGTAATAATTCCAAAATGTTTTCCCGTCTAAGATAAAATCTAGCCTAAAGGACAATCGCTGATATAATCTGACGGTCGGTTTTATCAAGATTAAATATATGATGTCCTAAACTTGGTAATGACTTTAAGGGAGATATTAGAATACTAGAGGCCTCTCCGATATAGCAAATCTGCTTTGATAAATAACAAGCAAACCCTTTACCGGGAAGGTATACAACCGCGTTGTTCCAGGCAACTAGTATAGAAAATGTTACCCAATTGTGACTGAGTATATATCGACATAAATTGAAGTAGAGCACATATATGCCAACATAACCGAGGGAACGTAATTGCCTTTCACATTATATGTCCGTATATAACAGTTATGTTTACTGTACACATCCAAAGATATTCTTGGGGTCCGGACCTAAACCATAGTTCATTGTGAATGATTTTCAAGAAATTGTTTTGTTTTAAGTTTAGTTTTGTTTATGACGATTTATGTCAAACAAGTTAAATAACATTTGTTAGGTTCTTATATGCAACTCGCATATTTACAAATCACCAATTTAGTTCAACATTTATTGCATCTTTTGTAAATAATTATAGGGAATTCAGATATTGTGTTGGCTGTTAAATGTTTTATCACTATTTTTGTTTTCATCTGAAAAAAAACTTATGTGCTTTGCGTAAAGTTACAGGGTTTAGGTGCATATAGTTATTTGTGTGGTTCTTGAATGAACATTAAATGTTATTAGGTTTAGAATTACTGTCACAATTAGGTAAAACCCGTTACAAACTAGAAAATATACGCTTTTTACCAACTCTAATACGCATTCATTCTGTCAGGAAATATACTTCGCAAATAAGTATTGTTGATGTTCCAACTCAATCAGAAGGATATATATATATATATATATATATATATATATATATATATATATATATATATATAGCTGCACGCCGAGCGATTATAAAATATCGATCCAATTTTTCTACTCATGCCACCCCGTTTGCAATTTCTCTGTGTGATCGAATTCATTGCCAGCATATGTCTGTTAGCAAACTTCTACACAAGTAGGGAAGATTGATGCAAAGTGGGAGTAACACCAATTTAAAAGATGAATGGTTCATATGAGTATCTGGGATTACAATGTACACTTACTACATACAAACGGGCATACTAAATCGCTAGCTTGGAAAGGTCCCGTCGGTATCTGATTCAGACAGCGTATGGTGCAGAAAGAAGCTTGACGTAACTCATCAATTCTATTTCTAACCTAAATTACTATAATAGCATGTACTCCGTTTATATGTCCCTCTTGCAGCTTGGAAATCCAAGTCAGTATTTGCTACGATCAAGTCTGACAAATGTATCAGAATTATTTAGATATGGTATGCTTGCCAACAATTAGAAAGAAACGAAAATGGCAGTAGTTTGTCTTCGACGTTCATAGAACTAAAATAATAATAGTAAAGCAATTGTATAAAATAAGGCAATAATTCAGATTTACATAAAAAAATCAATCAATAAATCCTTCAATGGAATGAGTACTGTCGATATGAATTTGATTACAAGGGAAAGAATAATTGAAGCATTCCTGATTCCATTTCTATCCAATCAGCTCTATCAATAAAAACTAAACAAGATGACCTATATATTAAGGTATATCACAAACAGAGATAAATGTCAGAAATTACAGACATTACTAAAACAATTACCTTACGAAAGAAACACCTAATTAATGCTATTTAAATTAATTTGGTTAATTTTGGTTTTTTCTACTTTATAATAATCTAACTACCCCCAATGTATTGTCTCATACTTCTTCATTTGCTTTGTAATTCCTGTACACAAAACAAAATTTCGTGCAAGGTGGTAACCTATTTTTTTGACAGAACAGCATCAAATACCCACCACTAATTACAGACTATGTAATAATATTAGTAGTGAACCGTACACCAGCTGGCAATGTGTATATTTTGTTCCTTATTTGTTTGACATTTTCCCTTGATTAGTTGCTTTAAAACCCTTAATCCAACGGTAATCGGTCTCTATCTTTTGAACTAACTTTTCTCACAGTAATTGTTCTTTTACTATTCAATCATTTCGCTTTGACAACATGTGTTTCTAGATTACATTTTCCACAGGAATTATACGAGTACTTAGGTGTCTGTCCTTTTTTGTAGCGAATAATCATTTTATTGCTGTTAAAATGTTGCTACTTCAGACACATTCCTAAGATTATCAACATGTAGACCCAAATCTGTCTTGTGGATTATCGTTTTTGTTTGTTTGTTATGATTTTTAACGTAACTTTAACAATTTTTCAGTCATATCGCTACGATGTCTGCAGTGAAGCAGTTTATAGTGATGTCTAGCACTGGGACATCATGCCGCAGACATGTAGCATGATGTCCCACCCAGTCACATTATTCTGACACCAGGCCGACCAGTCCTAACACTAACCTCTTAATACTGAGAGTCAAGCGAGGCAGCTGTTAGTACAATTTTTGTAAGTCTTTTGGTATGACTCGGAGGGGATCGAACCAACGACCTCCCGCTTCCGCGGCGGACGCTCTTACCACTAGGCCACCGCAGCCGTTTGTGTATTATTGTAACGCATCAGTTGCCTTTCTGGTTTACATCTATATCTTCTCTCACATATGGACTAAAATCAGTTGTGTTGCGCAGTTCTTGGAACTTTTTTGAGATACTTTGAACATGTTCTGTGGTTGATGCTTCATAAAGTAAAATCAGTAAGTCCCAAAGTTATTCTAATACAGCCAGAAGTAATTTTTTTTAGATTTTTTAGAAACTCCTTATTTTTTAATTCTTGAGAAAATGGTCAAAATTTTTAACATGTTGCATAAAGTGTTTTATCCGCAAGCTGGATAATTAAATGTATATTATGATATTCCTTTCTATATAGTTTACATATTTAATTACAACGACAGTACCTACTATAGGAAGGTTCCTACGATTTAATTTATTGTTAATTACATACCTATTGATTCACGTAAATGATTGAAATGAACAATATGTAGCTAAACTTGAATCAGATGAAAATATTCTCAAACAGGATTCTTGATAGAGTTAGAACTGAAATAAAGGAACATATAAAGACATTCAAATATGTATTAAATATAGAGATGTATGTAAAGGTTCTTGCAGTGGTTGTTTGATGTGACGAGTACAAAAGGAAATGTACTATATCAACACGAGCGTGAGGAAACATAAATATACACTGTGTTGCATATAAGAGTGTGGCAAGGTACGATTTTTGCATTGCACTGGTTTGAAGTATCCAGATAGTAATCATGTAAACGAATAAAGTTAAATTGATAAAAAGGATCCAACACCAATACGTTTCTCGTCTAAGGTAAATTGACTAGTTAGACGAGTATACTCCTGAATTTATACCCAGATATTAATTACAAATTTAAATATAATTGATCACTTTTTCACATAATAAATATGTCATTCATGTGACACGGAAGGTAAAGCGGGTAGTACAACGAAAATGTGCAGTGCTCAATGAATTCATTGATTATATTAATAAACGATCCTGGATAACGAATTTGATCGTGGCTCATTTAGTCGTATATATATTTTTAACTATTCCGATGCATCTACTCACCAGGTAAATAATGTTGGTATTGCAAACTGACGGTAAATTGACTAGTTAGACGAGTATCATAGTTTCAACCAGAATTCTAATGAAAATATTTACTCAATTTGTGACGGTTTATAATGTGTTTCAAGTCTTTATAACGCGTCCACCTTCGGTGCACGACGTTTTGACGAATACTATTGCCAAGTTCAACAAATATATCATTACCTCAAGCATAACGACAAAGTCATACTAAATCCAATGCGTTTGCCCAAAGCATCGCTTTATTTCATACACGTCGAGCATTATTAAACAAACCTTGCAAATTACAATAACCAAGATAATATCAAATGTATTGATTGTCATCGGTCGGTTCATGTCAGATTCCATATGACGATAAATAGATATGTTACCAGCACTGTAATTATTAATTTGTTAAAACGACGTTTGAACGATACGGCCATATTTTTAGAAGCTATGAGCTGACTTGCTGCAACATTTTTGTGATACTCACATAATCATTCTTTCCAGATTTGCTGAGAAAAAGAATCATTATTTGATCACCCGACAACGTATCAATCAGGCATGAATATGCTCGAATACATATTTTAAAATAAAACTTTGTTAATCATACAAATTAAAAGGCTGATCTATTTCGAGACAATCAGGAACTTTAATTAGTAACACTGTCCTTGTTGGATTAATTAATATTTACCTGAACTAATTGGCACGTTTGAATTGAATATACGAGGGCTCTAATGGACTCCTCTATAAATGTGCAAACTACATAAGTAGAATAATAGCATCAAAATGTCATTAACTACTTTACCCTGACTGACATCATTGTAACGAAACAAATATACATGCCAATTTCAGATGTGACAGTATTTATTGACTTAACATGTTTTTCACTTCTAACTTCTGGATCAAAATGTTTTTGACAGTTGTCCTAAATCGTAATGAACAAGTTGTGGAAGTTTTACCTAAAGCACCGTAAAAAGTTTCAATTCAGTATCTTGTTCTGTCAACCAGTGGTCTGTGTCTCTTTCCATCAGTTGAAACATGTTTAAAATATTGAAAATATATTACTATATATATTTAACGACTTCTTTTCCTCTACACACAGTTTTTATGTCCGTAAGACCATCTTATTCCATCAGGAAGATATATTTGAAAATATAATATGCTCTTCAATCTTGAGCAATACTCATTACGAGTACTTAATAAACGCAAAATGGGATTTAAATGTTACGTCCGTTTGACGCATTTAAAATACTTACTTTAAGACATATGCTTCTTTCAAGATAACTAATGATTCTAAACTAATGATATATATATATATATATATATATATATATATATATATATATATATATATATATATATATATATATATATATATATATATATATATATATATATCATTAGTTTAGAATCATTAGTTACTTTAACTAAGTATGGATAACAAATTAGTGTGATATATCACTTCATATTCTTCTTCGTAAGCGTTCTTCCTGGCAACCTCATGTCGTAAAAGCATGCGTTACGTCACACATTTTGATGTTATTCACGGATTTATATTCCCTACTTTATCACCAATGTACACATGTATTAGAGAAAATAACGTTGTAGAGCAACATCAATAGCACATAGATACTCAAGGTTTTAAGATAGTACTATTTTGTAAAAATCAAATTGGGGAATTTTATGTTTATATTATGAACATTATTTACTTATGATTAAACAGAAGCAGATTTAATATATATAAATATATATATATATATATATATATATATATATATATATATATATATATATATATATATATATATATATATATATATTTATATACACACACTTGACAATATTTAATTGCCAGTGTAGATAATCATATGCTCGCTCTTTTTATGTGTTGATTTAGGAATTTTAAAACGTGCGATTAATTATGTCTCGAAAAGTCTAAAGTAGCCAGAGATAAAAGACATAAGTGTGTGTGTGTGTGTGTGTCATTGAACACTGCCATAAATAATGAGGTCCCTTAAACTCCAAATTGAAATTTTAAGAGAGTGTAGTATCTTCACATATTTTGCACGAATCAGTTTTGGAATTTCTGAAATATCTCAATAAGTGAAATTGCGGGTTTAATTGGACTTTGCCGAAACAATTAAATACGTTATTTGTACAATTTTGTAGTTTCATAGAGGGTATTAATATAACAGTTATGACAGAGCGCATATTAGCACCTTGGTACACATTTCATAGAAGGAACACCATACAACAATGTCATTCTGAAGATAAGCCATGGAAGTTTCCGACTGCGCTCAATAAAAAATATGTAACTATTTAATGTAATTCAATCAAAGGTGAGATTTAAGTACTTATGTTGGGTCTCATGGTGGTCGAGTGGTTTAAAGTTTTCGCCGTTACGGATAACTAGCGTCTCGCCTCTGTCTGTGTGGTTCTGAGTCTCGGGCTAGGCAAATATTAGTACATGAGAAAGATTGTCAGTAGCTTACTGTGGGTCAAATGTTCTTTCCCTTTCACGGGTTCTTCCTCCACCAGTTATACTGGACGCCATGTATAGCCTATCTTGGTCTAAAAATGGCATTAAAATCAAAAGCATACTGGTGCTCAATTGCACAATTTTCCAGTGTGAACATTGTCATGAGATAATCTAAGTCTCCATAACGATAAAAAATTATGAGGTATTATGATACAAAAACAAGAAATATACTGTCCTCACTAGGCTATTACTAAACAAATGTTTAGACAAGTTATGCAGTGCTTAGTATATTGCTTTTCATTGTGAAGAAATGCAGCAAAATATTGCGATCTAGCAATATGTTTTTTCCGGCTTAGAATACAATATATTTTGCATAATAACAATATACACACAATATTGCACACATGTTATGACATTCGTTTGGTTGTGAGCTGCGACGGATTCGGATGACTCTCTCTCTCTCTCTTTCTCTCTCTCTCTCTCTCTCTCTCTCTCTCTCTCGCTCTCTCTCTCTCTCTCTCTCTCAGGAGTCGCTAACTCTTCAGAGCGGCTTGTTTAACTGCGGCAACGCCTTGCAGAAAAGCGGGTTACTGCTTCAAGCGGTCGTTTCGCAGCCTCTCTTGAACTCCTCACGTAGATGTTGAGTATAATCAAACACATATTGTAACCAATAATGCCATCCTTCTACCGAATTATATTTTCATGATAGGCCTTCAGCTGCAGAATCTCGCTGAGTCCTGAGGTTGATACGATTGATTACCTCTAACACGCTAACATCGACTTTGGCTTCCATTTTAAAAAATAATAACATCCTTAATGTTCAATCTTTTATACACGAGATTTTACCCTGATTACGACAGAAACCTAGGCAAATTAAATCAATATTTATTTTTTAATTAATATAATGAGTTTATAAAGTTAATGTGACGTCAATACTTATGTTTAATGATTTTGTAGAAAATCAGTCACACGAAACCAATATAATACTAGTTTTACATTAATACAGAAACCAATCAAACGAATCCAACACCTGTTTCTAAATAATCACTGTAGAGACATTAATCTATAGTGATTTAGACAGAAGACGACACCAATACGTGTTGTGAATTCGTGTAGAAACACAGTTACACAGAACCAATATAAACCGATTTTTTTTATTTGGGATAATATATCCGATAGTACTCTAAGTAAAGGTTTATCTGACCAAACGTTCATATGACTATACTTCATATGACCAAATGGGATAGAGGTATAAGTCCCATCACCGTTCTTGACATTTATAGTTGTTCTCTGTATTTCAAAATGTATTCCCTTTTGCATCACACTTTTCCCATGAATTTTAACACATACATACATACATACATACATACATACATACATACATACATACATACATACATACATACATACATACATACATACATACATAGAGGGCCGGCGCTTCCGCTAAGGGGGGAGGGAGGGCGCCAGAAAAAATTACAAATTGGATTTTATTTCATGATGAGCCGATTGGGGGATGGCGTGAGTGGGAAGAGGGGCGCCAGATGTATGATCTCGCCTAGGGCGCCAAAATGCCTTGCACCGGCGCTGCATACATACATACATGGACGTACTCCTCCGTTTACAAACTTTTAATGAAAGAAATTTCTATTTAACGAATTTGAAAAATGATTAGCTCTTGTTCATAATGCATAAAGAATTTTCGCTACAACGAAAGCTAGCCATGTTGATTTGATATAGTATTTGCACTTAACGGTAAAACTACCCTAGGGTAACTATACGAAGCAGCTTTATGTTTAGAATACAGGGTTTATCGGTATAAAAAAGCAAGCTATTATGAAAGAGTACAACATATTTTAATATAAAAGCAATCTGATATGAAAGGTTAAATGCACACTTTTATAACTTGATAATATATGTGTCAGTTTGTTCATACATACCAGGTAGTTATGATTGTATATAAAGTGTCGCTGAAATGGAAGGGTGTATAATCATCGACAGTTTTAGACTATTATACTGTGTGCCCAATTATTGTTTTTTTTTCTTCAATTGATTGTGTATGATTATAGATTGGAAGACAACATACAGTGGATTATATAAAATATGCGTATGTTAGCTTCTTGCATAACAGAGGATACCAGTATATGTAAAAATATTGATTGATATTTAATGAACGAAATAAAGCCGACTGCAGCATAATTCGTGCCAAAACTAGTTTGTTCATCACGACTTTGGATTGAAAGTAATCAGTGATATGCAATTATAATTGGATAAAAGTTATAATTGTATTATATCACTAGGTGTTTAAAATAAAGCCGCATCTGGACAATATCTGGAAATATTTACGAAGCACCGAAGAAGATAGGCAAATGACGTAAGCGTTTCGAACTATGATACATAGTTTGTGTATCAGTCATGGTCACAGAAGTGGTGAAAATAATCGTAATAAGTAAAATATCAGTAATGAGACTATCTTATTAAAACCGTGTTGAGAATAGCATGCAACGGTTGTGAATATCTAAGTACGTTGGTATTAAGGTGCGTAAAATGTAGTTCTGTGCGTAGTATCCCTTCGAATACATCGTGTACAACAATGTTATAAATAATGCATACATTTGGGAACAGTTAATAGTGAACATTCAGTATGGCGTGTAGAACAAAGTTTATTCACAAGACAGTTAATCAGTTCGTTTATATCAATAATATTCTAGATGTTGAATGTAACAGCTAAGACCTACTATAGATCTCGTTTTGTGTATATCATTACAACTGTGTATGTTGGACGTAATAATGTATTCGACATAGTGAGGTTTACTCGACTGGGCAACCGACTTATAGCTGTACATATAAACCGTCCGCAGTAACAATCCAGTTAATAACTTAGAATACGTTATGCTAACCTAATAATGCGATCCGTGTTTGTAATACACAAAGGCTAATGAGCATAGCTAACTAGGCAACGTGTGACAGACAGTTCTTGATATTTTATTTTGAGTTTCACATGTCACTGAATTACTTGAGGGAAGCATTTGTTTAATCTAACTAGATCGAAATTTGTTTGTTTAGATTGGGGGTCAAAAGTTTATATTTTAAAGAAGGCTGAATCCATTGCTATATACACGTTCGTTTATACATAAATATATCATTTCATATTTTATGTTGTGAGTCGTTATCAAACCAAAACCCGAGCCGGTCTGTCGTGTAACATGTTATTAATGTTTCCTTTTCGTGACGTCAGATGATATCGGCAGCTGAACTAAGTAATTACGTTGCGTGTACAGTAACGTTTTAACGGCAAGTAAAACTCTTTCTCGTAGTGCCGATAAACAATATACGCTTTGGAATAAATATTGCGTTACCATTATTTCGATATCCCATTTTATTTCTAAAGTAGAGATCATCATCGGATTCAATACAGGTCAACCAAAAGACCTCTACAGACCAATGTAGGCACTGCATTACAAATGGCTTCGATATATATATATATATATATATATATATATATATATATATATATATATATATATATATATATATATATATATATATATATATATATATATATATATATATATGCAGCCACCCCTCCCCCTCCCCCTCCCCTGCCCACACACAATGAGCTTAAGTACGTTACGTTATGTACGGGACAATTCGTAACAGTTGTTTAACGCCAACTGAAATGTGAAGATATGATCGGGATATGCATAACCACTTAAGCGCTTCTAAAAGTCAGAAGGGCACTGTACAATTTTGTAATAATTTATACATGTCAAATCATAGACCGATGGCATACATTCCTTGAGAATGTTTGACATGTACAAGTTATTTGGAAATAACCTCCTATTTAAATGTTATTAGTATTTACTTTTGAAGATAAGAATTACTTATTGACATATTTACATTAATCGTACTATTATGTCATAAGACGTGCCGATTGAAATGTTGATAGCAGACAAATCGATTAAATTTGAATTATTGCATCACATTTATATAACACAAGTTCTTCATTTAATATTATTCTATCTTCTTATTCATTTTATAATCGTACATTATTTCGTAAGCTTAGTCTGAATTTGTAGCATAGAGAATTTTAGAATAAAAAAATGTTCAGAATAAGGTTCCCATTGACTACAGATGACGTTTTCTGATTCCTATGTAAATTGAAGCATTCTTTTCACATATAATGACTCATTTTATGACCTAATCCCATCTTTCAGACAGCCACACAGTCCTGATAGGAACCTGATGAGAGAGTAACGGTCCGTTAGTAGAGCCCGTTATTGACAAACGTTCTGTCATGGACTATGTATTCAGACCACTTAAGCCAACATCAGCGCTAAACGCTGAACGCAGAATTGCCAGCAGATATCAAATATTATCAAATAGTTGAAATTTGCATAGATACGCTACAAATAAAGGCAATGTATAACAGATTAGTACATACGTGCAATCATTGCAAATGATAGTTGAGATGTCAAGAATACACTAATTACATACAGAACTAAATGCAAGTAATATCTTTAGAAATGTAAAGTATTTGTTTACATTTAGATGATATACCTAGGCAAGCGATGACGGAATAAATGATAACGAACCATTGATAGGAATTTAAATGGATGAATGCATTACATATCTGCCAAAATATAATGCATGATGGAAAATAAAACCACAAATACACTTTGTTAATATTATTCATAGTATTCATATTATTATTATTATTATTATTATTATTATTATTATTATTATTATATGTCATATTTTGCATTTTGCGTTAGTTACTACAATGATATATGATAAAAAAATCTATGTTACGTATATTTGATTTAAGTCCTTTATCTTTTATTTTAATTGTTTGTTTGTCAGATTCAAATTTGACATTTTAAGTTTAAGATCATTCATTGGGAGATATTCTTTTATAAAGTGCGATGACTTGTACTTTACAAATAAACACCAGATGTTGACCTCATTTCTGACCTGGCTTCATAGTTGTAAACAAGCTTTAAAATGATTGGTTGATTCCTAGGACATTATAGAGCATTGTTATAAACATCTTTCTATTTTTAGTTGGGTCATACGGTGTGTACGAGATTTTTTTAACGTAAATTTGTTCTAAAAGATTCTAGAAGATCACGTGACTCCTTTCTTGTTTAGGTAAAAACAAGTATATAAATTATGTTTTGGTGCGAACTATTGAGTAGAACTTCAGCTGTTAGGATAGTAATTTATGTCTTTTTGAGTTATTTTAAATTACATTGTATTGGACATTATATCAATTCGTTTGGATGAAGAGAATTTATTTTGTTATTTATCTGGAAAATAATTGTGCTAATTGAATTTCATTACCAAGAACTGACTTCGTCACGTGACATCGTCTTCCATCTTGGATGCTTCACTAAGATTCGAACTTGGAATTATTTGGACATTTTATTACCAGGACTTTTGCAATTTCACTAGTGGATTATATTTTGAATTATTTTTGGATTAATTTTGGAATTGATTATTAAAACCTTAAGTTTTTTTTTTCTTTTCTGGAAAATATTTGTGCTCAATAAATTTTTTATTAATATTTTACAAGCTTGTTCTTTCTATGTTACTGTTTATTCAAGCCTAAGCACGTAACACCTAGGAGATATTGACAATGACGGCAGTTAAAGAGTCATCGTCTAAGGAGATATTTACTTAAACATACGCAGAACGATATTTTCTATCTGGCATGCGTCATTTACCATAAAACTCTGCAGCTTATGCAATGAATAGCTACAGCTGTAGATACAACAATGTAAAAGTTACTTTCAGACTAGCTGTGTGCGACGTTGTTCTGTGCTTTTACGTTTTACGGTCAGTTTTATTTGTTCAATTCAATAAAATTCCCAGTCATATAAAATGATCATCAAACGAGCGGCGTAATCGATATTTTACTCTGTTTGATACATATGACTGCATTGAATGACGGTAAAGGCTAAAGATTGTTACATGGTATGGCAAGAAATTCAGTTTATAGATCAACAACAAATAATTGTTATCATGCTCCGAATTCATAAGATTAAGGGGAAACAATATTCATAAATAACGTGGAAAAAAAATATCATTGAGACAAAACAAAACGTTTATGACCAATTAGGTACATTTTTATGAGACTCATTCATACAAATGTCAGCTCTAGGAATCTAGTTATTCCTTTTTAAAATACATTGCTTGCTTTCACACTAAACTAAGATATATTTTATCACGCAGGTTGATGAGTATATACAAACATTATTATTTTTAAATAATCTGAAAAAACGCCTTAGCTATAGCTCTGAAGAACAAGGAAAGGTCACCGAAGAACAACCATTTGCCAGATAGTATGCAAACTATGAATGACGTTAAAGCTATCAGCTAATGATTATTCCTACACACAGGTTGCTCTATGTGTTTCAGTTAATCGTAGTAGTTTCTATCTGAGACATCCAAACCATGTTCGTGGAGACCATGTCAGTATCAAACAATTACCATTATGGTACTAATTTGAACGTGGGCTTCGGTCCTGGACTTGAATATATTAAGCCTACATAACATATTTGTTTTACATGCGAATCAAACATACGTTTTTCTGAGTATGATCAATGAAACAGTTGTATTTATTCATGTGGCTGGGCTTGCTGCTTGTATGAAGGCTTCATCTAATCCACTGAATTCGGATCTGGACAGGGTTCATTAAGAACCATACACTTTAGGTCCAAATTAGTGTATTACAAAGCATAATCTAAGCAGCAGTGTCATCGGTTTTGTAATCAGTGTAGATGTTGCAATATTTACTGAAGATAAGAATTTCAAAAACGCAGATCCTTTATTTAATACTTTACATCATTCCTAAATCATGTTTCTTACTGCAGCGATTAGTCCTGGAGGTATAGTTTCAACTCACCTGTCCATGCATCTTTTCGCAGAAAGAAAAGCGAAATAAAGAAAACTTGTTTCGGGTACAGCACTTCTAGTTCAGTTTAATCCCGAATAGGATAGAATACACAGATAAGTAGAATGCAAGGACAAGTGGAAAGCTATCACACACTATATATAAATTGATGCAATAAGCTATCATAGGGTCAGGCGGTAGGAGAGTGCTTGGAAAATGTAATCATTTGATTAATGAATTGTCATTAAATTTGTATTCGCTGAATTTCATATTTTTAAAAATAAATATTTAATCATTTAACCGTCGGCATTGGTCAATGGTGGTTTGGAGCGTTACATCCAACCTTCACTAATTTAACGTCCAACCAAACTCGAACCAGAGTGGAGCTTTTAAATTAATTAAATAAACTTTTGGGAGCACCTCTCCTCAACCATAGCACACCTACCATAGTGGCGGAATAACAAACCCCCGTCACGCCACAAATATCCTCGCTCTATTCTTGTCCAATTTATATAGGGTAATGTTTTGATGTCTTCAGAAAGGCTATCTCGTATAAAAATCCTTTAGAATTAAAACGTGAGCCAGTTAAACCAACTAATATCAGTTGAACAGCTTCAATTCTCCTACACATTAAACGTAATCCTTATATCTGGAAGTTATTTGAATCAAGAACAAATGAGTTTCAGAACGAATTGTAAATTCATGCAAAAACTGTTTCGTTTTATCGTTTGATCGCTCTCACTGCGAATGGGATGTTAAAACGTACTCTAAACGTTAATATGAGATGTATATACGAATTAAAAGTGATGACCATTTAAATTGAGATTTTATTTTTTTGTCAGGTTTTCTTTTCTGAATAGCTCTAATCGATTTCCGAAAGACTAGTTTTTAATTAAACAACAATAAAATGCTGTTAATTAAACCGGTATTAAAATCGCCTCTTTTCTATTCAAACTTTTTTCCCCATGTGACAGACTTTTCCCACCATAACAAATTATCGCGTTGTTGACATCAAACAATTTTACGAAACTGTCTGATTCGTTTTGTTTCATGACTTGAAATGTTTACATTGTGTCGCAAAACCAAGTGAGATACATGTGTATTAAAAACGCCTAGACCATGTCGACATGAATGTGTCTATTATCATTATATATACATGATGCCAATTACGTGTAAGGTGTTTAAGATATTATACTGAGAATTTTTACTCTGTATTAGTGAACCAGTAAAAAGATTGTATTCATGGAAATAAGACGCAAATTCCAATTCAAAGTAATCTTCATTAACAAAATGTCATGTACCAAAGGCATCCGCTTCATTACGACAAAGAAGACGTTTTTAAGTTGACCATGTAATTTATTTAATTTTCTGAAGATTAACTTGACGGAACGTTTCTCAGTTTAAATGTTAACAATCATGTAACCTTGTTTACAAATGTACAAAATGTCTTGTTGGTTGTTTGCAAGACAATATGAGTATGCTGTCTGACTATATATGTATGTATGTATATATATATATATATATATATATATATATATATATATATATATATATATATATATATATATATGTGTGTGTGTGTGTGTGTGTGTGTGTGTGTGTGTTCGTGAGAACACCATCGATTTCCCATTATGTAATTTCAGTTGTTTCATAGTTGTCAAACGTAAGCACAATTATTTCAAGAAACGAGATAAGAATGGACCTCAGACTAAGTGTCTCTGTACAAGAAGACTAACAAACTGACGTTACAAACATTCCTAGTATTGTACCCAGTCTTTTGTGCATGACTCGCCATACAAATAGCTGAATGCCATGGATCTTATGTTGCTCAGTTACGTAAAAAGACGTCAATACTGAGGCGAGTTTGAAAATGTAAACAATTGTGGCATCTCAAGGTTTCACTAGCTCAGTGGATATACTATATTCAAGTCCCAAGTACAAATGTTTCAAAGGTATATTACATATTAAACACATTACATCAGTGTCAAAATATTTCTTGAATTTAAAGCATTTTCTTTTTTGGAGCTAGCTTGAAATGCATAGCTTTACTTCTCCGTAAAATCTGATTGGAATGCCATGCTGGAGTATCAGCTTTGCGGTTTATTGAAGACGTGGTGTCAAGACATAGGTTGAATAGTAATGTATTGTTCGAACGCTTTTGGCGTCTTTTCAAGTGGAAGAATGTATTGAAGTTTATGTCTATCTTGAAAGGTAGTGTAGTGTTTGGCTATGTGTAATACAAAAGGATTGGTATGCATGTGTTTCAAAACTGGTGTAAAGAGAGAAAAAACTGTTTAGATAAAAGGCTAAAAAGTGAAATATCTGTCATACTCGTCATTAAATTTATATCATGCAACCACCATACTAAATTTTAATAAAGTACACTGTCTGTATGTGCTCAATACACAATATCTATATAGCAAATTGGGACACAAAATATAACACTCAGTTGACATTCATAAATGGATAGCTCATGGATATATTTACATGTTACAATTGTTTTAATTAAAACAAAACAATGCACATGTACGCTAACAATTAATTTTCTTTAACACAAGGTTTAAACTCATGGTTAAGTTATTTTTCATTTATAGAATTGTCTATTAACGCAATCAAAATGTCTTGAAAATTCAATATTTGTATCCGGATTGACAAGTTAGATACCTTCAAAGGCAGGATAGTATATATTTATGTTTTAACCCTTTTATATCACTTTTGGGTTTTCCATTTATGTAATCATTAGTCTCTTGACCTAGTGTGGTCGTCGATGCGTTGTGCTGATGAACATCTAACCAGTATAATGCATGATTGCATGAATAATTCAGACTGATCTCACGAATATACATTTATAACAGTTAAACAAAGCGGAAAATAGTGAACACACGTGAATGTATAAATAGAAGCAGAACTTCCAACATCAGCGTATTTGTGATGATATGTGTATTCCAGAAACAGACAATGAAACTAAATAGGACGAATAAGATGTTGTATTTCACATCAATGAGGCCTTTAAAAGTCCTTCTTCCAACTGACATAGACACTTGATAGTGATATTATTAAATGTTTGTCTTCTTCCTTCGAGTTTGAAGATGACATGACGTCACTAACTAGTCTGGTTTCTGTGAATAAGTGAGTGACTGATAAGGCCTACTTTTGCTCTGAATTGTCTGTGGCACACTGCACAGAAAATGCATCTTACAGTAGTTGAACAATAGAGGACGTGAACTGTAGTTTTGAGAGTTTGATAATCGCCAGTCTGCACTGACTATGCAGTTCTCCTGAGTTTAAATTATGTAGCGTCAGTACAGATGCGACTACGTCAGGTATAGCAGTTGTGCGATAGATCTAGCTAAGATTCAGGATCCATGTTACATGTTTTGAGGATGAATTTAGTTCATCTTTGAACCGTTTCTAGTGAACATCATGGAATCGCTTTCTCTTAGTTAGTTTACATGGAAGATCAAAGACGTTCGTCTGCCATCGTAGTGTTGTGGCCAGCCCGTGTCATTTGTGATTATATCAGGACGGTATGGATGTATGGAATGCCTGACTGTGTGAGAACCTTGGTGTCTGAGACCATGACCTGATCAGTATCATCAGACTGGGGACGTGAAAATTGTTGAGAATATTGACCTGTACACCGTGCAGGTTTTGAATGCAGACATCAGATGGACAACAACATGGGGTTTTCAACTTCAACTTTGCTTGGATAATGATGCCTCTGCGTTTCCATAAACTTTTGCATAGTCTAGCTGAGAGCACACTTAATTTAACAATTTTGGCATAGGTTACATCATGGATGTGGACTGCTTGTGATATATGTATTGCCGATATTATTGAACATGCAAGGAGGGTAAGGCTGTCTCTGTGCAGAATGGTGCATTGTTTCATCTATATACTAAGTTTGAGTCCAAATGTGTTACAAATATAAACATAATTACCTATATGATTATCTTCAGTAATTGCGAAAATAATGTGAAACTTAAACATATATAACGGAAAAAATGGAAACACACAACGTGATGTGAACAGCGATAATTTGTACTTCTGATGAAATGGAGATGAAACCTGAACATTCTCTCCCTAATTTAGATCTTCTTTAAAGATCATTTCGTTATTGTATGGTTGTTTGTAATATTGTTATTACACAACGCACTTGTTGCAGTCGTTCATGGTTGGTTTTCTCACTGTATTAATAGCATTAACATTACATTACTATGCGACAAAAAAGCCCAAGGCAAAAACAATCAGGTACCTGATTGTTTGTTTGTTTGAGATTTTTAACGTAGCTTTAACAATTTTTCAGTCATATCGCTACGATGTCTGCATTGAGGCAGTTTATAGTGATGTCTAGCACTGAGACATCATGCCGCAGACATGTAGCATGATGTCTCACCCAGTCACATTATCCTGACACCAGGCCGACCAGTCCTAACACTAACCTCTTAATGCTGAGCGTCAAGCGAGGCAGCTGTTAGCACCATTTTTGTAAGTCTTTGGTATGACTCGGCCGGGGATCGAACCGACGACCTCCCGCTTCCGCGGCGGACGCTCTAACCACTAGGCCACCGGAGCGGTTAGCAGTACCTGACTTTCCGTTTGTATTCCGTGCTACCTTGTTACCACGATCATTGAAATCAAATATGAAGCACTCGTTATCCACTAATTACACTAATTATTTAACACTGAACATCTTGTTATTTTTATTTACCAATAAGTATTTAGTTCACCTCTAAAACAATCAGGCATCAATAAATGGGTCTGCAGCGATGCGTCAAAAGCAGTTTAATGTTTCACATATGTGTAAAGAATTAAAAATAACTTACAGCTTATGAATGAATTCTTAAACTCCTAAATGTCCCATCGTTTATTATAAGTTTAAGCAATCCGATAAAATTGCAAATGTTGTTTCTATTGATCTTATGTACCAACCATACATATTGATCATTATGCTATAATCCGAAAATGTCTTTCGGTGAACTCGCGATACATCTATAAATTCAATCGTCCTCGAATAAGTTCACAGTAATCCTTTACAGCTATTATCCGAATAACGTTTAAGGGAATATTTGGGAACTATAATTCCAGCGAATGATTAAATTTAAATTAAAAATTCCTTTCAAAAGCTTTTAGATGACAAAAAATAACATTAAGAATAATAGTCACGTGTTTTATATTAGCGAATCAAGAAATGTGCCTTTGTAGGAAACCCACGGCCTCCATTCCATTCCATGAATTCATATTCTTGTTAGATTACAAAATGTTTATCTGAACTATTAATTTCACTCAATCTTAAAACTTAAGAATGAAACATCGTACGCACTTTACATGACTTACCTTTAAGTTGAAACTACAAATATCAACGATGGAAAATTAATTAATTAAATGACCCTAACAATTATATTACTATGAACATAATACGAAAACTATGGATATACATACCCGTGGTGACTGATATTTACTAATTTCTAAGCTGCAACGATTTCACCAATCAAATCTTTATTAGCGACGTGTATTGTTTTAATGGCTGACCATTGGCAGTTTTAGTTTTAGTCATATAGAAGAATGTTGGGAATTAAAAGTTCATTCTAAATACCGTATATGTCAGAAATATAATCAAAATCAATCAATCAATCCTCTCTGCGCCGTCTGGTGCTTGAGGCAACAGCAAGGGAGCACCATTTCCGTCTGTCGGCAGCTATTGCAGGGGCGGTCTGATAGGTGAGGCCTCTGGTCTTAAGGTCTCTCTCCACTGTTCGTCGCCAGGTCTCTTTGGGTCTGCCGCGGTTCCTTTTCCCCTGTGGGATCCATCTCAGTGCCACCCTTGGTAGTGAGTCAGGAGGCATTCTGCAGACATGGCCGAGCCATCTCCATCGCCGAGTTGAAATGATCTCAGAGATGGTGCTTGCACCCGCTCTGTGCCGAAGTTCCTCATTTGAGATCATGTTTGGCCAGAAGATCCTCATGATGCGTCGCAGGCATTTGGTTTGAAACACTTCGAGCTTGTGTTCTATGTTCGCAGTGGACTTCCAACACTCTGAGCCGTACAAAAGGACGCTCAACACGTTGCTCTTGAAGATACGGATCTTTGTGTGGACACTGAGGTTTCTTGTCCTCCATATGGGCTTCAGCATTGCGAAGGTCTGGTTGATTTAACTTTATTGGCAATAAATGGGAGAGAAAAATAATATTAGGTGGTGTTTGCACCTCGACAAGGAATTTTGCATTATTTGTCATTCCGCTTGGCAGGGTATAAAATGTGACCCCTCGACTGGAATTTCATTTCCTCGGTGCAACCCTTAAAATATTGTAGAAATCGAATATTAAAGTGCTAAGTATTTCCTTTTGTTTACTCGTGAACATTTGATTGGATAACTATCTAACTTACAGCTTATTTTTATTAGGCATCATCAAATAATACTGCATATCCAAATGAATGCTCTACCAAAAGATACGTAATGGCTGACTCACAAATCGTTGTCAAAGCAGAAATATACAGATAAATAAATGTATGCACTCCCTATGTTCTTCAACAGCAAATCAGCATGTATTAATTATCTGATTCAATTATCATAGCGAGAATGAACAATTAATGCAAATCGTAGCATTACAAACACGATGAGAAAAGACCTGCTCATATTTGACAAAATATTTTGTCTCACGGCTAAGGTCTATCATTAAATTGCTAAATGTAATCCATTGTTTCATACATTAGGCAGTTTAATTACTTGGTAGGAAAACAATATTCTCCATACAATGTTCCATTGTCAACCACCAATGAATTGATTGCGATCATGTTAAAATACAAACACCTTGCGCACTAAATTAATTAAAATCAATGTGATATGTGAGACCTTAATTCAACATCTGTGGTGGACGAGGTAGTTTCATCCACAAAAGTTATGCCTGATCAACATAACTAATATAAATACATAATATAGTTAAAAATACACAAGCATGGTCGAGCAAGTCCATATTTGTAAACAACAGCTTTATTAGAGCAAAGCATACGAATTTTATTCACTTGACCTGATACGTCAATGGTGGTTCATAGCTAAATACGGGTTTGCACTTCAGACAAACATTTCTTCCTTCATATATCTTGTCCGAAGGACATTTGTAACATAAAGTGATACTCACATTTCAAGCTAGGTGATAATTCTGAAAACTATTTTGTGCTTACTAAAGAGCTAGATGCAGTTCAAAAGTTATGACATCCAATATGTTTTTTGAGATTTTATTATCGCTTGAACCAAAATGGTTCCTGTTTTTAATGTATATATATGATTAAGATGATCCTGGTGGTTGAGTTGAGGAAGCACTGGTTGTTTCCACTTCGATAAAACACATTACTTTGGCCTCAATTTCAAGTAGATGGGTGGACAAAAGGACCCAGTCTGATCAATCGGCCATTCACGCCAGCGTCAATGAATATGTTGAAGACGTTCAATTTCTCTACTCATGATATAGGTTTTGATGCTGCATATCTCACTCAGAGATACAAATTAAAGTATTTTCACCCGGAATCTCTCAGCAAATAAGGTGTTGTGCTATCAATAATTTCGATGGCTGCAGTGAGGGTACGATACTCGAATATCACACAGCGCCTATCAAGTGGAACAAAGTAACATTGATCGCTATGAAAAATGTTTGATTGTTTGATTAGGATTTTTAACGTAGCTTTAACAATTTTTCAGTCATATCGCTACGATGTCTGCAGTGAGGCAATTTATAGTGATGTCTACCACTGGGGCACCATGCATGTAACATGATGTCCCACCCAGTCACATTATCCTGACACCAGGCCGACCAGTCCTAACACTAACCTCTTAATGCTGAACGTCAAGCGAGGCAGCTGTTAGTACCATTTTTGTAAGTCTTTGGTATGACTCGGCCGGGGATCGAACCCACGACCTTCTGCTTCCGCGGCGGACGCTCTAACCACTAGGCCACCGGAGCGGTATATATGAAGAAAAAAAAATGTATTGCCATTACATCTTACATCCTCACGTTTTACTGCTTTACTTTACTTACATTGATCTGGAGACCACTTTAATCCATAATCATTTGAAGTATTTCAACTGCCAGAAAGGTAAGTACCACAAACATAGAAACAAGTCTGTCTTAGGTGTGGGCGATACGATCATGATGGATTGTCCAAAATAGAGGAAGAATCTTGAGCGAATGGCAATGGAGAACATCTCTTCTAATGATCATGGTGCTGTAGTTTGAACTGCGAAGACCATATTCAACACACAAAACAAGAGAAAGGCATGAGGCATCCACAGATCAGAAAATTTATGGAAACTCACAGCTCCATTTCAACAACTGGCAAATACTATTTTAAGAAATATTTCATAACAAATCTCTATTCCACGATATAAGTTACAGTGAGAAGACGGTCAAGTTATTTGCAAGGAGCCACTAAACAGAACGCAGGTAGGTAACTTAAATAATCGGTGTGAAAGGGTGTATTTGAGAAACCGAAAACCACAAACGAGAATCCAGTTAAATAAAACTCATGAAAGAGAAGCAAACCACAGGCTAGATTGGTCAAAAGAGAACAACTTGACCCATAGAGTATGGAATGGGTTAGATTATACCCATCAAATGAACAGCAAACACCTGCCACCAGTATAAATGCATCTCTAATTCAGTTACGGAGCAAGCTGAAGAATCTATCAAATTTACGAAATGGTCAAACGACCAAATGGTACGTTTATTGAATGAGTTCGAACGTCTAGAAGATCTGGACTATTGACAGACCATTGATAATGTGCTATGTACATCTTTCATAACTACAGTACGTAATTCACTTCGACATAATATTATACTATAAAACAATGATTTTGCTCAGGTTCTCTACTTAACAAATGAGAGCTAGTGAGCTTTGGTTTCAATTTGTATTGCTTTCAAGTCCAGACACGACATTTACGACGGCACAGCATGAGTGTTACAGCCACAGAACGTATGCACTATTCTTACAGATTTCTTTCAGCATATATTATGCAAAGACTGTATGTCATAGGTACTTTTCTCTTTTATGTCACTTACTTCTTTCGAACATGGATGGTGAAAAAAATAAAGAATAAGTCTCGTACTAAGATAATTTCAAATGAAACTTTCACCAAAATATACCTATTATTTTGAATACCATATATTCATGTAAGGCCGTCTGTAAATTCTATCTATAATTTGAAATGCTGTCTAGACTGAAAGTAATAAAATATTTGCCTAAATATCTATCAAGATTTGTAAATTAGACATATAGGCGGAGTAGCGTATCACACAAAATATACACTTTCTGTTTGATGTTTTCTAATCAAGCGTACCATGCATCAAAATGGATGTATCTCATTAGAACTTGAAAGTATGTATCGGTTGATATAGACGTTATGTATAATTTGTTCCTAAAATGAAGAGTCGTTAGAAAATCAATAATACAAACAAAACAGTCACGATGCAAAATAAAAAATGTTCTCAATCTTGCAATTACGGTCATAAATTACCTTACTGGATAAATGCGATCACTTTTGATTTAGTAACATCACGAGTAGAATAATTAGCAGAAAAACATAGTATGCAAATTATATAGTTGTTACTAGATTATCATAAATCCTCGTGAAATATCACCTTTCCCATGCGTAGGTCGTTGTTTTACGACATATTTAATAGTTCAGAAATACTGTTAAAAATTAAAGTACTTGCAGCAACCAATAATATATATATTGTGGGATATTCCACTCTGTAAATTTATATATTTTGGGATATTCCACTCTATAATTCACAAATACTTCCATGGTCTTCATATTGTTAAGATTACTGCACTTTAACAATATCTTATATAAAATCGTTTATGATACGATGTAAAATACATTGCCCATGCTATTTGTCTGTACACTGATTTACACAAAACAGGTAACGTTTTAGGAATGTAATCATAGGTGTCGATTTGATTGGACTTAGCAAATTGTCTTGAATGTCTATACAAAATGTAAGTGTTCCAAACGTCAATTATTCTCAATATCGATTCACACTAACATAGTATCACAATAAACGTTGTTAACCTTAGATATAAATACAATTTCCAAACATTATTCTTGGTAGTTTCCTTTGGAGGTATATTATTATTAAAATTATGTTTATCTAAACAAATGAATGCAGATTAATGCAGTACGATATTGCCTACTGTTGCTTTTATAGCCAAAATATACACCTTTGAGAAATTAGAATGTCTTTTAACTATGGCTTAATGGAATAATGAGCGTAGATTAGGAATCTGATATGTTTTCCATGCATTCACGCAAGGGCATATGGTCCCTATTTTGGCACCCGAGTATGCTGCGATAACAGACTAGGATAGATAATATAAATTACCTGTCCATTGTACGCACACAGGGGAGCAACGCATATCGTATATCGACAGCAATCTGTTGAATGATGAAATAAATATATTTAGGATGTCATCCTGTTAAAAAAAATATCTTTGGCTTGAAAACGTTAAAGCCGCTATTGTCGATTTAAAGTGAATCCATTTTCAGCTTATGATAGGATATGCAAAGTGTTCAGTATTTCTGGTGAAACAAAACCCTGAGAAACCCTAGAGAAGAACTAAGAAGCCATAAACATTATTATAGGATATTGCTGAATATTAGTTTTAATGAATATCAGTGGAGGAATGGCTCCAGCCATACACATTACTCAATGCTCACACTGCTATGATCAAGCTATGTTAATATTAAATAAGTTCCTTCATTTATTGTGACATACAAGTTTTGGAAAATAGAAATGTATTGTCATTCTTAATCAAAGGGTCTCTAGCTTGTTTCGTGTAGAATATTTGCGTGTCCAAAAGCAGACAATACGGCGTCATTTTGCATGAGGGATTTGACCAAATGGTAATTTTTCATTTGTCCCGCGTGAGGAATACCATTCATTAATCAAAACTGTATCTTTGTGAATGACAGAAAAGATAACTGCATAATGATAAAACCTAAAGTTAAACCATTCTTAGTAAATCAGTTGGTTTGGAGTGGGATAAATAATAAATAAATTCGCTATATTACTTTTACATGACATCCGTTTTTACCAAATTTTACACGAATAAGGATACGGTAATTCAAATCTTAATTATTATTGCGAACCCTTCATTCATTCAAAAATAAAAATAAACTAAAGTTATTTTATCTTTGTGTGTCGAAGCTGGTGAGGTCCGAGCGATTCTGTGCTAAACGTGCATATCTGCTTAATGTTTAAGATAAAACTCAAAATTTTAGATATGAATTGGGTCGTCTTCAAAAGTACTTGGGCTGAAGGCTAAGTCTGATGACTAAGGGTTGGACATTTTCTGTTAATGAAATGTATGGTGATTAAAGGAGTTGCACTCTATTGCACAGTTACTGCTACACATTGATGTAATGGTTTTCAAATGTACTTGGGTGGAACCCGAGGGGTTGGACACTTTCTTCTGTTAACGCACATTGTGCACAATTGCATAGTTCCTTTTGCACCATTCAAGACATTGACTTAAAGCACCATGGGATATGACTGGGTGGATAGGGACAACATAATAATGTGAATATAACATGCCTTACGGACGGATCCCTAGATCGATCAATAATGAACCGTACGAGGTTATTGCCAATTTAGTTCATGTCAAACTGCATTCTGAATTTATTTAGGCTCGTCTTTAGTGTCGTGTATTCAAGGAATAAGCTCACAACTCTCCAAAAAAGCTGGAAATGTACTAACAATTGAATTGCAGGCAATTATATGTTTATTTCACAATACCTTTTTTCTCAACATTACAGTCATAATTTAGCATGAATTGTTATAAACAAGATTGTCAATATCATTCATGGATTCCAATGAATAATTAGCATGTAGGTCTTGAATATGCAAACAAGTATTTACTGCGCTCTAACTAAAACAGGCAGCGATAAATTGAAGGTCCATAGAGAGATTCCAAGACTCAATCCAAATAAGGCATTTATACGGCTGTCTTGCATAGATCCGCCGCCAGATTAGTGTCGTCTTCTTATGGTAATGTAACTTACAGTTGTTAAGTTTGGAAGAAAACTCCGTTTTAAGACCAAGAATAAGAATGTCATTGCTAAAGGTCGTTTTGACATTACAATAGCAAGTAATAGAATTAAAATTATTTAAAACTTATAAACAAATAAATTAAATCAAATACAAATTAAATCAAGTATACATAACCTAATGATCGGTGAGTTGAACAGAAATAAGTGTTCGTTTTTAAGAAAAAGAAACTTTTTATATTTTGGAGACTAAACACACAATCGTTGGGGGCACTCTTGACATATTATATTCAGTACAGATAGCTGGAGATATCTGAGATGTAACTGGAGCAAACAGCTAAAGAAAATACTGAATAGAAGGTGAAAAAATGTATTTTCGAAATTTACATCATTTTTCAAGGGTTCTATATACATTCTCGTTTGTTTATTAAGTGTGTTTTATGTTTACTCTCTCTCTCTCTCTCTCTCATGCATATCTTGCTCAGATGTTGGCATCCCATTCAAAGTTTCACCGCCCATTATATCAATAGTGTTGCGGGTGAATTGCATAAATGCTTTTTTTATCAACAAAATCTCTAATATCAGCACAAGGACTTTCACAAGGTAAGCTTAATCACCTCACATTGGTTACATGTTTCGATTACACGTTGTACAACATTAACATAGCACCTCACATTGGTTACATGTTTCGATTACACGTTGTACAACATTAACTTAGCACCTCACATTGGTTACATGTTTCGATTACACGCTGTACAACATTGACATAGCACCTCACATTGGTTACATGTTTCGATTACACGTTGTACAACATTGACATAGCACCTCACATTGGTTACATGTTTAGATTACACGCTGTACAACATTGACATAGCACCTCACATTGGTTACATGTTTCGATTACACGTTGTACAACATTGACATAGCACCTCACATTGGTTACATGTTTCGATTACACGCTGTACAACATTGACATAGCACCTCACATTGGTTACATGTTTCGATTACACGCTGTACAACATTGACATAGCACCTCACATTGGTTACATGTTTCGATTACACGTTGTACAACATTGACATAGCACCTCACATTGGTTACATGTTTAGATTACACGCTGTACAACATTGACATAGCACCTCACATTGGTTACATGTTTCGATTACACGTTGTACAACATTGACATAGCACCTCACATTGGTTACATGTTTCGATTACACGTTGTACAACATTAACATAGCACCTCACATTGGTTACATGTTTCGATTACACGTTGTACAACATTGACATAGCACCTCACATTGGTTACATGTTTCGATTACACGTTGTACAACATTGACATAGCACCTCACATTGGTTACATGTTTAGATTACACGCTGTACAACATTGACATAGCACCTCACATTGGTTACATGTTTCGATTACACGTTGTACAACATTGACATAGCACCTCACATTGGTTACATGTTTCGATTACACGCTGTACAACATTGACATAGCACCTCACATTGGTTACATGTTTCGATTACACGCTGTACAACATTGACATAGCACCTCACATTGGTTACATGTTTCGATTACACGTTGTACAACATTGACATAGCACCTCACATTGGTTACATGTTTAGATTACACGCTGTACAACATTGACATAGCACCTCACATTGGTTACATGTTTCGATTACACGTTGTACAACATTGACATAGCACCTCACATTGGTTACATGTTTCGATTACACGTTGTACAACATTAACATAGCACCTCACATTGGTTACATGTTTCGATTACACGTTGTACAACATTGACATAGCACCTCACATTGGTTACATGTTTCGATTACACGTTGTACAACATTGACATAGCACCTCACATTGGTTACATGTTTCGATTACACGTTGTACAACATTAACATAGCACCTCACATTGGTTACATGTTTCGATTACACGTTGTACAACATTGACATAGCACCTCACATTGGTTACATGTTTAGATTACACGCTGTACAACATTGACATAGCACCTCACATTGGTTACATGTTTCGATTACACGTTGTACAACATTAACATAGCACCTCACATTGGTTACATGTTTCGATTACACGCTGTACAACATTGACATAGCACCTCACATTGGTTACATGTTTCGATTACACGCTGTACAACATTAACATAGCACCTCACATTGGTTACATGTTTCGATTACACGCTGTACAACATTGACATAGCACCTCACATTGGTTACATGTTTCGATTACACGTTGTACAACATTGACATAGCACCTCACATTGGTTACATGTTCCGATTACACGCTGTACAACATTGACATAGCACCTCACATTGGTTACATGTTTAGATTACACGCTGTACAACATTGACATAGCACCTCACATTGGTTACATGTTTCGATTACACGCTGTACAACATTGACATAGCACCTCACATTGGTTACATGTTTCGATTACACGCTGTACAACATTGACATAGCACCTCACATTGGTTACATGTTTCGATTACACGCTGTACAACATTGACATAGCACCTCACATTGGTTACATGTTTCGATTACACGCTGTACAACATTGACATAGCACCTCACATTGGTTACATGTTTCGATTACACGTTGTACAACATTGACATAGCACCTCACATTGGTTACATGTTTCGATTACACGTTGTACAACATTAACATAGCACCTCACATTGGTTACATGTTTCGATTACACGTTGTACAACATTGACATAGCACCTCACATTGGTTACATGTTTCGATTACACGTTGTACAACATTGACATAGCACCTCACATTGGTTACATGTTTAGATTACACGTTGTACAACATTGACATAGCACCTCACATTGGTTACATGTTTAGATTACACGTTGTACAACATTGACATAGCACCTCACATTGGTTACATGTTTCGATTACACGCTGTACAACATTGACATAGCACCTCACATTGGTTACATGTTTCGATTACACGTTGTACAACATTGACATAGCACCTCACATTGGTTACATGTTTCGATTACACGCTGTACAACATTGACATAGCACCTCACATTGGTTACATGTTTCGATTACACGTTGTACAACATTGACATAGCACCTCACATTGGTTACATGTTTCGATTACACGTTGTACAACATTGACATAGCACCTCACATTGGTTACATGTTTCGATTACACGTTGTGCAACCTTGACATAGCACCTCACATTGGTTACATGTTTCGATTACACGTTGTACAACATTGACATAACAATTTAATGCTATAAAGCACTGGTCAATAAAGTTTCGGAGGTGGGGCGGGAAATTCTTTAGCAGAAATATTTGTTCTCTTTCGTTTCAAAATAATGTTAACAATTTTTAAATGATATCATGTATATAGTATACATTTGTTTTGTTACAAATCAAGGCAAAATATTTTTCATCTTTTGATAGGTGGAAATTATGAAAATATATCACACTTAGTCCAAGCCAACTACTTTTCGTCAATAGCTGCCATTTATACCAACGTCTATAAGAACACGTGTAACTGTGGTTATCATCATTAATACAGAGAAAAAACTTTACTTTTCTGATTTGGACTGATTATTGTTGCTTTATCCTCTGGAGTTAAAATGTTTTAGTGCACTGGCAGAACCTGATGAAAGTAAAGAATATGGTAATCAAGGTGCAAAATGGGAAACATCTGTTTGATAGATGATATGATTACCTCAGATAAATTGGTTCAATCAATCCATGCCAATGACACAATTTAGATTTCCTACTTTAATGCTTACTAGCTGTAGATAATACGATTTGACACATGATACTCGAGTCACTACCAATGATTTTTAATAGTGGTTGCGCAGTGCTAACAAAACGTTAAGTTTGCAAAATGCAACAAACTTCTATCTTGTACTAAATGTTAGACTTTCTGTATGGGTTTGAAAATTATTGTGCAATGTTAGAAACTTCACCTTTTGATATCACGGTATAGTCCATTTTGGGCGCATGCATGCATACATGCAGGCAGGCAGGCAGACAGACAGACGGACAGACAGACAACATGAAAATATTGTTGGTTCACAGGGACGAATTAGACTCACTCCATCAGAATGTGTTCAACTTTCAGTGGATACTTACATGGTATGCAGTCCGGTTTTGGTTTATCTTTCGCGAGGTATGCGATAGACATAATAGCACCCGACTCCTGTGAGTCAATGGGTTCAACCAATAACACTTTCCAATAGTGAGTTTGATATCACGAAGCTTGCTTGTGACGTCTTCTTTCTGCATTTTATATTACGTATTACGTACGGTCTGAATATCCTGGCCAGTGTATTTATATTGATACGAAAATGAGTGTATTCAAGGCAACTATGTGTTTACTGCCCTTTCATTATGCTGAATATCAATTGGACTAATCAACTATTGATACAGAACACAAGTTCAGTATGGCATGATGATATCATGTTACTATAAACTCTGGTTTATTGGCGGGTGTTTATTTAAGGTCTTAAATGACATATAATATCATAAGGAAATCCTAAAACAATAAAAAAAAAATTGATTGTTGATTGATAGGTTTTAATGCTAGTTTTTTTTTTTAGTTCAATACTTTCTGCGGTAGGTTTGACCGATTGATTAGGTAACCTAATTTTAAAATGCTGTCATAGGGTATTTAGCCAACAGGTTCAGTCTCGTTTCCATCTTTCGAACGGACTGTATATAATGATGCTGGGTCACGATACGTGGCCCTGATTTCATTTCGTTAAGTCTACATAAAGAAGATTCGTTTAGAATGTTTGAATGCCAAAGATAAAATATTACTTTGTTGGTGTTGATGACAAATATAGCGATTTTGAAACAGATACGTTTGGAGTGTTTGAATGCCAAAGATAAAATATTACTTTGTTGGTGTTGATGACAAATATAGTGATTTTGAAACAGATACGTTTGGAGTGTTTGAATGCCAGAGATAAAATATTACTTTGTTGGTGTTGATGACAAATATAGCGATTTTGAAACAGATACGTATCGTACTTTCAGCCTTGTTTCCTTGATTTCTCTATAATCCTAAAATGTAGAGAGAGCAATAAAAGCAAAGGAAACAAATAACAAACAAGTAACTATTAACGAAAATGGTCTAGAACAGACTGATTGAATTTTGTGCTTAAAGAGATATATATTGATCAAAAAAATGAATTTTGTATATGTTGCAGTAGCTTTTGAAACAATATTTAAAATAGGTGCTGCGTTTTGTTATTAATGATAGTAGACACCCCTCCAGCAGCTTTGTTAGTTTGTCTTCAAATGTTATTGTAGGCTACAAAGATTATAAAACTAACGCTATTGGTTTCTTATACAAATGGCTTCTGAAAGCAAACTGCTTTAGGCTTGAGTTTGTTATGCAGAATACAATTCTATCAATATGTTACTGAAAACCGCGGCAGTCCCATTTAAAGTTGTGTCAGAAATTTATGGATGTAACGAAAGTACAGGACGTCTTGAAATTTTCATTCTAGCGGTATCAATGGGATGACCTCTGTTCATTCGTTTTGGGCATCTACATTTGTATTAGAGTTTGATATGAAGGTAAATTCGTGTTGGAAGTAAAGATGATTCTTTAATCCTAGCTACCGTTGGTTTAGAGAAATGGTTTCAGCCGGTGCTAACGAGTTGCTCGTCATCGGGTTGGCTGGATTTAACCCGTTTCACGGTGGTAGGTATTACAATCTTACATGACACCCTGATTTCATAACACTCAGAAAAGTAGTTATCCACATTTTGCGTAGTTGCGGGTTTGTCGCTAGCATTGGGTGTATTATGTACTACTCTCTTACACTGATTGCATGGGTTATTAGCTTCACATTTTAACTGGTTGCACGCACGAATGTTGGTTGCAGCAAACCCGTTAATGGATCTGACTTTACAGATATATATATATATATATATATATATATATATATATATATATATATATATATATATATATATATATATATATATATCTTGTTACAAACAGCGCGTATGCAATGCTTCTTATCCCAGCTGAGTCAAGTGGAGTTGTACTTTGAACACATGCCCGGCTTTAGAAATGATCCCCATATTTATCTTATTTGCGCTTTGTTCCGCATTATATTTCCCGGCCTTAAAAATGATCCCAATTTTTATCCTGTTTCATTTGTCTGAACGTTTTTCTGCATTACTAGTTAGGCATTCAATACATTACTCGGAAGGATCTGCGCAGCCCTGTGCTCAAGACAGTTATCTGAGCATGACGATGAGTATTGACCATCCTGCTCACATCTGGAGCAGACTGGCTTCATCTTGCCGTCATATAAGTGAATATTTCGTGTCTGGTTAAAACAACATAAAGGAAAGAGTTAAATGGTCTTCGGACATTTTTGAGATCCAAAATAGAGTGCTTCTATTCTACTGACGTGTCCGCTGTATGGGTTATTTAAACGTGTTACAATTGTGCATATTATCTATCATAAGTGATAATTCATCTGCAGCAAAGTTGTTGAGATATCTGATAACATGCGCCTCTCCCTTATTATAATTTCGGTGCCAGTGTGATTTATTTTAACTGTTTTATCATCAATAGATGCAAATATGAAACAACGATATAAATTAACTGCTTGTTGAACAGGAGTCAATGTTTTCGTCGTATACTTTACAAATCTACTATGGACCGCTTGTATTTCTGCTAGGAAGTCTCACTTTAAGATATGAATATGCACATCAAATGATTGTATGATAGATTGCACATATAATGGCATATCGCATGTTTTGTTCTTAATATTATCTAATTAACTTGTTTCTTTACCATCACAATAGTAGACAATGCTGCATATTTACAATATAATCTAACTACGAAATCTATTCCAAATTTCACTAATGCAATATGCAAGAATTTGTGCTAATGAATGCGGAATTTTGTTTCTTTCGTCGCACGATAGGGTGTATTTGTAATCCGTCTTTCTCCAGCACATTAATTGAGATAAATTTGCATCGTTCTTACTTCCACTGAATGACTGTTTTCCGGGCATTGATTATGTCTACGAAATCATTTTAAATGCATGTACGCGTGTAGGTTTCATAATATTAACTCTGACATATTGCTTATACTGACGTTTATTTCAATGTTAAAATAAATACAGTGGCATTTTCAAAACGTCATTGCTTAACAAACATTTAATAAGTTTCAAAACAAGAAAACGGTCGTTTTATTTAACTAGGTCTACATTTTACTCAGAATGACTGTTTTCTCGCACTATGTATTTTTAGCGTACTAAGATTGATCTAATTTTCTACGAAATTACATTAACATATCAAAATACCAGATACGATTAATCGATATAGCATGTACCTTCACACAAAAGGCCATGATAATTTTATGAATATATAGAAGTATGCACACGAATGAGACTGCTTGCTTTTATATTCATGTTCATGTTGCAAAACAAAACATAGTGTTAAATGTATGATATGCACATTTATCTTTCACAGATACGTCATTTTCTGGTTTGCGAAGCAATTTTTGAAACATTTTCAGAACAGGTTTGTGAATAGCAATTGCGGTTTATCTGAGATAGAAGACATAACTTTCATCTTAAAGCCGTATTGATTCGAAACGACTTTCTCCTTTAATACCTTTCTTCGCGATTGAAATCTGCTACTTTGTTTGTCCGTATATAAAGTGCATCAATCTCAGCAAACATCCTCTAACTTCGCCCTTAAAGATATTTGCTGACAGTTGGAAAAGTCAATATTTCGTGCATTACAAGTAAACTGGAGTGAGTGAATAGTTCTGTCTGTGATGCTAGGAAAGTATTCTATACTTTCATCTTGTGTGTCGTTTGTTTTCACAGCTGAGTGAAGTGAAAACATTGTGCAAACATTTTGTCGTAGACGGCGTCTGAATTAGTAATGTCTGCCACTGGTGTAGGAACTATGAAAGCTATGAACAAACATTTTCAACATAAACCATTAGCCGAAGAGAAAGTTATCGGATATTACTTGTCCTTAAAACCAATTTAATTGTGGTATATGATACTCAAGAAACATTTTCCATAAATGCAGAGTGCAATAATCCCGTGTCAAGAATACATAATTACGGAGCAGGACCTTTGTATTATTGAAACTGTTTACACGAAATCCATATAGTGGCTAGCTATGGTGTAGAGGGCGTGGTTTTAAAAGTGAGTTATCTTGCAGCAGAGTTGTTTTACTTATATAGTACCCACCTTCCCTAGTTACTCTACCATATCGTTCTAGCGAGATAAAACAATAAACAGGAGAATCAAATACATTATGGGTTGTACAGACGAGTAAAGTGATCAATTACGTCGAAATTATCAGTATAATCAGAACATTCCACCAAGAATGAAGCGTTTATGGTAATTCAACAGTACTGATACTCTTATTCCAGCGATCGGTAGTCATACTTGTAAAGTGTAAGTTTCGAATGGAAGGTAGCAAATTTATTCCTTATTCAAATCTGTGTTTTCAGCATGTATTAGTTTATGCATTTTATGATAGCTACTTTAAACCTATCCGGTTTCCGTCTAGATTACAAAATATTGCGTTGAGGCAAAGACTTCCCATGATGGTGAAATATTGACTCATATAGTGAATTCGTTGTTTCTGATAATTCATGTTTTTCTTTATTATTAATTTATGTTGTGCCTAGCTAAAGTTACAAATTACTGATTAACCAATTATATTGCCTGTCATTTATTTGTCAAAGTCTTAAACTGAATATGTCTCTGTCATGCCTGTCATTTATCTGTCAAAGTCTTAAACTAAATATGTCTCTGTCATGCCTGTCATTTATTTGTCAAAGTCTTAAACTGAATATTTCTGTCATGCCTGTCATTTATTTGTCAAAGTCTTAAACTGAATATTTCTGTCATGCCTGTCATTTATCTGTCAAAGTCTTAAACTGAATATGTCTCTGTCATGCCTGTTATTTATCTGTCAAAGTCTTCAACTGAATATTTCTCTCTCATGCCTTGTCTGATGTCATTCATAGATGCGTGCAATCATTTTCATTAACTAGTCAGCATATTGTAGGCTAACAACGGCGTCAAATATTTTTGGTGCAGAATGAACCATGGAAAGCTGTAAAAGACCTAAGTACCCATGGGAAGCTATTGCCAAGTTTAGTACAGGACCACTTTGGTCGAGATTCGAACTAATGTAGTCAGATGCAAGATGTTTGGGTGATTTATAATGGCACATGCATTCGACCACACGGTTACCAAGGGTTCAGGAATGTAAGCACCGAAAGGTAAATGAACAATTAATCACAATGCTTGCAGACATATGAAGAATGCCAATAAGAATAGTATTGTTCGTTTGAATATATATGTATAACTTGGTGCTGTACTAATTACAGTCACGTTGAAATCAAACGACATGTCTGAGAGATTTCGTCTGGCATGTGCAATAATAATAACTACGTATAAGTTACTGCCACGCAACCCAAATTATACTCGGTAACCGCAGAATCTAGATTGCATTTTTATCAAGCCAATCATGTGTTTTCCTAGTCATAGCAATCACTTTAGGAACTGCGTCGTTGTCAAACTTTTGTTATAGTTTAACTTGTAGCTTTTCATTCTATATTCTTCAAAACCATGTACTATATTCTCATCTTGTTTGGCACGAGTCAGCAAACAGAAAATGTAATTCATTTCAGGGCACGGTCTCTCGGTCCTAATACAATGAAGTGAAAGACGCAGTCATTAGCAATATGCGAACTGGCTTTTGTTTGTATTGTTTCATTTGCTAATATATTCAACATGTTTTCATACATACTCAACAATATTGAAATACTGAAAGACAATTTATGTGGCGACATGCACGTCTGCATATTTGACTGCGTGAAGGTTTGATAACTATTTTTTCATTTGCTTCTATTTCCTAAATCCCTTGCTGGAATTCCTTCTTTGAATGGATCATTATGAAACTACAGTAATATATTCCGCGACACGCACTCTGGTCCAAACGATTTCCCATGTGGTCGAATCCACAATTGTATGGAAAAACTTTTTTAAAGATGATATTGAAGCCCTGACGTTCTTGCATTTAGACAATATGTACATGTTATGAACACACATACGTATATATATATATATATATATATATATATATATATATATATATATATATATATATATATATATATATATATATATATATATATATATAGGTCGATGGCAACAACATAGATGGAGAACTACAAAGAAATTCTAAATAACCATCAGATACTTTTACGGATGGGCAAGCACGGAAGAGTTTTCTATATGTACTTGCCGTGAGAATTGAGACTTAGATTAACTATATGTAGAATGAATAAATCAGTTTTGATATCATCGCCCCTCATATAGATTACATCTGTAGATTTATGTATGTACGCTTGTGTAATCCAATCCTGCTATATATATATATATATATATATATATGTATATATATATATATATATATATATATATATATATATATATATATATGTATGAGGGAACTGTCCGATAAATAATGGTGTGCATATCTGATGACAAGGCACATCCGATTAACAATAATGCATTTCGGATCAACAACTGTGCATATCTGATCAACCATTATGCATATCGGATCAACAAGTATTCATATCTGGACAACCATTATGAATATTTCAAAAAACAATATTAAACACATGCATGTACGAAGACGTATTTCTAACTAAATTAGTTGATTATTTACTCAAATAAATAACAAATAAACGGGAATGAAAGTTCGGAGAGAATACACATAACTTACCAAATAAGTTTTCTTTTCTATCCTACAATATAACAGATAAACTGCAATATTTCACGAGGAAGATATTACACCAGGCGAAGTTTAATTTTCTTCAGGAAGTGTATATTCTTCCAAATGAAACATTTAAACAAGAACATATACATAAAGGTCTTTTCAAAACTGTTTTAGCTATGTATTCATTGTTCCTCCAATTCATCATCATGTAATTGGATCGTTTAATTCAAGCGTATATACAATTTGATAAATTTCACTTTATTCTCCTTTGATAATTTTGCTGAGAATAATACGAACTGGAAGCATGTTCTAGGCTTGGGACAAACTAGATGTAGGTAATTTTTTTTTTATAGTTATATACTTTATTATAGTATTGCACCAGAATTTTTAATGTCCAAAATTGCTTGACTAAGCGTTCATGGTTCATTTCAACCGTCATGCTAACTGTTACAGGTGAGTGTTCCTGGGCAAGCACCTTACTGCAAACGCCTCTACTCAAGTCAAATAAACCTTTTTGTATAATGTCCGGAATCTTGTTTGCTGTTTTTGGCTTAATTGATTGTAAGTAATGTGCTTCATTTATCATAATCCCCTACTCAGACAATTGCATAATTCGAACGTTGACGATAGTATTATTTAGGCTAGACTTTTTTGTTAACAAAACAACAATTATTGAAATGGTCATTTACCCGAACTTCAATTTTATAACACATTCAAAGACTGGAGTTCACAGAGGCGAAAATGCCTTAAATCTATTTCACTGAGACAGCACATAATCTAAAGGGATTACATTTGTCTACTTGGTCTGTTAAGTTGGATTGTATGTTTGAAACTGATCAAAATGGATTTGGCAATGACTAAAAATAACTTTCGCTTGCCTCTGGAAATGTCGTTCTAAGTAGATTTCTAATCTTGCTAAAAAGATTGCGGACTCAAGATTGTGTCTCGTGTTTTCTTTAATGTAAAAATAGCATTACTTGTACATTAGCGTTGACGAAAACACGCGGGCAGTAAGTATATCTGTGAAATTGTGACAATACGAAAATACTTTGCTTATTGACACGATTAAGATGTGAAATAATTCGTAACAATGAAGCTCACCATCTTATTTATCCATTAATAGCAGCATCCTTAGTTTGTCTTTGTGTTCGGGTAAAATGACTCAGAAGGAAAAAAAAGTCCACGGTAAACTAATCGAATAGTTAAAACATATTAGGTCACAACGAATATTTTTAGAAACATTGTTGTATATTTCCAATTACACACTACTATACACGTGTCTCATCAAAAGTCTTTTAGTTTGTGATTGGGATATTTCCAAGTTGGGCAATTTCTTTAGGTGTTTAAAAGAAACGTCTGAATAAATCGTGCAGTTTCTATAGGTGTTTCAAAGAAATCGTGCAGTTTTTATAGCCTGCAATACTTGTGTACTTTATGTCAGTTACTATGTACATAGAGTCATTCTAAGGAAAAAGCGTTGTTACGAATCTGCCACAACAGTGGGGAAAAAAGAATGTTCAAACTGGTGATTATTACATTCTGTATCTTCTGTAAATACAATAATTCGCGACTATTAAAACTGACCAATAGTTAGTATTGTTCAGTTTTAGAAAATACTTATATGCATTTGATACCGGATGTGATGTCCAAACAAGAATTTTCGTTAATGCATAATAAATGAATTTATAATTGGCGACAACTTTGTTTCTTTGTTCAATTTGTACCGTGAAAACCGCTTTGGGTTTCCAAACTTACTGCAATAAATTCAACAGAGCTCAGACATGAAGCATTTCAAGTCGGTATTTAATATTTTTAACACCAAAGAACTCCGGGGCAACTAGATACGAGCCGAACTCAGACAGGGCTTTATTCTCTCGTTCAAGTGTATTTATTACAGCAGTACTGAACATAATTCGTCTTCGAACGTAATTGTTGTTACCGACGAGGGTTGAAAGTATAAAAGTATAACATATTATAGGACTTTACACAAATGCTAGCCTGAAAGAACATTAACCTTAATTGCATGTTGAAGTCATTCACTTCTTGCATATCGTTTGAGAATATCACATTATCTACACATATAAAGCGATGATTTGGTATTCCTTAGTGTGTGGCAATTAATAAGAAACTATCCTGGTATATTAATTTGTAATAGGTAAAAAAGGAGAAATGTAAATAAACAGATAAGCCAAGAACTGTCACAGAGACATTTAAGTATGGCAAATCTGAGAAAAAGTACATATATTTTCTTTTAAAAGGTTTGGATGAATTCATAAACATAGAGCGAGACAATACGAGAAATTCATAATGGATTAAAATCCATCTGAGCGCGTCGAAGAAGAATTTGACAAAATGAGCAATGCTGGAGTTACTACATGATGTAATCAGTAATGTGCATCAACGCGAGCTTCTTAATGGAAATATCTTAACGCGGTTGTCTTAGTGTGAATTCGAAAGTAGACGATCATGATTATCCGAACTAAAACATTTTGGAGTTGTAGTGCTAGTATATTTCTCATGGTACATATATTTGGTGTATTTTGATATTGAATACCCCATAGTATTTTAATAATCCATTAAAAACCTCTCCCTTGCAGAGGATATTTGACCATTTGTGTCACTGCAAACAAACACTCACACACAAACAACCATGTGGGCCCCAGGGAGGGATCAAAATGGTCAAAATGTTCCATTACTGCCACAATAGTAGTGGAAACAAAAAACTGACAACCAATGACACGACTTTATCGACATGAGGTAATCATATATGTAGTTAATGACTGCATAAAGGTAATCATGCGTATTCTGTACATAGAATGGCAAAGGACGATGCGCATCTCAGGTTGGTCACAACAATGGAAAGTTAGCGTCTGAGTCACAATTTGGGGACTGAGTGGGGTACCTGTTATGGTTATGTTACTATATGTGCATTATATGGCATTAAGAGAAACAATAATCATACAATATGTGTAATCAATATAATGTTTTGGCACCAGGTTTCAAATCAATTCGACTCAGGTCATAACTTAAAGACTTGTGAGATTTCAATTCCATTACCACACGTACATTGACAGGCCGCAATAATAAAAAAATGAAATATAGAAATGAAATGTTATTGATGATTTATTATTATGGACCCTACTAACATAGGAAAACGTACCGACAAGAACACAAAAGAGTTAATTCTTGGCTTTTTGTTTACAAATTATTAAATTTTCACGCTATATAATTTCTTATTTATCCCGGGCTTGTTAAAAGACATATTTATAAAGTGAACATAAACCCATAAATAAAAATATCAAATTTATAAAAATGTCAAATTTAGGAAAACCATTTCGAGTCCGTTCGTCTCTCGGTTTATATCAAGAAAAGAAAATCTCAAAAAGTACATTTTAAATAAGATTGAATTTGGCATCTAGAATAGGATTCTATTAATAGAATATTCATTAACATACAGGAACCAATCAAAGACTAATTTACAGAAACGCTTTACCAAATTTTTGAGTGTTATTCTACAACCTAAACCCATTGATGCTTTTGTTGATTTTGGGTTGCCTGGAGTAGAAATGATGGATATTTTTCACTGAACATGGAATCTAACTCCAATATGCTCAGTATCATCAGGTTGTCTGCCAGCCTATTGAGAATGTTTTTTATTGATAGTTCGGGAATGTATGTATACTAATTATATTATTTTTATATAGATATACACCACACTATTCACACTGTTGTCCATTTTGTTGAATGGGTGGAGTTTCGATACGTCAATCAGTATTGTTGTGCTATAGAAATCGAATTAAATTATGGATGACGTATATAAGTATGTTTTAAAATTGTAACTATTAAAGCTAAGTATTGTTGTATATGATAACTCCCAGACAATTTTTGCAGACTTCATTTTCTATGGCTTTATATATATATATATATATATATATATATATATATATATATATATATATATATATATATATATATATATAGCCATAGAAAAGAAAGTCGGCAAAAATGATAGATAGATAGATAGATAGATAGATAGATAGATAGATAGATAGATAGATAGATAGATATATAGATAGATAGATAGATAGATAGATAGATAGATAGATAGATAGATAGATAGATAGATAGATAGATAGATACATACATAGATAGATAGATAGATAGATAGATAGATAGATAGATAGATAGATAGATAGATAGATAGATAGATAGATAGATAGATAGATAGATAGATACATAGATAGATAAGAACATGCCATTTCAAGCGTCAAGCACATATTGTTATACTTAGCATTTAACATATTTCGAATGGCATATGCTAAACATGTGTATGAAGACAATTTGGCAACATAAAATGAAGCATCTATCAGGTCAAGGAACTGTTAGCTCAGAAGTGCTCCTGTAATAAACATTATAATATAGATACTTACACAACCGTGAATAATAATATATGTTAAATGAACCACATATCAAAATTAACTAAATTTGAATACACATGGGAGTGCACAGAAAAGAAACCTTGAGCTGAATTCAGCCTAACAAGCGTATAATATGTATCTGAATCACCTTGATTTAAATGTCTAACTATTGCTGTCAAATGATGCACAAAATGAATATGCCGACGACAATATAATTTGTACGTTTTCGATAACAATGTATATCATCACACATTCATTTGCTTATTTGAGGATAACATTATGCGATGAATGTCTTTATAAAACCTGTGGATGTTCCTCTCATGATTATTCCTTGACGAATTCAGCGTCATTTATTGTCAGGTTGTTCTGTATGCATCGTCTTGGCGTTAAACTTGTCAGCAGCCAGTTGGATCTGCCACATAATATTGGATTCATTGATACGTGTTGCATATATAAAACCATTTCTGACTACATATTTTTCTTATTAGATATAGCAAGTTTTCACAATTTAAATACCTTACGCGTTCTTTACCCAGAGGTGGTTTAAATAAATGACATATTATGATATAATATCTTCTTTATAATTAGTCTCATTTACAGACGAGGAATGTAATGCATGGCGAATAAACATGCAGACACTAACGATGTACAAAGAAATGAAGTATACTGGTGGTGGCTATACTTGTGCACATTCATTTCAATTGTCCGCCATAAGCACATATATCCTACACATATCTTCAAATGTATTATAATCCAGATTTTGCTCCCATCCGATTAATTTCACATTTGTTTCATATCTTTGATGCAAATCACAAAACTATGGCAGGTGTAATGTAAGTCGCTAGCATTGTCCAGCAGTAGGGTCACCGAGGGGTATTATAGTGTGCATGGAGAGTCTCGACATCCGACATATTTATTCTGACAATTATTATGTAATCTCACTGACAACGTATCATAATTAATTGAACATTCTAGTACATTTAAACCTTAACATATTACTGTTTGGCTTTGTTCATCTTATTGTCTAAATGTTTTCATTTTGACTGTTGGTGTTCATGATCGAGGTAGTCAATTTTCATTTTTCACAGTCCTCTATTGCAACACTGCATAGCACCATCTCAAGCCGGTTACCAGATAAGTTCCTCATTTTTCCCCTCGAAGTTACAATACACACACTGGATTTATTCGTACATGCTGAATGGTGAACCTTAAACGAGATTGTACCATGCCAATGTCTGCTAAAGGCGGAGTACATCCGCGACGAGTGTCGATTTGCAAACTGGGAGGAATAGGTATTATTTATTGAACTGCTTGAACAAATTATACGATAATGCATCACTCGAGACAATCTTTGTTGTCCCAGGGCCAGCAATAATATATATATATATATATATATATATATATATATATATATATATATATATATATATATATATGTGTGTGTGTGTGTGTGTGTGTGTGTATGTGTGTGTGTGTACCAGTATGTATGGATGTATATATATATATATATATATATATATATATATATATATATATATATATATATATAATGTATTTATATGTGTAAGCTGATATATGTGTTGCTTACATCTAATAAAATTATATTTGGAAGGACCGCCGGAAGAATTGTTATTTTTAAACTCTAGAACAAATTTAATGGTATGTGCCTTGTATACATAAACGTAAATTGAAGATAATATGTCATTATGGATTATAATTCGATCACAAATATATTCGTTTATCAACAGAAACAAGACAAGCAAGAAACACAATGTGAAATAATAATAAAAGAGTGTGTAAAAGGAGAATCTTATCTCATCCCATCTTAGTGTTTACCGTTAAAGGAGGATATACCACTACTTTGTTACTTAAAAAGAATCTGACCTACTAAAAACCTGCGTTACAATTTTAGAGTGGACAAGAACAATTGTGAAAGAACGAAACCATACATTTCAAATACAAAGCAGTGACCATGGTCTTAAATTGGAAACACTCAGATTAATAAATAAATCCTTCTTATAGAACTGAACTGGATTCCTGCATGTCTTTAAGTACGATGTAATTCCTTGGCCAATATGTTAACGTATAGTGAAATGCAAATACTTGTGGCGCTAATTGTGCAACCTGTATATGTCAGGTTTTAAACTGTATGTCTGGAAGAAGATTACTCCTTACTTACAGCGGCATTCATACAAGTGCTTGAAACGTTTCGTGCAACCATCATGATCAGAGTAAAAGCTAACCTTGTGTCCTTCAATTGCGATTAATTTATAGCTGCTCGCACCAAATTCAATTTTGTAAAGATAGTTCCTGCATAAAATGTTATGTTAGCATGGACATAACAATATTATCTAGCGATCTTTTCCAATTTGCAGGAAAGACCAAATGATACATTGCTAATGAGAATTGTACTCTAACTTTAACACAACACGCCGAATGAATAAATAGATACCCGCAACAATTATTCGAATGTTTGTTAGTTAGCAAGGAAAGTCATTGCTCAAGACTTTGTTTTCATCGAATATATTTATATTATATTCACATATAAATGATTGATTGCGTAATAAAGGTCTGACTGCATATATCCATTCGAAATGTCACCTTCATCAGTAGGGATATCGTAGAGTATTTAAAAATGTCGCAGGGGGTAAAACCATAGAATCAATGCGACGTATATGAAATTGTGTTCTGTGTATATTTACGTTAGGTTTCGTTTTGTTGCTATGACCCAAAAGCAAGACAAGTATCGCGGCAACAGTACAAACCCGACCTGAGCACTTGATAGGTAATTATATTTCAGCTGAAATTTTGAGAACCATTCCGTTTCCATAGCAATGTATGTTGTTTTCCCATTTTTCTGCTTGATTAAAGGAAAACTAGCTGAATGTGAAGTAATCAAATTGGCACTTAGCGATGTTCTCATATAGCATCGTTGTTAACATGGTATTACAGAGTGGCCAACAATCGGTTATAGTGATTGTTCCATTACTGATGCAAATTATTTAGAACGTGGCTTGAATACAAAACGAGATTTCAATTTGAATGTAAATTCAAAACATAGTAACTAAGCTGCACTCCGTGAACATCAAACGTTGTGTATTTTTCGCAATCTGAATGTGTTATGTATAGTCTGACAAGGATATTCTTCTCTTGTAAATTTTATACTTTTTCCAGACAAGAACGTTTTGTTACTGTTATTATAAAAGGATTTGTCTAGAGCAGTTTATAACTGTGAACCCGTCGGCACACAGAACTTGACAGGGATCATCATCGATCTGCTCTAACAACTTAAGCTGTCTTCCTCAGAACTATAAAGAGATGAAAGAAATTCATTATACATTTTTCTTTTTTATTTCATTCAATCCGATATCGCAGAAACTATATAGGATTACGACTTTTAAAAATGTGAAAAAGCAATTATATTCCGTCTTTAACCAATTGTACGCTGTTTACATAGGCAACGTCGTTTAAATTTCTTTTGATGGTTCAAACATGTACAGATGACTACATCTTATCAAAACCTTTATTTTAAGAAAACACAAATATGACGATAGCTAAAAAGCATCATAGGCTTAAGTATTGTTTTATTTATATTTGTACACGGTTTTTAGATAAATGAAGCGAAAGTCCAGACAAACATAATAATCTGGCCACGTTTTCTGCTTTCCGCCAATCATGTAATATTTCATTGCTGTGGAAGGCTTGCTATTTCGTTACAGGATTCTTTCAAAACAGGATTTCAGTCAGAGAACATATGAATCAATAATAATAATTACCAGGCTTTGTGAACGTCTAAAGTGCTTGCATGTGTTTAGAATATGCACGTAGTTACAATATCTTCACATTTCATAACATCTGCAGTTGCTCACACTAAGCCTTATTTCCAAACGTTTGCGTTAATGGCGTTGGTGTGTTTAAATAACATAGAAATGAACCATATTATTGTACAGGTAGGGAATGTCATTCATAGAGTTAATTATATTTTAGCTATTCCTTCGTGGTTCTAAATGAAAATTATGTTCAAAAGTACGGTATTATTAAGGGTTTAACAGAAAGGTTCAATCACAAATCACTCTCAAGTTTTCCTTTGGCATACGGTATAGCATGAATTGGAATTAAACATAAGCATTTTGTATATCTGAAACGTTAAAGAATATAAGTATTCAAACGTAAGTCTATTTCACTCCCTTCTGCTCCCTGAAATATTGTAAAACTACGTTAGAACATTTGAATCACACACGTATCATGCGATGTTTGTATTCAGGATCACTCAAAAATGTGTGTGTAATACGCATTTAAAACTTAGATTGATAATTTCTCACATGTACGAAAATGTGTGTGTGTGTGTGTGTGTGTGTGTGTGTGTGTGTCGCGCATAAAGGTTTCATAACGTTTCTGACTAGGTCCTCTTCATAGCGTATCCTCAGTGAATAATGGAAGACATAGACACACACACTTTACACCTTCAAATATTTAGACTGCACATTGGTAAACGTTTTCATTGTTTTCATTGTTGGAGTAAATTGTGCATACCATTAGGTGTTAGTTTGTCCTTAGGCTGTCACATTTAAACAGCTACAATACTATCCTTCTCACATTCTTTGCGTTATTTCATGAAACTGTTGAAAATGAAATCCTTGCATACATATATATTGTTTCCTTCTTTGTTCAACATATATTTACTTCTTCATCTAGAATATATTAAGTCAGTTGTCGATGTTTTAATGAACTGTGATAGACATACAAGTTTTGAATGAAGAATGCAATTTGTGTATGTTAAAATACTTATATTAAATCCATTATGCACCAAACCTATTTTCGTGCCTAATAAATGACCATAAATTCTTACTTTATTTTTAATAACTTGTATTTAAATCACATGATTCTTGTGATTAACTTAAATTACGCTCATGTAATGGATTTGGTCTCCTATTATCAATTACCTTTAATTGATAAATATATTATGTAATTGTAATTTCGTACCATTTATCGTGTATGGTACTTATTGTTTAACGTACTTTGCCACCATACAGGAAACATCGTGAAAATCAAATGCATACAAACATATCCCCTTCCAAACAGGATAAGTGTAGGTTTTGTTGAAAGATAAACAAATTCAGTGCATGAAAATAAACATCATGATAACTATGTAGTTTGATTGTGTCACTCTCTGGATTTAAACGAATGTTTGTATTGTTGATTTCTTCTGTTAATTGACTCATATTCCATTGATATCTTTGATGATCCTCGGCCTAACAACTGGTATAGTTTATCCCTATATTTTATAACGCTGACACATTTATATGCAGAGGATGAGAGAGATAGAGAAATAAAATAATAATCACATGCTGACTAATAGATCTCGAGTTAGTTACTATATCTGACTGTTTAAATTAGCAAGCTGAGTGTACGTTAGTTATTTGACTTCATCTTCATCACATAATTCTTTTACAATTAAGGGACATCATCATCGATGGTTAATTGTTTCCTATCGAAATCCTGCAATTTAACGCAGATATTTTGGATGTTATTCAAGGTGGCTGTGTAGCAACATAGCAACAAAATAACAGCAACCCACACAAATCGTTTCAAGGTGAATGACTCAGAAGCTAAATATCAGTCTTGTTCGTAATTAGATTATTTTGATCTCATGAAGAATGAAACTATCAAAACCTCTTCAACGCAGCAGTAATTATGAATTCATTGAAAACGCACTCACATTGGAGAGGGTGTTCCATTAAATGGGGTTCTGGCCTATCAAAGTTTGTATGACAAAGCGTGTAAAATACAACACTTAAAATTCAGTGATTGCGGATAATCAGCGTTATAGAAAATCAATAACATTTACAAAAGTAGTTAATAGAAAGGAACCATATTTTGTTTAACCTTTAAAACACACGAGATCTAAAATATTTGGATATTGTCCTTAACTTCAAAATAATCAAATTTTCGAGCTGAATTTCAATTTCATAATGATCACTGGAGAGAATCATAAATTAATGTTTACATTTGATGTACATATAGATCCAGGCTGTAATGGATAACTCAATTTTTAAAATAATACTATGATAACGAGAAAACAACAAGGTCGAATTTTGAAGTAACAATTAACGGCACTTTAGTATGAATGTGGCTATGTAGTGGTAACACAGACCATTTACCTGTCCGTGTCCAAGGACAGGGGAGCAAATTCGTATAAAAAACGTTGAAACTTTGTTTTACGTTCGTGTCACTGAACATGATAATGTTTATCTGTCTCTCGCTTTGTCGTTTAAAGATTCCTAGGCGATATGTTAACTGACGACAAACCATAAAACATAGCATTCAGTCCTCAATCTGAAGAAATTAGATGTAAATCTATTTAACCAAAATATCGAGATGCAGTAATCACTTTGGTGTGTTCTTAATAATTATATTTCGTAGGTTTTCACAATTGATACTACACAATCAAACAGGACGAGACCTATTATTGCTTGAGGTTGGTCTATTCCAATGAACTGATTCGCGATATTGCCAGTGCGATTAGACTTAGACTAGGAACTTGCAGGGGAAAATGGTGTTCCAGTATTACAGTAACGAATTGCAAGAGTTACATAAGGTTTTGCAGCTTCTTGTGTAATAACACAAGCAGATATATGATGCTGGCTGTATCGTTGGAGATCCTTGAACATTGTATGTGTGTTTAAAACCAAATGATAGTATCGCTAACGTGGTCTCTGTATTGAAAATACAAAGGAACTGACATGATGCAGACCAGAGGATTATTGATTAACCTTGTATGAATTGTATAGTTTCAGTGGTGAGTTGAACAATCAATTTTGTTTTAAAAATCAACGTCAAGTTTTTGTATGATTCAAATCATCCTGATATGCATTGAATCCAAAATAATTCATGTGTAAACAAAAGGCATGCATATAAACAGGTTATGAAATATTATTTTCAATTGAAACATATGAGAAGATAAATTCGTTTTATATTATTGTGAAATATTTCAGCGATTCTATACATTCAGAATTGCATAATTTGCAATCTGTGCTATAAATTAAATAAATACAACTATATTTATTAAATTAGATTTACCATATTCTGATTATTTTAATGAAATTGCAGGTTTAGAAAGGCGCCAATTCTTTATGCATTAATAAGCAAGTTACATATGAAAGTATTATACAGACCTGAATTTAACATTAATTTCAGGAAATATCTTCGAAGTTTGAGATATATCTTTAAAAGGGACTTGACGGTTACTATAGCAACATTTTCATTTATTAGTCTTGTATAAAGGTAAATTGCTTGATAATTGTTTCGTATAGTTTTTCTATAACATTTTTGCATTAAGCATTGATTAAGAAATATATGCATGTCGAATATATATATATATATATATATATATATATATATATATATATATATATATATATATATATATATATATATATATATATATATATTCCGACTAGCTGCAGTTAAACATTAATATATCTTTGTATACAATACCATCTAGCGCCGGAAACGTAATGTATAAATATTTCGTTAATAAGAAAAGAGGCTTACCGAGTTTCTTTTTAAGAACAAATGTATTCAACGAGTTGTATATCATTGATTCAGCGTACATAGTTTACAGATATTTTATTTATATCACCTCAAATACACATGTTTGCACTTTGAATGGAGATAGGATATGGTCTTGGCAAATGTATATTGACCGGGTGAATGACCTCTTCACATCATATATATATGTATTTGAGAGAGTTAATAAAATATCAGTGTTATTGTACTTCTAGTCCAACTATATCTAACACTTTGCTTTATTTAACCGCTGCAGCTTAGGATAAAAACATACTCAATAGTTCCCATAAGGAAGGAAATGTTTTTTTTATTTAGATGCTTGGCAGTAACACGGTACTCGATGCAAGCAACCATTTAATAAACTTGTTCTAAAGCAAGGGTCGGCAACCTATTTCATATAGCGTGCCACATTTTTCTGGATTAATTATACATTTTGGCTGCCCTTCACGTGCAACACAAACCCTCTTGACATGCTATCTTATTTAGCTCATGTCTTAGGTTGCCGACCTCTGTTCCATGGTCATAAAAACAAAGATTTGTTATATGTTCTCTGCAAATAATAGGCCTTCTATGAAATGGGAAAGAACAATGATGAAATGGCTCAAACGTATGACAAAATAATCATTGTTTCCGCCTGTTCGACTTGGCTGGAATTAATTGGGTATTGCCTATCATGCAATGAATTTTTGATCCCAGTTTATAGTCCTTGAAACGAACACTAACCACTGTATCGCTTTATTAATGTTTCACTTGTCTTTTTGCTGGTATCTATAAGAGCAAGGATGCGCAATATAGGTGTATTCATATATGAAGTATGGACGTCATTTAGGGAGGAGGGTGGGCATGTGCTGCAAAATTCTTGTAGCAGATATATGAAATTGAAAAAGCCTGTCAGGTTTGCCCCCACCCCCGAAACAAATTGAAATGACTTCCCTCATATGATGCTATGGCTAAAGAACCTACTCAAATGGAGCAAGAAACCACGAGGACCTGATGTTAAAATTAACCGAAAATGGTTGACAAGAGCGCTTGCATTTTGTGGTTTGCAGATCGAGACACACATACATTATTCTAATATTATTCAATATATTTCGTTTGTTGTGCGAATGTGCAACTGCGTAAATTGACGTCGAAATTATATATATATATATATATATATATATATATATATATATATATATATATATATATATATATATATATGTGTGTGTGTGTGTGTGTGTGTGTGTGTGTGTGTGTGTGTGTGTAATTAATCATGCGCTGTGTTTACATCTTTTTATGCCTTCATGTAAAATCGTCTATATAATGGAACAAATACGACTAGGCTTGAGGTATCATAACCATGAAAAAAACATAATTGATAAAATAATCTAAAACGTTTAGCTTCTTTAATTCGACATAATATACAGTAACAGAATTTTCTACGGAATACATGTTCCTCTGAAATGAAACGTATTGCTGATTTTCGTAAGAACATCTACGAAGGTTAAACTTAAAGAAATGGTTCTGTAACTATATCAAAGGAATGAGAAACCAAAATATTTAGACCACTAAGAGTGAAAACTCTACTGAGCACAGCAGACGTAATGATTTCCCTACAAGGGATACACAGCTCTTTGAGCCAAGCTGTTAAATCGTGTCAACGACAGACATTTAGCACCAGTGCTAATGTTTTGTCTAAACCAGACAAGGGGAGAATTAAGAAATCTACTAAACGTTTCAAAGGATCTGATGATTTTCGCCACCTTCATGAATATGTCTGATGCTATGGTTTGAAAGCAAATGTGAGAAACGTTTGTGTTCTTTATGATCAAATAGCTGTTTGTCTGTTTGAGTTAATCTTTTAAACTTCACCACGTACAGCTGATTTTGAAAACAACATGATAAGGCTTCTGAAGGAATGCCCATGATCATAGAACTCCCCATACCCAATTTAATCTTAATGCTTTTTTACGGGCTTTTGCTGTTAGTATTTCGTTAAATAGATCTTTTGCACAATGTTCAATGTATCTCATTCCCGCACTTCAATCAATCAATATCCATATATCCCTTGATTGCTACTGGATCACCATGGCGTCATCTTGAACCGATTACCTATGCCTTAGTATTCACTGTAGACATTACAGCCATAATCAAAGCTTCGAACTACATTTAAACCGTTTAACAATATTATCTTCTTGGATTCCTTTTCAAATTAAAACGTTGCAAAATCATAAAAAATATAACCTGTTAATATTTCATATAATACAGCTACATGATGTTCTCGTTATATCTCGAAACATTTATCTGTACTGTTGACTACCTAGACACATTGACATTACTCATAACGAAATGTAAACTAAAACGTGTTGATCGGCGTGTCGTTTTATGAGGCTCAGCTCAAAGCGGGCAAGTTTAAATTCGTGTTCCTAATCAATTAGGATATAAGATATAACAAATAAAGAATGAAATATAATACGTCATATATTTATTTTCAGTTCTTATTCATCAGAGCTGAATATTTTTTATCCGCATTTAGAGCATAATTATTTTTACCATATTCAGGAAGAATATATAATAAAGAGCCAATATTCTTTACGTTTAAAAATAAAATATACTCTATACATTCGAAACTCTGGAAATGGTTGTAAGCCGAGGTGGGTAAATGAGTAAAGTAACGAACAACTCCGAAAAGGATAGTTCTGTAAAAAGTCCTTATTCCAACCTGCTCATTATTACAAATCGAGAGCCTTGTTGATTAATTCATCAGTCATTATTATTATTATTATTATTATTATTATTATTATTATTATTTATCGGCACTCGTTAAATTATCACAGCTATGAAACGATGATACGTGTCCAGTTTTTATGCAGCGAAAGAACATTTGTGTTCGATAATCGCATCTTATCAGATTAAATTCACTTTTAACTCTTAACCATCCTCTCTCATTGTGAATTCAACTCACTTTCAATGCCTGATCATTTAAATATCAATGACTTAAGAGTGCGATAGCATAGAACCTAATTTGTCGCAGTAAATTACATTTTTGACATTCGGTAAATTATTTGATTATATATGATAACACAAGCAAGACCAATTCATCACAGGGAATTTATCATCGTTGGCAAAAAAGGAGGCTGAAATAACTTGATAGAAAAACCAAATGTAATGCAGTTTCTATTTATTTGTTCGAGTTCACAAAGTACTAGTGTGTGTTATAATTTGTATTGCGCAGTCAATTGTCGCATGCGATTATAAGGAATCTTGACATTTTACATGTTAGAAAACTATACGGCTATTTTATTCACATGTGAAATATTAGAAATGAGAAACATATGTTAGTGTTTCTCTAATACGATTTAATATTTATCTTTTAAGTATATAGTATATTAATAAGTATTATTATATTTATTACATACAAATATACTGTTGGCTGTACAGTGGCCATCATATGCTGACAAGTAGCGTTAAACCCATACAAACAACAATGAAAATGATTAATACCAATAGCATATAGATCAGCCTATAGCCAAATATATCCAACAAGTAAGTATAATGGCATGCAAGTGGCTAAGATTAATGGACAAGAATAATTGAGAGGAAACGAAGCAAAAGATTCAAGAGCGATACACTTTCCGCTTTGTGTTTGATATTTTCTAATCGTTTTCTGCTATCTTAAGATATAATAGTAACATCATGTTTTTGGCACAAAAGAACTTGTGATATATTCTATAATTTACATTCGTGAAACACACACACACACACACACACACACACACACATATATATAAATATGTGTGTGTGTGTGTGTGTGTGTGTGTGTGTGTGTGTGGTGTGTGTGTGTGTGTACTTATGTTATTGAATACATCCGACATTAAGCTCATAAATATAACATTTAAGTAGACCGCTCTGGTGACCTAAGTGGTTAGAGCCTCTGCCTCGGATGCGAGAGGTCTGAGCCGCTGTCGAGTCATACCAGAAGCTTAGAAAAATTATACTAGCAGCAGGTATAACGGTATCAAATTTACAACTCCAGGTACGTGGAGCTTAAAGTGTAGGGATCATTGCATTCAGAAATAAACAACACCAACTGTGATTGGTGTATAATGTAAGAGTTGTACTTTCTGTTAGGCTTTTAAAAAAAGGTTAATCCTCTTGCCAACATGTGAGATTAAGTTTATTCATATATAAATAATATTTTGTATTTTTAATGTTTTTTTTTTAAATTTAGGACACATGGGTGAAAGTGGGTCTCTTGTGACGAGATCACTCTAAGCCCTGTTTAGTTCCAGCAGAGTTATCTCTCTTAAATGCAATGTAGTACCTGGTTTTGTCCTTGTCAAATTGACAATCTAAGATTATTCTCTGTGACAGTTTGTGACATGCATGCTGAAGTAGGATAGAAAGCATATTTATTTCATAAAACATTAGCATTGAGGTCTATGGGAGACAATTGTACTGTGATACTAGCAGTCTCACTTCATTCTAAGTATTACGAGGTTAGTGTTATAACTAGTCGATCTGGTATCAAGATAATGTTACCGGGTGAGTCATGATCTGCATATATGTTGCATAATAACCCATTGCTAGACATTAACATCAACTCCACACTATAGACATGGTAACGATATGACTGATATTGTTAAAGATTTGTTACAAATCTGGATCACACACACACATACACACACGAACACCAAATATCTTGCAGCCGTCAAACTAAAGTCTTGTCAAAACATCGGTAGTTGAAAATAGCAATACATAATACATCTTTGAAAAAAATACATTTATTATTTGGTAAATATTCTAGATTATTATTTGATGTGGATAACTAGACAGGCGCGTTCGTTTAGATAGCTTGGTGGTTACTTACTTTTACCAAGTCCTTGTGCATATATTACCTACCCAGGGTAGGGTGCCTTGAAACACTGCATTGTGTTTGGTTTTGTGTCGGTATTTATTATGCTGATATGTTCAATGGAACCATGTCCTTTCTATAAACACAAAATCGTGGTTTGTTTCTCCATTTTTACCTTTGCCTTTGTTCTTTTCGCTCATGTACTCTAAGCAATTCATTCCAAGCGCATCGTCGTTTTTATTAGGCGGAAGTCCTGTCTGTAGCAGCATGGTTTCACATCAACCTCCCCGTCTACCAGTTCGGCATTCAAACATTGATGGTAACGATCATACACAGATTTGTAGTTGTTGTGCATTCCTAACAAAGTTCAGGTTTCACCAGGTTTCACCGTATTTTTTGAAGGTAATATTAAACCCATATATCAATTTTATTGCTTCAAAACTGTAATTCACTACAGTTATAGGTATAGATAACAGCACACACACACACACACACACACACACACACACACACACACACACATATATATATATATATATATATATATATATATATATATATATATACATGCATACATGCATACATACATACATGCATACATGCATACATGCATACATACATATGAGAGAGAGAGAGAGAGAGAGAGAGAGAGAGAGAGAGAGAGAGAGAGAGAGAGTATTACGAGTCATATACATTAGTCTTATTGTCCTTCATGCTTATGAATATAGATCGTGTCTTCTTTTCTCTTCATATGATGGTAATATTTTCTGTATGTTAATTCATCTTTAAAACTGTATTCAGAAGTATAATGTCAACGATCTTATTGTGCAGATACAACATCAGTTAGTTTCCACAAGAAAGTAGCATTACGTTGTTCTATCCTTGGTTTCATGACATCACCTTAACGTATGGACGGGACGTGGTACAAGAAAAGAAGAGATCACATTAAATATAGGTAACAATAAAAGGAACAATTTAACTATAATTAAGCATATACATTTGATTCCGGTAATAATAAAATAAATTATAATCGAGCATAATTATGTGATTTCAGTTGCTAAGATTCCTCCATATCGTACCCTTTCTTTAAAGACTTAGCAGTATATTCTTCATAAGATAAGGAAAAAGAAATTAGTAGTATTTTCTAAATATATAAAATAACCAGAATTGATAGCACAGAGGTAATGCTTCTATAGATATGATTAGTTCTAACTGTTGACTAAAAAAATTTAGTATACTTATTCTATATAGTTCCTCATAATAATTATCGAAATGATTTCCGGGCTTCGAGAACATCGGTGTTTTTTTAATTGGCGCAGTTGTAATCTTGATACCGTTAGGTAATTTAATAGATACGAAAATTCCTATTTTGTAGGTTAAATCGTATCTAATATTGTTAAAACAGCAATGTATTATCTATGAATATTAATGGATAAATCACAGAACATAGATCATATGATTCATTTCAATTATAATTTTCTAGCCTTTTATGAAACTACGAGTCTTGTTGTTTTCAATTCGGAATATTGTCGAAAACTCCTTTTCAGCATTCATGCATTGTTTGCAGATATTGTAGTATAAGTGCTTCACTTTTGATTACAACTAGTTGGGTATTTCTGTTTTACTATCATTTCCTGTAGTCGATAATGCTGACTATATATTGCAATACTTATTTTCGCATTTTCAGACCCATTAGAACAAAGCATCCAATGTGTCTATCAATGTCCAAATAAACTGATATTTACAGAACGTGACCATATGATATAGTAGCGATCATTCGCGTCGTGATGTTCAGTTTTTGCATTCTCAAGTATTAGTAATAAATGCATAATAAATGTATGACAGAAGATTATTAAAATGTCCAGAAAAGACATTTGATTCTCTCTTCGTCATTGATTATTAATTTTGTGTGCATGCACATAATGGCACATCGCCACCAAGAATAGTGACATAATGGTTTTCATAGAGACAGTCACGTCTCTGTAATTGATATCGCGTCGTATCTTTCTGGTTTATTATTATAATATAATTTACTCTTATTGCGCAAAATATGTCAAACTAAGTTTTAAACGTTGTTAATTGGAGCCGGGTTAATTAGCTCAACAGCAGATGCTGTACCCTGGATATTAATGTATATGTCCATTCAAATATTTACTTGGGGAATTGTTTTTGCGTGAAAAAATTTAGTAACTCTTCTACGTCATAGTATGGGTATAAGTTTTGACTTTTTAAAAAAAACTTTTAATGGTTCTCACAGGTATATAGCCTGTGCTCAAGTATTCAACATGGATCAAATCATTTCGGCCGTACACTTGTTAGCAATTGACGTACAGTGTTCGAAATTACGATAGCACAAAAGGTTGCAATGCACTGTATTAACCAATGACGGATTCGCTAATCTCTTATACAACACAATCTGGAGCCGCTGAGGTTAATTGGCTAGCGTGCCAAATTATCATCGAACGGGTACATTTGCATTATACATACGATTGGATCAGCTCTCCTCTGCTACCATGGTGTCTATTGAGTATAGTACTTCTTTTCAATATGTTGCTGTGCAACAAAACTTCAAAATATTCTTTTCGTATCAAAGCACATATTCTTTTCAAAAAGGTTGAGCCATAAAATGCATACCGTGTACAAGTTTTCTCAGTCTTTTTGTATGTATGCGTGTTGAACTCAATCTAATTAAAATCAGATCTCCGCTGTCTTGAATGAATAGTAGGATTTAGAGTGAAACCGGCCACTAGGGTCATATGTTCACTATTTTGCACTGCCATTTATTTACGTGGCAGTGATTTAATTTATCCAGGAAGATGGAATGGTGCCACATCTTCCTGGCGTTCATGCGCACAGAGTGCGCTATTTAATTTGGATTTTTCTATTGGAATTTCCTATGCCAAAATTGTGTAAGTCACCGATGCAATTCATCAAATGGTAGAGTTGAAGAAATAAATTACGTTCATATCTATGCCAATCTTCTAGTACAAAAGTGTACATATTATATGTCCCTAACAATTTCTTTTGCTGATATGACTAAACGTCATTTGAAAGGTAGCCACTGTTAGAGAGGATTAGATTGTTAATTTTGAGCGGTGGGTCCGAAAATGATCAAGTTAGGCTTTTTGGATAGAGCTTGTCAAGGAGGGTTTCCATAACCAAGTGGAAGACCCTATTAAGGCAATGAAAGACAATAGCCCTAAAAGGGACTTTTTTTTGAGAATCCCATGATCACTTGTTAGTGACCGATTATCCCTCTGCTCCTGTGGTTGGTCCCTGTATACTTCTTGAGTGTCTTGTTTGACCCTGTACTCACTCGATGATTCCCTGTATACATGTTGGGTGTCTTGTTTTGGATTCTCACTCTAAACATCCTTGCTCCCTCGTTAATTTGCTTCCGTATTTTTCCCAATCAATTTGGAATTCTTTGTACTGTTTTGTGTAGAATATATAACCCCATATGACAACTGTTTGCATTGTTAGTTAATGCATGATGTTATTAAGTTGCTGCAAGGCCTGATAGTTTTGGGGTTAACTATCTTTATAGAGTATGAATTTTAAGTCATTTTCTAAATTAGCATATTTTTGGTTGCAACCTTATGTTCCTGGGCCTGATAGTCTTGGGTTTGAGACTACCTTATAAGATCTAATTTGGGGTCATAATCTATGCATATATAATGAGGTTTTTAGCTGCAACATTGTGTCGCTGGACCTGATAGTCTTGGTTTTGAGACTACCTTGTACACTCTAGTTGGGACCATAGTTAGGGGCGCGTGTTAGTGGTCATACTTTAACCACAGCGGTAACATTCATTTCATTTATGGATGATATGGTGTTATACTTATATTCTACTCTGCTGTCTTATTTGAAGATCTGACGACGACCACTTTGGGGTCTTTAAATTAGCTAGTGGATATGCAGCTTTCAAAAGTCTGAACATGACTCAAATCGTGTGGTAAAAAATTGATGCTCTTCATCCATGTTGCTAAGTCTCCAAACGCGGCGATATAAGACTTCGTCAAAGTGGTTGATAACATTAGAGATTTTGGCAATAACATAGGTTACCAGAACATGACCCTTAAGCGCTTGCTATCAGACTTGCACGCAGGACAGTGGAGATCTTATTTTAATCACTATCTGTTGAACTTAGCTTTCATTCAGTATAATATTATATTAAGTTTACTTTCCTTCTCAGAACCCTCTCCTTAACAAATTAGGGCTTGTATAATAAATAGTACGGATTTGTCCTTACTGCATTTATTCCAGACCTTTAAACAGAGGCAACCTGTTTGCCCTGGGTTGCGTCACGTGTCATTGGATGAGATAATCCTAGATGTTGGGAAAAAGAGAGGACGACGGTTGCAACTCCTATACATCACATCATATCGACCTCCACTTCAGACAACCAATATTTCTGACGCTGTTGGTCAGATCAATCAGCTAGTTACACCAAGCTTCAAGGGCTATGTTGACAACATTCAGTTTCACTGATCGCCATAACTCTCAAACCCCATAATTGTATTCGAACAAACACTGTTGTTCTCATCATCTCACAAGAACTAATTACTTCGGCAAACAGTGGAAAATGTCAATTAATTTCATCCTACGTGGTATATTGCTCTGTGTAATACTGTTGTGAGAGGATTAATAGATTAATGTAAATCTATCGTGCCTTGTTGGGCTCAGACATGGATAAGGAGCACAGGCAACAGATAATTAGATACGCAGCATAGGGAATAAAGATAAAAACTTGAACACTAATGCGAGACCAGGCCTGAAAAAGAACAACGCATATATGTAACATTGCCTTTGATTAACAGAAGAAACCTTCCATTAATAAATGCGCGTACACAGACCGTTTGCACATATATAATTTCAGTTAAATCCAGACTACGAAATCATGTTTTGACTCTATGGTCTCAAAATAAGTAACACAAAATGGTAAAAACTAACAAGATTTGTATAATTGAAGAATAACCTTTATTTCCTTAAAACCAAAGACAACGATTTAAAATAATAATTTAAAGTATGGCTAATGGAATCCTAAAATCCTAAATAGTTTATAGCTTCCAAAAGTATATAGTAATCCGAATGAGTTAAAATGGTTTTACGAATGGTTAGTAATGTACTGAATTATCAACAATATAGACTATTCAATACGATATAATCCCACATTGTCTTTAATTGAATTCACAGTAATGGTATGCACCTATTATTTGTTACATTTACTGATAATCATAATTTCTTTAAAGTCTATTATTAAGTATTTTAAACATTGATTGTGCGTTATCTATATTTAACAGAACACACACACACACACACACACACACACACACACACACACACACATATATATATATATATATATATATATATATATATATATATATATATATATATATATATATATATATATATATATATATATATATATATATATATACATATGTGTGTTTTCCCCGCTGATTGTTTCGCAGTACACATTCGATTAAAAAAGATAAAAATATATTACATAATGGTCATGGTTACTTAGTTAAAGGTTTCTTAAGAATTCGAAGATCACAGTAAGAAATTTTAATTATGGGCGTTTAATGGAGATTTGGTGTTAAACAACAACTGGATCACAAAGAAGCCCAAAATGACTCTTCACTGCGTTATGATTATGACACCCATGTGTTTTCTAGCAGTGTAATTCAAAAGAGGTCTGTAACATTTCATATTGTCAATTCATTCAATTATCGACGCAAAATAACGTTGGCATTGACCAGATTCTATGTTATAGGTTTTGTATCAAATTACGTTCTCGATACGACCCACATACGCTCTTTATTACGTCTAGTGTCTCTAGATTATTGCGATTAAACATTTTATATATATACATTTAATTGCAGCATATGTCACTGCGAGAAATGATTCAGCAGAATGATATTACTCGCTTTGACTTGAAAAGCGACTACTAGTATGTCAAATGAACTAGTTTACTGCATGCAAGATGTGAAGTCCTTATATTACTCCCTCTTAGCTACATAAAGGACAAATGTTCATTTTATCTCTCTTGATAATGGTATCAACACTGAAGTACATAATATATGTAATTTTTAGGTTCCGAAAACAAACCATATAAGTAATAGACAACGATCAGTTTTTGCATAATGTATTACATACAAGAGTCGTAAATGCTTTTACTGATTCTCCACCACGTTTGTTTTCTGCTAATTGTTAATTGTTCACTCAATCGGCTCATTACTCTCAATTTCGAAACTTGATTTGACATTCTACTTTGATATGCAGGTTCATTATTTAAACAGCTGCGACTTGAAATGAGCTGGGCTCATTAATGCAAGAAATGTTTTCCTCCTATTATTAAGATTTTAATCGAAAAATACAGCTTTATGAACATTCGCGATTACAAAACCATACCAGTAAACCACATTTTCTAGATGCTTGAAAAGACCCAACAAAGGGCGAAAATGGTTCTTAAAACATGTTAGCACCAGCTTCAAATCTAATAAATACCAGGTGTTCAAAACCAAAGTTTGTTGCTCTGTCAGCATAAAATCAAGAGGGAAACATGGATATGCAATGTCATTAGTTTATTCTCTCGCGTTTACGTTAAATCAATAACGAATATGGTGTTCTAAAATAAGTCATTGGCGTAATCTTTATCTCCGTTTCAGATCAATTATGACTGTATATTGCAAATAAACCTTCACTGCGTGATAGCTAGAAGACTGACATGTTCAAGCCCATGACACGTTGGCAACTCCTGATTGTAACACAATCATACCATATTTGGAACACTTACCTGACACTGCGTCTAATATACTGCAAAGCAGTGTCCAAAAAGGTTGATAAACCGATGACTTCCCGTACTTTTGACGAGACACAATGGTACGTATTTCTGGAAAGGACCAAACCATCCCTTCCAACTATCGTTCCATATAATTAACAAGCTACAATTGCAAGACAATTGCATGGACCATAACGACAACTACAGCGTTTACATAAAGGTAGGCAGGGGGAATAAAGATGTAAGCTTTCTATATCAAACACTGTTAGCACCTTTACCGCTTACAGAAAATTCACGATGCTACAAAATCTGCCTTGACGGATATTGTATACCTTCTCTGAAGAGATAAAATAAAAATAATCTTCGGCTGTAAACTAAGTTTACTACTGCAAATTAGATAGTCAAGATATATATGCAAACATAGTCTGGATTTAATTTGAATCGTAGCACACATACATTGGAGAACCGAGTAAAGGAAATGACCCATCAGTTTATCTCCGACGAACGAAATTGGCCCCTCTATAGAGTACCAAAGTTGCACTAATCCATCAATCGCGCAGATAATATACCAAATGTAGGACAGCGACTACAATTAATTCCACCAATTCGCCAGCTAATTTGAACTCATCAGATACGACTAAGGACAATTTGGCAATGTGGCAAATTCATGATCACGACACTAACGTTACTACCAAACGTCTCAAGATAATTTCTGATCTTCGCTTATATAAAGTTTTCAACATATTGTCTAATTTTTCTAATATCCAGAAAATCAGAACTTAATATCGTGACAGTAGGTTTGTGTATACAATGGGTTCAAAAGATGAAAACATTCAAATACTTTTTGCATTGCGTCTAAATCGTTATATTTTATGTTTTAGTTTGCAATACTTGAAGTCTTTATTCATTGCGACCGGATTGACCTCCAAAAACTGTAATGCAATTATATTTGTATTTGTGGAACTTCGTTTTTAATCAACGCAATGCTGTATTATTGTTCGTAGATGCCATTACAGACTAATACAGGCATACAACAAGGCGTGCTTGCGAAATCATGTACTTGCAGCAGAACACTGATAACCAAACGTACAAACCTGGAATGTGTCATGTACACTCGTTTGTATTATGGACAAACAATTGCAATTTAATAACACATTCTTCTCAAAATTAAACTGAATATAAAATGAGCAGAAAATAACTTTTTAAAACGTTTCGTGAATGAAACGTGTAAGAATATATATTATAAAATGAAGTATTTCTCGTGCTACTGTGCTATGATAGGGATGACGTGAGATCTTATTATGTGAATATACGGTGTCCTTTTAAAAAGAAAGTCACAATCTGGAGAATTTATTGCCTAGTTAAACATAAATTGTTATCACACTAATAAGATCAAGTCGAGATGACATCATCAGAAAATAAAATCATTACCAGACACGAAGATATAGACTTCATCATAACTCATTAAATAGCTTACGTGCATGTGTATTAGTTTTGAGAAAGGAGAGTGTATAATAAGTGTTACTGGCTTTAACTATTATCATTGTTAATAACAAGAGATGATGTATAGCTATCGTACAGTTGCCGAACTTTAAATCACTGAAGGAATCATCAGCTGAATTAGATACATCTGTATCCGTGTACAGACTGACGGCGTTTGAGCTGGTTGTGGCAAGACACTGAGAGGCTCCGACAGGAGACTTGGCATGATTCTATACACTTTGTTAAAGAGAATCTTACTCATTTCCGTTCTTATGTCAAATGAGGCTATGCTTGTTCAGTTGAAACCAAGAAAACTCGAGTAAATGCTTGATAGTAAGGTAATACTGAATCAGAACATGAGAGTATCGTTTCCCTTTTCTGTGAACGTGACTGCAAAATATTGATTCATTCTTTTGTAGCATATTGAATAAGTAGATTTATGGCACATTTCTAGTGCCTGGTCATCTTGGAAAATAATTAACAGAAACTTAAACCATACGGTTTATGTTATATAGATAATTTAATGTGCAAACGCTTTGAGTTATTTTGTTTTAAGATTCACTTTTGCTGCAAAAGTGGTAGCTTTAAAGGAAGCTCACATATTATATTTTCAGTATGTGCACGTGATATAATCTCTGTCTCCCTAGCGTATCACTTCAACACGCAAACCGTGCAATTAAAGTTAATAACAAACACTGGATGATATTGTACCCTAGAAGACACATGCGTAAGGTAAACTAGACACATCAAGGTTATATCAAGGTTAAACAGAAACAGATAATCGTTTGATAACACTACCATCTTGAAAGTAGCAGATAAAAACAAAACGTTTATGTATATATGCGATAACATATAAAAGGTGAATGAAAGATATATAACCTAAATTGATTTATTTTGGTCACGAATACTCAGCTAACGGTTTCCGATGCCTTTTCATGTATATATCGTTTAGAAATGGCTTTAAGAAATACAAACCTATTCAATGTATTCTATACCTTATTATACAATCTTATTTATAAAGACGATTGGTTTGAAATCAGTTAGGTTTTGCATAATTGTTATATAATGTATGCTTGTTGATTCAGTTAGCACATTTTCTTGCAAACTGTGAGAATAATAGAATTCGAAATGCTGGAACTGTATTGTCTTGTCTTATATTTTGCTAATAAATAGGTCAGATATGAACAGAGTAATATATATATATATATATATATATATATATATATATATATATATATATATATATATATATAATTCCCATTACTGTCAAAAACCGTCAATTAGCGAAGTGCTTTGATGCACTCTTTTAATTGTATTTGCTTTGCTGACGAAATTAGTGTTTTTACATGCAAGTAAATTAAATGTATGGAACTAGGTGAATGCCATTATTGTCAAAAGTGCAGTGGTTATCATTAATCAGATCATCCTTTAAGTCCCTGTATTACGCACATACACTTTGTCAAGCTGATCTCAATTCAACATTTCAAACGTAATACTTAATACTTTTTTAAAGACATGACAGTGATTATTAAACATTATTAAACACCAAAGTTTAGAAGCACTTGCAACAAGACAGCTAAACAAAACTCTTATTTAGATCGGACTTGCATTGCTTACTGATCTGGAGGCATTTTGCACTAGTATAATGCCATCTTGAGGAAATGTTAACTGAAACATTTTCTTATCTGAAAAGGTGCTGAATTGCATCCCATATTTGGTTAATTGTATAATTAAATAAAATTGTGGGGCCCCGAGTGGCTGAGTGTTCGAGTCTATGATTCGGCTAATGTAGTTATGTAAGTAAGCTTGCCAGTAGCTTCTCGTGGGTTGGTGGTTCTTTCCGGGGGTTTTCCCGGGTTCTTCCTCCACCAATAATACTGTCCGCCATGTATATCCTATCGTGTGCTGAAAAATGGCGTAAAACCCTACCACAACAACAACAACAAATAAAATTGTTTTATGTTTTAGTATTTCACATTTATTTTCTTCTTTGAAGATGGTTTTATTGACGAGTTGTATTAATGTTAGGATCGCGTATTCCTCCTAAATAAACAGTTTTATGTGTAACAATTCTGGATTGTGACTTGTAAACTTTCTGTTCTAAATGAAAGAATGGCAGTGTTTATGCATTCGTGTTCTAGTTATAACTATCCAATAAATGCATCATCCAGTTAAAGTCCCTTCAACATACAATTTGCCACCATACGTTTTCTGTTTTGATTAACATTGCTGCCGAATCAATCGTCCAATGTGTGACAGCTTTCATTTTAGCACAGTGTCATATCTCGACTTAATTTCAAAAATATTTCCTGCCAAATCGCTATATGGAAAATGTTTTAAAGAATAGGCAGTATTTGAAATTCTTTATATGAGCTTGCAAACATTCTAATGACTGTATACTTATTAAATCGTTTGTCCCTTACATCTGTTCAGACATTCTGTTGAATTGATACTCATGTGATAGCATTCCTATTATGTAATGAGTGTATTTGATAAGGTGTGAAACAAATACAGCATTCTAAATTTATAGCTGCATTACAGAAGACGCAGCCGTCTCAATAAGACTTTCATCAATGCCCAATTGTCATCTCAACCATATTAAGCAATCAGTTGTAACATGAAGGCTAATTGGAAGATTATGAATGGAACGCTTTGGAGTGTTCTGGGCCTTAAAACAAATGCAGCCTTTCTGCTCAAGACTGACTCGATAAAGAATGAATTACTAGAACCGAGACACTCACGCCTTTTCACGCCCATACCATTTTCTTTAAAGATGGTGTTTTGTAAGAGATATATTTTCGGTTAATTGTCATGGAATTTAAAGTAAGCATACGGAAATTATTAGATTTATAGATGGTATATAATATACTCTTTCCAATATAACCGTTAGGGCGGTATGCATAGAGGCTGTATTATGCAAACTGACAGTTTTGGCCGGGACAAAATTGGCTAGCTGCCCATCGGAATCAATAAAAACAAAGCACAATGAATTGACAACTCGTTGTATATATGTGGAGTTTGTGGATACAGCATTCACTTAAAGAGTTGACTTCCGTATTTCGAAAGATATTACATGAGAAGACATTTCAGAGAGCAGAACCAGCAAAAGTAATTTATAAATCATTGGGTATGACTCTAGAAAACAGTCTGTGTCTGGATTTTCCGAGCTCTCAATATTTTAGTGTGACTGTCCTTTAGTCGATGTTCTCGTTTTTGCACCGGAACCCTGAAATGACTAGACTAATAACAAAGTCTGTTAAAATTGTCTGACTTTTTATGGCTGATTAAAAGCAAGGATTTTACACGATGATACAAAGTTCATATAATCTATTGTGTTACAACCAAATCGAGGGTTAAACAGGAGTGCTTATTGTCTGGTTTAAAATCGCTTACAAATTGATTTCTTTGTAATAACGTGAGATAGAAGGGCACATCATGCGCTGTGGTAGTAATGTCACTTCATGATTTGCTCAGTATCTAGCAATCGGGATGCATTGTAATAAAAAAAACCCGGCAACTTAAGTCAGAATGAAAGTTATATTAATGACCTGTTCAGATGGATACCTACACAGAGGGATGGACGGGTGAACGGATGTATATACATATATATATATATATATATATATATATATATATATATATATATATATATATATATATATTTATACCACATACATTAAAAATAACATGGCATTTAAAGTGTTGGTATAAAGCAAATCTATATACCAATACTATTGGTATATCAAATAGTGATCCGCCCATAGCGCAATAATACGAATATATAAACATTCTTTCTACCGTAGGCCTATAGCTCTATGAAGAATTTCTACTCATTCATTAATCATAAATGACATGAAATTAACGACACAAATATTAATAGTCCCTGTTTTCTAAATATTAAAATGGTACACAATTTCATCGGAATCCTGTCTTTTTCCTCTCCCCCTCTCATGCAAAATAAGCACAAATCTGGAGTGAGAGAGAAATATATTACGCTGGACGAAAACATTAAAGCTGAACTTGTACCAAGTAACCCACAGTACTCTGTTTCCTCGTAAACCTATGCTTACGCTTTCCTTGGGATTTATCTATAGTATTCATAATATCAATGATACATAGTTGCAATCGCCAGACGACACACAAGGCCTACATGTTAAATTTGTCGGCTACGATGCGCACATACTGTATTGTGTTTTAAGCCTTTGTTGTTGTTTCTGAAACCCGTTTTAATCGAGTATTAATAAATAAATATAAAACTGTCCAAATGGTCGCCAGCCCCCCCCCCTCTCTGGAGCAAAAATACACGAAAATACAAGCGTTGTGGATTTTTGCTTGTGTCATACGACGATGTCTCTGGACCTATGAATGATGGCAATGTTAGTCAAGACGTACAGAGAGAGAGAGAGAGAGAGAGAGAGAGAGAGAGAGAGAGAGAGAGAGAGAGAGATGTTTAGTCTGTAGAATCTCTAATTAAATCAAAATGATGACTTAGTTGAACTGTCAATATATTAAAATTTAATTACCTCTTGTTGGTTCGTGATTCCAATTCGTTTATATTCCACGCGAATTTCCATACGACAGTAGGTCAATGACAGTACATGCATAGTCTATAATAAGATCACCGTGTTTGCAGTGCACTACTTTCTTCATTAAAAAAACCCAACACAACAACATATTTTATGTTTAAATAATTCGTGTGTCTTATATTGATTTAATAAATGTGAATAAGAAAAGAAAATGAAAAAGAAAACAATCAACTTATCAATTTGAATATGTGATTGTGAATAACAAGAAAAATCGTAGAACTAGATTTTGTAGCAGACAGCCACTTGGTTGTGAGGAGGTCATTTACTCGGGCAATATATCAGGAGCACATCGTAACTCCAACTTGCAAATATTTGTATTTGTATGTGATATAAATAAAATATATGTATAGTATGTACGCTGTATCATTGATATACCACTCGTTGTATAAATTTTTCATTAAAAGGAAACTCGGGCAAGCCTCGTTTCCTTTTAATGAAAAATTTATACATCTCGTGGTATATCATTGATACAGCGTACATACTATACATATATTCTATATATATATATGCATACATGTAAAAAAAATGTAAGTCGGTACCAAATTATATTCGCGATTAAATAGTGTGTCAAAGAATGTCATAATGAAATGCAATCAATATTAAATATTTGCCTTATAATCTACTTTATGAAGCTTAAAGAAAATACGTATGGTTAACGCGCGCCCATGATGAAGACGTTGAGATTCAAGACCTTTCTTGTGTGTGTGTGTGTGTGTGTGTGTGTGTGTGCATGTGTGTGTGTGTGTGTGTGTGTGTGTGTGTTGTGATTTGAATTTGGATTTTGTAAAATAGCTTTAGCAATTTTCTCCCATCCAACGCTGATACGTTAGCCACCATGCAATCTGGATCTCACGTTGGCTAAAATATAAGATTTTATTCACTCGAGACTAATTGCATCTTCCTTTCTTCTACCTACAAAGCAAAAATTAAATTATCATTACCCCCATCACTCCGCCATCAATGTTGTTGGACCAATTTTGAAACTTTAGCACAGGAACAGAAAGAAAACCCATGCCGTCCATGGACCACAGCAGTATTTAATGAATTGTACTGGTAGTGAAATGAAAATGTACCCTCCACTTCCAGAATCACGTCTTTTTCTTTCATGTGCAAAATCGCAACAAAAGTTTTTAAATTGTTCATGGAAAATAAGTAATGGAAGATAGCTTCTTTTTGTCTTAATACAGTGGATACAGATAGTCTGAATGAGTTTAACAAAGAAAGCAAAATCCTTAGTATCAAGGGACAGTCAATCTTTCGCTACAAGTTAGGATAGCATAAATGTCTTCAGAGCAAGTTGTGATACAAAACAAGGATGAAGCGAATGCAAATGTTTTTTTTCTCGAGTTTGCATTTATAAAATAACACATTGTAATGTTTCCGAAAAATGCAGTTTAAAATTAAATAACATATGCTTACAAAAAGTCAACCAGATTTGCCACAAAGCTAAAGAAGAATACAGAAAAGAAAATATTCTATATTGAAACCATTATGTCTCTATGGTTTAAAAATAAGCAAGAGAAAAGAGCGAAAAAAAAATTATTAAATTCGACGAATAATTAATTTCAATAGAACACAAAAGTCAAAAGTTAAAATGAATTTGCACAACTCCTAATTAAATAACACAGTCATTAAAGATTTCTACAAGTCCATATGTGTAACGTTCCTACCAAATTCCAGTGGGATTCCACATATAATACTGAACACGATGTGCCTGTAGTATCAAAGGTGGTACCAATGGCCTGAATTGTGACAATGTGCTAACAGTCTTTTGATGTATCACAATAATATAAGCCAAAATGCATTTCTCTAAAATCGCTATTTTTCCAAAATAATGTTCCAGTTCAAGAATGGTACTGATGAGCAATATATATTTCCAGTGAATAATAATTTGTAAAACTAATTCCTCCCAAAAAAATGAGAAACGAAGTACAATAATAATATTTTATTCTGCTGCAGATGTTGAATGTAAGAATTACTTATTATTCAAGCAAACAATATTATAAATCACGATAATTGACTTAGCTTGTGATTATTATTTTCTTGTAATAGTATGTCATTTACAGGAATTTTCAATTCTAGAACATTCTAAGTTATTTTAAAGGATAAAATATGTAATAATATTATAATAAATAATGGGGTCAAATTCAAGTAGACCATATTACTTTATGAGGAATTCCAATGTCTCAGAATGAGATTACGATAAGCATGTTTAAATTAATAATAATAATATAAAAAATAAGAATATAAATAATTATTGCACAATCATACAGAACTATCAACTGTGTATTATGTTGTCCACAAATCAAGATGGCACTGGTCAGGTAACAATAAACTTTATTGGGACAAGGTCAAGCCCAAGAAAAGAATCATAGATAATAGATAACATATAGTCATGGAGACACAATCTAACAAACAATACAAATTAAATATACATAGAATCCTGTTGAAACTGCTGTTAAAATGTCGAAACAATATACAGAAAAATGAGAAGATAAAATATATATTTGGAATGGCCGGTGTAACATATTATGATACCATTGAATATTTGGAGAAATGTGGTTGATACCGCAGAATTTAGTCTTGTTCTAGAATCTTATGTGCTGTTGCAGTCATGTAGAGACATGTTTTAAAATATGTTCTATTTGAGACATGTTTTTAAATATGTTCTATTTGAGACATGCTGAGATGCTATATTAAATGTTTTTGTTGCTACCGTGTTTGTGGATGTTGAAGCTTGATGGGTTTTTGTTTTCCAGCATGTGTATATATATATATATATATATATATATATATATATATATATATATATATATATATATATATATATATATATATATATATAATGCTTCAAATAAACAACTTACTTTATAAATACATGAATATATATCTTTCATGTATCATAAGTGGAGTTCACTCACTATTCATTGGATTAGTAGACTAATTAGTAACCTTTTCTGTGCATAGTATATGCACGAGCAGTGCATTACCTGTGTCATTAACTAGGTCAAGTGAGTCAGCATGTGCTAATGCTATTATGTACACAAAGAAATTTAGGTATTGAGTAACCAGAAGGCTCATCATTGAATATATAGTTCTAACTAATTTCCTAACAATTAGAGGCGATTAAGTGATATATGAATATAGTGATAAAATGGAGACCAATGATACCCAGGATATTCAGGATTCTGATAGTGATATACCGTGCGCTTCTCAATTAGAACGCTGTATTCTTGCAGAAATAAGAGAAAAATATGGCAAATTGGACAAACAGTTATTCAAGCGAGAGTTATCAAGTAATCTTGACATAACGTCCCTTCGTCATATTCGTAATTCTTTGCACGATATTGGTAGGCTCAGTCATACAGGATATCCTTCTGGTAGACTGGTGGAGAAGACATCGCGTTCTGATAGTGCTCAGTGAAAGAAAAAATAGCAGACGATATATATACAATATTTCATTTCTTGAGGGAGATGGTAACACAAGCGAAGTAAAGGCATGTATGTTCAAGTATGGGGAAACAAAACCAAGTAGAATAGACAGTCTGAGTTGCTTAAAGAATCTTCAAGAAACTAGTCAAGAAATTGGTCAGTCGAATGACATGGATCAGTCAAGAGGTAATACATCATTCGGGGATTGTGGAAATAATAGTCAAGCTGAGAGAGTTGAAAGCAATATTCCCATTTTACAAAATGAAACATTTATAGATCTGACACAATTTGTAAAGGATGAACTAAATGCCATGTGTGCAAGTATTATGGAAGAAATAAAGAGGATGAAAAAGGATAATGTTCGTTTGTGTGAGATGATACAAAGTAAGGATGATACAATTAAAAGACTTGAATCGTGCATTGATAAGTCAAGGGAGTCGGAATTGCGTTTGGAATCTGATCTATATGTAATGGCAGATGTAATAAAGAGTCAGGCATTGACAATCGAAAAGCTACACGCTGTAAACGACAAACAAATTGAGACAGTAAGTGCACAGATGCGTAGAATTCAGCTCCAGCTTACAAATTTTTTGCAGCTGTCTTGCTCTTATGCAAATATAACTAGATCTTATTGCCCAACTGCAAGTGTATCTGGTACACCAAATACAATTCCGAATACAGGCGTAATTGATAGTCATCGTCTAGAATCTCGAGAGATCATTTTGTCAGATCAACAAGAATATAGAAGAAATACCGGCTTAAGCGTCTCTAAGGTACAAATTTACAAGAATCGCACTGACTGCAGGTTTGATGCAATCTCAAGTAGAACAAACCCCAAACACTACATCTTCTACTGCAATATGTGAAGCAGATACAGGAAGAACATTGGTAACGAAAATTGATGAGAAAGAAAATAAAACTAATCAAAATCTAGTATTGAATGCTAGAAATTCTACACTGAGAAAGGACGACATGAATGATACAAACAATAACAATTCGAAACCAATCCAGGTGCGAATAAGTACTATGACATTCAGTGGAATGAAGAGGGGTTCAAAAACAAAATCGTTGTTGTTATCTCGAATTAAAGCAGACTATGGACCTGAAGAGTTAAATCATGTATACGCAGACATGCATACAATCGAGGAGTACAGATCACAAATATTAAGATTCTTAAAAAGTGGTCCAATATGAAGGGAGAAACCTATACCGTTCGTGTCACTGTTCCGGAAAATCTGCTTACCAAAACTTTACAGCAGGGATTTTGGCCAGAATTTGTATTAGCTAGAGAATGGTACGAGAGATAAACGAGTCATTGTCTTCAACTTGCATGTGGAAAAGCTTTTGTTTACTTTCTGAATGACGGCTACTCTAAACATAATGACTTGGAATGCGACAGGCATTATGACAGGAACGCCCTATCTTTGTTCATTACTTTATACGGTAGATATTGTATGCATACAAGAACATTGGCTATATCCAGAGCAATTACATTTTTTTCAAAGCATTGATAGGAATTTTATGGCTTTTTCGAGACCGGATAGCAGAATTAATTCATGTCTATGGGAAAGAAAGCGTCCATCTGGATTTGGAGGAACTGCAATTTTCTATCGGAAATCATTACCTGTTCGTCCAATGAATAACATTGGGAACGACAGAGTTATTGCAGTTGAAATTAACCTATGCGCTATTAAATTGTTTCTGTTCTGTGTGTGGTTTCCTTCCACAAACGCTTCTTTAGATGATTATAAAGAAATAATGGAAACTGTGGAATGCCTATATGATGAATATAATCAAAAAGGTTGAGTGATTATCTGTGGTGACTTTAATGCGGATCTACTCAAAAAAGTGATTCCAAAAAGCAAATATGGTAAAGGTTACATACTACAATCCTTCCTGACAAATAGGCATCTAATGTCAACATTTGATATTTTCCCTTCTGAAATAATACGATAGACAAATTGCTCATCTGATGGCAAAAGCTCGTCTTTGATTGACTACATTTTGATACCCTCCTCCAAAATAGATTTAGTTCATAGTGCTAATATTGAAGATGATCATCATCTCAATTTATCTGATCATTTACCTGCACGAGTAGAGTTGTTAGTTCCTGAGGAACTCCTGGTATCAACATTTTCCAGATATCCAGTTGCAATTAACTGGCAAAAGGTTTCTTCAGAAATACAGGAGAGGTACAGAAATTAAATCAAAGAGCACCTGAACTCAATGAAGCTATTTGTAAATAGTATTTTGGATGTACAAAACACCCTTGTTACTGTTGCAAATGTTTTACGTAACACAGCTGATAAAATGCTTCCCAAAAAACATTCCTCCCACACTTAAAACCTTACTGGAAATTTTTTAATGTGGCTGAACTGCATAAAGAGATGAGAAGAAAACGATTGTTATAAATAAAAGATGAACGGCCACGTGGGACACAATTTATAACGTATGCAGAATACAAAAATGCCAAAAGAAATTTCAGAAAACAATTAAACAAGGCAAAATACCAGTACGAACAAGAACAATTAAATGAGCTGGAAAAAGCCGCAGAACTGGATGTAGCAAAATTCTACAGCATAGTAAGACTACATAAGAAGGGGCAGAGACAAGATATTTCTGAACTAAAAGTGGAAGTTGAAATAATACGGGACCCTGATTTAATTCGTGACGCGTGGTGCCAACATTTTAAAATGTTAAGTACTGAAATACCAGATATTAATTTTAACGAATCGTTTGCAGCTGAAATTGGAAACAAAATGAAACATATTGTGGACTCAAATATTGATGTCGGAGCTGATAAGGATATGTGTGAAACCATACTACCGAAAGATTGAAGATGCTGTAAGAGAGCTGAAGAAAAATAAATCATGTGGACATGACAACATATGTGCAGAGCATTTAATGTTTGCCTGTCAGTCGATTAGTTATATTTTGTGCAAAGTATACAATAGCATAATTTCCTTGGAAACGTCTCCTGATTACTTCAAACTTGTAAATGTTATACCTATCTTTAAAGGCGGGAAAAAAGATAGGCTAGATATGAATAACTATAGAGATATCTCAATCGTTCCAGTATTTCAAAACGTTTTTGAAAAAAATATTGCTGAAAAGGCTAATTCTTTACAGCGATAAAATCGGTTTCCCTTAGCCATTACAACAAGGATTTCGAAACGAATGCAGTGGCATTACTGCAGCCTTCATTATAAAAGAAGGAATAGCCCATTATTTGGAAGTCCAATCAAAAGTGTGTGCTGCATTCCTGGACAATGCGAAGGCCTTTAATACGGTGTGGCATGATGGCCTCTTTTATAAGCTATTCCATCTCGGAATCAACGGAACACTGTGGAGATTAATTAGAGATTCATTTCAAGAAGTTAGGGCTCAAATTCTGCTCAACGGACATCATTCGAAACCATACGCTGTCAATCAAGGTGTAGGTCAAGGAAGAACGCTATCGGCATGGCTATTCTTAGTCAGGATAAATGACCTAATATCCTTTCTAGAATCTACAAAATCTGGAATACAAGTTGGCACTCTGAGTATCCCCTGTGTTTTACTAGCAGATGACACGTCCTTGCTATCTTCGTCATTTAATGGTATGTGTATTTTACTTCGTAACCTCAATGACTATGCATCGAAGTGGAGACTGCGGTACAATGCTGATAAAAGCAATATTGTCATAGTTTCGAAGAAGAAAATCACACAGAAATCTATGTTCATGCTTGGAGATAAATTGATTCCTATATTTTCTTCTAGAACCTACGCTGGGGTTACTCTCTTCGCAGATCTTTCCAATACTGCTGCAGTAAAAAATTGCTTGTGATAAAGGAAGGTCAGTATTCTATTCCATTGTTGGGACTGGCATTGGAAAGGGTGGAATGGATCCAATTAATAGTGCTACAATATGGTCAAAAATAGTACTACCTGCAATGACATATGGATGTAAATTGTGGTCCAGCATGAGCCAGTCACAGGTGTACGATCTTGAAGTATGTCAAAGAAAAGCGGCAAGAAGAAGTATATGTCTCGATCAGCGCTCTTGTACAGAAACAACAATTAGCAGTCTTGGACTGTGGACCATTGAGGGTTCTGTGGATAAAATCAAACTTGGCTTCTTCAATAAAATCTGCAGAGCTAAAGATTCATTTGTATGGAAAATTATATTCCACAGAAGAATCCTTGACTTATTGATACATGAGAGCGAGAGCGTTGGGTTTGTTAAAGATATATATCGTGTTCTTTTGAAATACCAGCTTGGCGGGTTTTTCCACCTATACGTGAACACTCTATATTCTACCCCAAAATCGGCATGGAGGAGGAATATTGAAATGGCAGTTCACTGCTGCGAAGAATCATTGTGGAGATCTAAACTTGAAATGAGACCTGAACTTTTACATTATGCAAGAGTCCATACTAATTTTCAACCACTTGCAGTTTGGAAACTTGGTAAATGTGTTCCTAATAAAACTTGGACTTTCGCTAACATTGCTTATTTAACTGTGTCCCATTACAATAGAGAAGGAAAATAATTGTAAACTCTGCAAGAGATTGATTATAGACAGAACCAAGCATATGTTACTATTCTGCAACGCCCTAAATGACGAGCGTAACACTATGTTTGAAAACATAATAGATGCCATCGACATCCTAGACTCCCACTGGCTTTTATGTCAGGACAATAACACCATACTTCATATCCTTTTGGGCAAGAGAGTGAACATCTTTGATTCTATGGATGATCAATCATGGCAGGCATTCATGTGTGTGGTGGCGGATGGAATAGACACAATTTACAGAAGAGCAAATGAACTTGAAAATGATATCCCATAGTATGCTTGTTCAGTAAATTAAGGAAATGGACCCAATTCATTTATATCTAATAAATAACTCACATGTGTTCTAAGTGAGTGAGAAGATGATAATCAATTTAAATCGTTTTAGTTGAATGTAAATAATTCCAATTCCATTATTTCTCCTCTCTTAATCTATGTTTCGTATATAACTCGTTTGCAACGAGTTCTCTCACGCATGTGTTTTGATATTACGTTCTCTTTGCTTTCGTTGCTTTATAATGTACTGTAAGTAATTTAATCACAAACTATGTTCATAACTTTTCTGTATTTACGAAACATGAACTGAATGAAATCTCTTCTAAAGAGGAAATAAAGAAAATCAGTCAGTCAGTCATACATACATACATACACGCACGCACGCACGCACCCACCCACCCACCCACACACACACACACACATACATTACATGCATGCATGCATGCATGCATACATACGCACGCACGCACGCACGCACGCACGCACGCACGCACACACACACACACACACACACACACATACATACATACATACATACATACATACATACATACATACATACATACATACATACATACATACATACATTCAAAGATTGTACGTAACACTGTCCGACGTTAAACCCTTCCATCTTTTGGGTGGAATCCCCACCAATTGAAACAACTCAGGGTGTCCAATTTGTGACAAAATGTAGTAGAGTTTGTTAAAAGTTTACTAAATTGTCCCATGTGTTGATTTTCAAAGAAGACGATCAGAGCGGCTTGGACCATTTATTTGGAAACAATGCAAGATCTACGAATTTTACACCTGGAGATCATCACCATTAGAAACCATCTGTTTCGAGGCGAACGAACCAAGACTTTAACTCATATGAGCAAAATGGGCTTTTCAATATAGTATCAAACCGTCTTCGAACTCATCGAATCCTCAATATGTTGTATTCTTTAGGCGGAAATACTATAAATTGTGCATATAGAAACATACTTTCATTACATGGATCGCTGCCATCTCAATTTTACTAATGTACTGAACAGTGCCTCTGAATTTACTGTAAACATCACAACCATGCTACAATATATGGTTTGTTTACTTTGTAACTTCTAAATGTTACGAATTTAGGCTTTTACAAAACGTCAAAGAACAAAGTGAAAACAACAAACATAATACAGCTTAACTAGTAATTTGTTTTTCTAGAAAAACAAGGTAAAACTGAAATGAAGAACTTACGGTTTAACAAATCAATTCTCAACATAATCCAACGATATACCAACAAATAAAAAAAAGCAATCCTGGAAATAAAATGCGCTATTTAAACATATTTTGAATTCCGATGAATTACAAAATGAAAGGCAATGGTTTATGCTGTGCTCCGTGTCGTACTGATGTGTCAATAGAATTTTAGAGAAAAATATTCCGTGTTTGATCTCTGTGTAAATTTTGATAACTCTCTTTGTTGAAGAATTAATTGTGGGAAGTATTTCCAGGGACAAAATTATCTCTTGGAATCCAAATCTTGTGAAGAAAAAAAAAATAATTAGCCCCAAAACTGGTCAAAACATAAACACTTTGACTTCTCAATTGTTAAAAGAAGTACTGACTATTCTTTCTTAAAACATCAATAATACATCTAGCTACGACGCCACAACATATACCCGGATGTGGATCAATCCACTTGAAAAAGCTAATTGATACATGCTATTTGTCACGTACCCCAAGTATGGACTCAATTTCACTTTATGAATCTTACACTGAGAAACAAAGCAAAACAATTGTTTACTGTAACTATTACTGGTTCTTTACGAAGATAAAAAACTAAGTCAACATTAGATACAAATTTATATTATTAGTTGTTTACGAAAACAATTAGGTCAAGCACAACTGAACTGAATTTATGAAGAATATCAAATCAAGTAACAATAACATGTATTGTACTTTTAAAAGATTAAAACTATCAAACAAACACTTAAATTAAATCCAATTTAAATTAAACCACATAAACATCAGACTTCCACCAAAAAAATAATGATTTACATAATAAAGCTTTCTCTTTACTATATATTAATTATATGTGAGGTTTATAAAACATTATAAGACCTCTTATAAATTATTCAAAGTTTACATAAATTATACACTTCAATAATCGGGAAAGTGCATGTGCTATAAAATTATCCTTTCATGTGCGTGATATCAATACTATATTGCTGTAACAATGTAACAATATCCAATGAAGTAAGGGGTTTGTGATCACTAAACACAGTAATCGAAAACTAAAATGAGCTGAACTAATGTAAACTTCAAAATGTTGTAATGCCAATATCAAAATCAAACATTCCTTCTCGATTTATGAATTATTTGGTGCTTATTTAATTATAAAATAGCACACTGGATGATCAACACCATTTTCGTCTTGTTGAATCAAAACTGCTTCAACCCCAATATTACTTGCATCAACAGAATGTTTTAATCATTCCCTGAGATTTGGAGCGGTAGCAGCTGTGCACTATTAGGTATTGCCTTTAACCTATCGAAAAACTCCTGACATGTTCCGGTCAAAACCTTTGTTAGCGGTTCTGCAATTATGAAACAATTGGAACAAAATGTCCAACAGTATCCGGACATATCTAACAGTCGCATCAGTTGCCTTTTACTAACAGGCCCAATTCGTATATAACTTGTTCGACAATTTCAGAAATGAAATGTAACCTTTGATAACATTGGAAAAATTTGAGAAGACTAAATTGAATTTTAAAAAACACTTTACTATAGCTTTTACTATTGTTTTCAATTTAATATTCCTGCATCTGGTTGCCTATTTATGTACACATTATGGTCAACATGTATGGCTACAAGACTTGGACTTACGTAAGGGACCAAGACAATCTGCCATTATTCCGCAAAATGAATCATCAAATAGGTAATAGGTCACAGGTGTGCCTTATGTATCTTATGTACGGATTTTCACACCATCTGACAAGTGTGACAATATATGTAGTATTTATAAAGATCACATTTGATTTTTGGCCACTAGAAATGAGTCAAGATATTGAGATAAATCTTTTTTTTCCCCTAAATGACCAACAAAAGTCGTTTCATTGGCCAGACAAAGGATTTATTGTCTGTACAATTTTGGCACTACAGTTTGACAGTTCACTGACAACGCGTCAGCAGAAAGTTCATCGGAATTTCTCCATCCCCTCATAGGATTCTCATTGTAATGAAATAATAGACAGGTAACTAATTGACTTCAGTTTCAGTAAGAGCAAAGGAGATCTCTGGATCTATTTACTGTCAATGACAAGTGATTGTTGTTTGTCACCCTGATTAAAATAAAAATAATGAGTATTTAAATGAGTATCGCTGTGACCAATACCTTTTGATTGATCCAAACAAGGAGTGAATGTAAGCTCATCAAAAGCCTGACCAATACGTGTGTCGTCAGCAAAAGAAATACTTTCAAAATCATTCTCTAAAAATTTCGTTGCCATAGCTCTAGTATCTGTACATGCTGGGTATAAATCAGGGATTCGTTTTCAATATGCTCGATCCGAACAAGGATTGTCAGTTACAAGCACATTACCACAACCTTTTATCCAGCTAGGTCGTTGCCTAGTAATAAATGACTGACCTCAACTCGTAAAGCACGCACATCTCCGACTGTCACCGGTCCTGAGACTAAGAACAATGACAAATTTACACAGTGGAGAGGAACATCAACAATGCATCGCTCTATCACCTGTGTAAGAACAATTTCTTTCAAATATGACTTCCCCAAAAAAGGTCAAAGTACCTCATAATATACCAAACAAATATAGTGCTTTCAATATATGACCGTGACCTTAACTTCTTAGAAATATGAACATTTGGAATAGGACTGCCTTCATTCTGATGCTTTTTTTCAATTTGTATCAATCAAAAACTACGTGTCCTTTATTGTGCAATAGGTTCTATAAATTGTGCCACTTTTAAATTTAAAAATGCTTGTATTAGTCTGAAAATTCGTTTCTACTGAACGACTGATGAGTGGAAGAATTGCCTACAAAAGTAACGTTATGAGCTAAGGAATACTCGTCAGCGGCACGAGGTGCATTTTCCAAGGTTTCGACCTAACGCTCATCAAAATAAGTCTTAGTGTCACGAAGGACACAGTTCTTAAACTCTTGAACGCTAATTGAAACCTGACGAACGGAAACGTTTAGGACGTAGAATCCGTAACTGAAAACTATTTTATGCAGTGTTCTTTGTCCTCGAGACAAGTATTTTTTCTTCTAAGGACTGACACGATAAAATTGGAATACAGAGCCTGGACAGCAACGTCTATTCATTTTCACGCCATTTTCTTTTGACGATGTTGTTGTTTGATATGATATATATTTTCGGTTGATACTGAAATATTCACCTAATTTAAAATGACACAAAACAAAGTTGTTAAATTTGTATATGCCATATAATTCAATATATCCAGTGCAACCATTTGGCGGTAAACATACTTTTTTACTGACAGGCTTTGTACAAAAGTTATCATTACGCAAACTGATAGCACAATATTGGCTATCTGCCTGTTGGAATGAATCATAAAGAACAATGAACTGACACCTCGTTGTTTGTATGTGAGGTTTGTAGATACGGCATTCACTTAAAAACTTGATGACTGTATTTCGAACGATATTACTTGGGAAGACAGCCAACGTAATTTTGTAATCATGGGTTTTATCTAGGAAATATTTTATGCCATGATTTTGTAAGAAGTCATTGTTCTCGTTTGACTGCCCTTATGTCGATGTTCAGGTTTCGCACCGACACCCGGAAATGGCTAGACTAATAACATATTCTGTTACAATTATCGGCCTTATTAAGGTCAATTGAAAACAAGGACTTTACACGATAATACAAACCCAATAGTCTCTTCTATTACAAAAAACACAAGTGAGAATCAAGAGTGCTTATTGTTTGGCTTAAATTAATTTACAGAATGATATTCATGAAAGAACGCTCTAGTCCCAGTACCACGGCAGTACTTTTAAATTGAACAACTAATAAAATTATATCGTGACCCCCACATCATACATACCATTGTTATCTTTAGTGTAAGTCGCAACACAGCTTTCGAAGTCTCTATGAAATGAAGGACCCAAGCTCAATTTTGCCAAACTCATTTGTGTTAAGATAGGAGATACAAATATTATGGCATGAGTTTAACATGCAAGCAAGATTCTGGATGTCAAGAAAAAATGCGAGTTTCCTTTCAAGTTTGTGAGGATGAAATATGGCCAGAGCAAGCTGTGATACAAAGGAACGATCACGACAATGAAAATGCAGATTTCTAGATTGTATACATCAGAAAACGATAAATTGTAATGTTTCTGAGACGATGAAAATTTGCACGTTAATTGTAATTACAGTTGCATACAACATGCCAAGCAGTTAGGAAAACAAATAAAGCGAGAGAAAAGGAAACTAAAATATTATGTGTTTATTGTAAAATCTCCAAGCATCGCAATAAGGTATATGCACACACACACACACACACACACACACACACACACACACACACACACATTGAACGTCTTGCAGAATCTGTAATTTCTTTAAACATTAGAGGAATATGATGTTCTCATACAAACTGGGAAACATTATATATTGTTGGATGCCTGGACATATTGGAATTAAAGGTCAAACAAAGAGCAGATAAAGCAGCCAAAGCTTCCTTGCAGTCATCTGTTTCAGACTCAAAGATTGCAGATGCTGTCTCCAAAAATTGTTAAATGTTTAGTAGTTCATGATAACCTAAATATATCTCATTTGTTTCTTTGCTGGGTAGAAGATCAGAATGGTATACGAGTCAAATGTAAGATCTAAGAATTAAAATTGGGGTAATAGCATACAAGCAAGGTCTCTACTAATGCATATAATTCTACATATGATGTAGTCTTTACACTCCAGTACTAATTCGTGTACGCGTAACAAAGAAAATACAATGCAGTCCACGCTTAGCAATACAAATTCGAATACACTTAAAAGCAACACAATTCAAACAATAAGGTTTCGATATCACCATCCTTGTTATCACAACACCCCAAAATTAGACGCCAAAATTATATTTCATCTGATCCAATTCGAAATGTCCTGAACAAGTCATCTCTTTTGGAGCCTCATATCACACTCGCATGTCCCTGTATACGGACGGTTTGTGAAATATGCACACAATCTTTAATTTTCATTAGAAACCTTTATCTCAAGCTGGTTGCCGGATAGAGCCTATATTGTCACCGCAAAAACTGCAGCAATGCACTAACCTTGGTTTGTTTTTGTCCGTACTTTACACAACTGAGAATATGATACCAAAATAAATGTCAGAAAGTGTAAACTAAAACACTGACGCAATTTTCTGTTTGTCGATTTATCAAGAGATGCATATAACGTAAGTGTTATCCCAGCTGTTATAATCCAACACATGCCAGGAGATACAATTTATTACATAAACGTCTGATTAATCATTAATCCTAGGAGGACTGGCGTCTTTACGTTCCTCAAATAACTCTTTCTCCTTATTCTTGATTCAGCGTTTTCGGTTCTTTCTCTGCTTATCTCTTGTATTTCATTAAAAGTTATAATCTTTAATTCCACTCCGTAAAGTAACAAATATACCCCTTTGTAATAGCCCTGGTAAATGGAAACCCCTGCTGTAGGATGTACTTAGCTATAACATCTTTTGTTAAATTTAGTATTCGACATGTTTATTCCATAGAAACATTTCAACGTGTCTTCAATTCTAATTCATGGAATTGAGATCCCTTGAGGGATAAGTGCCTGTGATTGGTAACTTTTTGATCGAGAGGACAAAAGTTAATGTATCATATTTGGCAATACTGGATACACTTGGCAATTGTATGTACCGTAAATGATTAATCTGATTCAGAGTGGATATATTGTTAAATATACTTTAATCTCATTAAATTGTGCTATATTGTCTCTGAAATCGCTGATAAAGTAATGAACCCTTAGCTTAAAGTTATGTGTACTAATTGCTTTAAAGCTGCCTTGTGTTTCAAATGATAAGTCAATGCTGTAAAATAACTATCAGGCAATGTCAAGACAAATATTAATTAACACACACACAGATGGATGAATGGATGGATGGATGGATGGATGGATGGATGGATGGATGGATGGATGGATGGATAGATAGATAGATAGATAGATAGATAGATAGATAGATAGATAGATAGATAGAACAAAGGGAAACAACCTAAATGAAAATAAGAGTGTGCATCATACGGGTTATATTCCGTCTGTATTTATACTTTGGAACGGGTTCATGACCGTAGACACCATCTGATGGGAAAGCTCTATTGCACTTTTGTACTTGTATTTTGATGTTCCATAGAAATAGACCATCGTTTGTATACTTCACATAATAGTGGACAAGCTGATACGGTATTCTTTGTACGACACATTCATTGGCAACTTGAATGATTACTTAGGTTTTTTGCTATCATTGTTGTGTGCATTGATTGATTTGACGCTCTGTATCTAATGGTTTTGATTATATATATCCAGACGTGCCTTGTAAAGAATTGGCAAAGGTAATAAGGGCAGATGTTATGCACTTTTTAATTGCTGCATCCGCCTCTGTAATATAAACAGAATCATAAAAAGACACTAGTGAGTCCGTATGCTTGATAACCATATATTAAGAACAAATCAAAATATTATTCACTTGATCGTCCATAACCAAGCCCTATTAATTGATGACAATTATACGAAGCATTGTGTACTAAACAGCTTGTAATTAAGTGTAGTTGCCATAATGGAAGTTTAGGTGGTATTATATTTGTTTGTTCCCACATGTCCTTTTTTAATGGTGTCTATCTTACCTTCCTAGCCAATAGATTATTTAACTATATACTGCTAAGTAACTAACTTAAAAGAAGGTATACATCAGTTATTGTCAAGACGAACACATGCCGGGCTGTCAGGATTTTGCGTTCTCATTAAAATCTTTAGAACATCGTAGCATTTATGATCATATACAGATGGTGCCACTAAATATAATGTATCTCACTTGAGCCATCATATTTCCAAATTAATTAATAATTATGTCTTTCCAGTTCCAGATGGACCTGTTATTGTCATTCTGATATAATTCGGTAACCCTGGATGATGTTTGACTGGTTTTTGTTTTCGTGTCACTGAGAAATCATTTACATCCAGATTATAAATGTATTTGAATCTGTATTGCTTACGTTGTCGAGTTAAAACTCCAACCACTGATTTGGCAACAGTTACACAAAAAAATACAACCAACGGAAACATAGCATATAGTGGAAAAATGTGAAATATGTAACAGAAACAAAATTTCGTTTCGCCTAAAATTCATCAATAGGTTGGCAGTGATATTGTTCTATTAATGTCAAAATTTCCAGGAACTCCATGGGTTAAATACCCAGGAGGGAAACATCAATCAAGGATTTACTTACTGTGGTCCTGGAAAAGACTTGATATACTACTTGATAAACAAGAAACACCGAGACCTGCCGAGTATCCAATAATTTAAATTGAAAAGATTTACAACAATGACATTATGCAGATGTGAAGTTGATTCACCCCTTAAATTCCATTTTTTAAAATATCATTTTGAGATAGATCTTGCTAACGTACTAACAAGATCCGCGATGAAGGGTAAATTAGCATTAGAGGCCTGTAATTATTCAACCAATTATTCAAATAATCAACTCGATTTATAATAGCACAAGAGGATTTTGGAGGGGTAGATCAGCGATTGTTAAAGTCACCGATGCAGCAAATGTTACACGTTATGTTGATGAAAAATGGATAGCACGAGAGGCATTATGGCAAATGTATCTACCATCATCTAAACGAATTCAGCACGCTCATTTGGATAATAGCACTCCTAATAAATTATATAAGAAGAACCGTTATGAACTTAAACAGATGCTGACGTTATATTAGCTTTAGAATGAATGTATCAACGTATACCTTTGTAATTACCGCAACTACTTAAGGGTGATCCTGGCAAGGAATGTATTGGTACAGCATCATCTTCAAGTGTCAAACATAATGCCACAATTAGATGATTACATAATACAATTCATCGTGATCAGGCAATCGTTGAACAATTTAATAGAACACTTGCTTTGCGGTGATTTGAATATTAAAATGTGATGGAAATAATTCCGAAAGATATAAGATCTCGTGTTAGGGTTGCAAGATTACCAAGTGTTAAAGCTTCGTTAAATAATGAGGTTACTCGTGCAGCTACAACGAAACCCATTAATGCAACTGCAAATAACTTATATCAAACGACATGATTTTTCAAAACAACCATTATTAGGCAATGTTACCGTAAGATATTTATATGAAACCGGTGAATTTGGGAATAAGGAGCGAATGGTTTTCTTTGGAGTGCTACTACACATACAAGTCGCAACGTAGAGGATCCACGGGTAGACTGCAATACACATATTGGATTTAATTGCTCCTCAACGAGGATTTGTACATAAACAATTAATGTAATTCCTGAAGATACACAATTACCACCGCCTTCACTTAACTAACGAATCGACTTAGATTACACTCAAGACAGATCAGCAATACATTCTCGTGCGTGTGACCAAGACTAAAATCAGATATATCTAAGGTAGATCGTCTTCGATTATTATTTAAATACTGCCGCAACATTACTTTGTTACAGCTTGCACAATGATTATTATGTCGTTGTGTTAATATGATGATACATTTAGCGTCAAGATCAATGTCGCGATTAAATTTTGTCACTTTGTTTATAACTAATTAAATTTTAATTACTATATCATCGTTGTTGCCAGGAACAATTTGATTTTTTTGTGTAAAGTATACGCTAATCATCGACAACTGATATATTCGTCCAACTCGAGACACTGCGAGATAATCTAAACTTGACCATTCAATATTTCATCGACGATCCAAAGAACTGTATAAAACAATATTTAATACTCGAGATGAATTGTCATTTCGTATCCTAGCGTCCATGGAGTTTTGTCCATATATAATGGACTCTCAGCAACACTGACAGGAACTAAAACAATATCATTTAACACAAGATTTCGTTTCGTCATGAAACCTGGTAAATCAGCTTCGATATTTTGATTGCGTATATCTGTTGGTCGATAACATAATGGTGCATGTATATTTGAAAATGTATGTAACATAAATAATTGATTTTGAAGTGAATTAAGAACGATCTTTCTACTTATAACTATCAAATCTTCTGTTTCTGAAATTATATCACGCATTATTTCGGACTGACCTTAATTAAGTTGAAATCTGATTAATGTATTAAGCTCTCTTTATTCTGGATCAAGCGTTATATAAACACCATTTTTTCTTTATAATAATCACTAACTTTCTCAACCATTCGTACAATCTAACAAAAGGCATTAGTTGGCCATAATTTTTGTCACTAACCAATCATAAAATGATTTTAATGTTTCCAACCATACTGTATATATTTCGTTCCAAACGATAGTCAACGGAATATATTTCTCACCCTTTCGACCATGTATCTCCGTTCCATAGATAGAATTTGTAATAAGTACATGAATTAATATTTCTTTCTCGCATTTCCCTTGAGAGTCTGTTTGTTGGGGTTAAAAAAACAACTATATCAAAAGTTCACGAACTGTGTCGAAATAGTTTAGTCGCACGAGTTGTTTTACCAGAACATCCAGGTCCACGGGATAATACAGTGATGGTGCAAACTATAGCTTTAATTTCTGCTACATTCTGCAGTAAATAGCCTTAGTTTCAACGTGTGTGGATTCAGAATAACTAAGTATATTTTCTTGTTTTATTCTCCATTCACCCCATGATGCATAAGTGCCAATATGTAGTTGTTCTATCAATCCCGCATACTTTGTACTGATATAAAGCGAATCTGCAGAGACTTTGACTGAAAACGTATAAACTCTATTTATCAACGATAATAAATTTATCGAAACGTATGCGAATATTGAAAATCTTAAATTATGTAAACTGCGTTGACTCATCGTCAATGTAGCTAACAATTGTACCTAATATAGTTCCGTTACACATGTTAACATTACTTCAACTTATGAACGTAATTATTGTATATATCAGCAATTATAAAATCGAACTGAGTATCGTCTATAATTAATATTATGCAATATCGTTTATGATCATATGATCCTCCTAGGGTAACTATATTTTCTGCCGAGATCATTTTCGATTTTATTTCATAATCGGTTATATCAGGTAATATTTCTTTCGTTGTGGTAAACAAACTTCTTTCTGCGTACAATATGATATAATTGCTTCACTTACTGCCAGAAATATCAGTATTTCTAAATCGAGCATATATAGTAATAAACTACTGAAGCCCAATGTATTTCGGAAAACTGTTTTCCAAACCAGAAATAACAAAATGGATGAACACCTTCGGCTAACTAAAATGACTCGATACAAGCGTATAGAGTCAAGTTTAAATCCGATACTGTTCTGTTTATCGATATTCTGGTCATGTCGTGTGTTGGATGTCCAAATCGTTTGAAATATACAGAACGCTCCCATTCCAAGAAAACGTCCTGAATAACACGCAACCATTTCAACCGAGAGAACATCTTTATGAGAACGATCGCATTTACAATTCCATAGTCTATCCTGTCCGTTTTCGACACAACTCGATATTATATTATCGAGAAAGTCAAACCGAGTTGGTTTTCACGAATTGTTTTCTCTAGCAAAATTATCTGCGACTGATAGAACTGTAAAACAGCTACTAAGTACTTGTTCAGCATTATTGGTATATTTCAACACAGGATTTCTCATTTCTTCGTGAAGAGATTCTGTGCAATAAATAACGACATTAGGTCTTACAAACTGATTGAAGTTTCCATCATCAGAACTTTGAAACAGCCATACAGATACAGAACCTTTTTTTTATTCCGTGAATAAAATCGAATATATTCTCGTTATAGAATTAATTTAACAGTTTGGTTTCGTGGAAATATTGTTGCAGAATTAATCTACTCATGCGCATTATGATCAATATAATTTGTTGGAGATCCCTTTTAATAATGTTTCGAATCATGTAAAATCTCTCCTGTTATTGTTTTTACTATTTTTGAAGATTTTAATTTTTTCTAGTTCAGAGACGTTTATGACAGATGCTCTGATACCTTTAACTATTTCTCCCCATTTGTTTATTTATTTTACCTTTTATCCATTAAAGCATTTCTACGAGTCCAAACGGTAAAATATCCCGTTACCCGTTCAGCTACATCAGTTATCCCTGACAGTCTCATTGGTTTTATTTTTTTACCATGGGTTTGTCATTTATTGGATATATCTCGTAGATAACTGCGGTTACATGATCCGCTCATTTAAAATACAATTTCTCAATACCATTCACCATTCCTTAGTTGGGATATTTACTCAGTATGGCAATTATTTTCAGTACGAAGGACAGGATCATGTTTGTCACGGATATTCCAAGTATTATTGTCTGTTTCTGCATCAAAAATTCTATTTTATTTTAGAAAGATAGTTTCGATTATTGGGATAATTAATGATTGTTACCAATTGTTCGTCGTTCATCGTAGCCTTGACAGTTTGAGCGTCACGTATGATTTTGAACGCTTATCACACATGAGATGCGCCATCATCACGAAATTATTTCTTGGTGCCATGACTACTAATAATCAACGTTTTATTCGTCGGATCAACCAGATGTCGTATCGGTAAGTCAGGGGATAGTCTGTCAAGATTACATATATCTATAGAAAGCTTAAGCTAAGATAATTTTTCAAATTCATACACATTATAATTAAGACAAATATTTAAATTTAAAGATTGCCGCAGTTGTTTAACCGGCTTGACTCATGTCTTCCTTTTTGTGCTGTTTTTCATGATATATGTGCTTGTTGTCTATCTTCGTCTATATGTTTGTGTTTCATGATGCATAGACTGTTCAGTTCGTATGTATTTCTTCATCCCCTTGTTTTGGAAAAGAGACCAGTTATACTTTTTCTCAGCTGACTTGTTCCACTGTTGAGACGTCTTTGTTTTTTTTATAAACCGGCGTCACGTGATCGCCAGTCAACCCGTTTATGGTATGGTGGACCATCATTAATTGCTTTTAAATGACCACTCAGTGGCTCTTCATACTACATTATCTTTAAGACTAAACGAACTGGGACTAGATAGAGTTATCATTACTTAAATGTAAACGGAAGCGAAAAGAGAAAAGTTGCTTCAAAGCTGGCCGGCATAGAACAGGAAAATTTCCAGCTGTCTTTCTTTCTCCCAATCTAGATAAACAATTTAAAAATTCGGTAGTTATTTTGATAACCTAGTGAAAATCCATATTAAATCATCAACCGTTGTGTCAACTGTCAAATAGATACCGTTGCGTATTGCATTATACAAAACCCAATCAGTATGACCACCGGACTTGCGCACATATTTAATTCATTTTAATCAACGACAAGAATATCGACGCCTTCTTCTCCACAGACACATGCCTAAAAACATCGGGCGATGAGCCCAAGTGCGAGGATTTAACACCCAGCGCTTTTTTCATCAAGTCGTTTCCCAGGCACACTCGCGGAGGTTGAAGTGCTGTCATCACAAACAATTCCATGATAAAATATCTTAAGTACAACACATTCCTCAATTTCTGCTACACATCGTTTGACCTAGTCCAAACAACACTCTCACAGAATCACAAGAAAAAAAACTTTTGTTATGCCTGAGAAATTTTTGACTGTTTTTCTTTGTGCATGCGTACAACGTTAACTAGGGTGAGCATGTGTTTTTTCCAGAGAAGCGACGCAGCCAACATATGTCTCGCCGGAAATTACTTGCGGTGAGGGACGTTATAATCACGATATGCACGGGTATTTTGCCCTGAATATTACTCACTGTCATATGAATTTAAGTAACATTAATTTATAACACTGGTCGCTTTGGATCTTGTCAAGGAGAGCACGTTCCACGTGGTATTCTATAGCCATATGGCTTACAAGTGTAACGAATTTGACGACTCTAACGCTCTAACGAGTGTAACGAATATAAAGAGTTTAACTGACGAGCTTAGCTGAAGCGTATAGCTGTCTATATGTATGTACGTATCTCTGTACATGTGGTGGAGCCACGACTGTAGACGTAGCTAATACAAGGATGCTGTATGCTGTTTGTACGTGTGTATACATGTGCCTGTACATGTGGTGGATCCATGAAGGGTGCGAGCGGCCGATACAAGTCTAGGCTAACCCAAGTGACGTGGTGAAACTGTGCAGTTTATCAGTGTATAAATCGTGCGACTGTACAAGTGTCAAGAAGCATATGTTTGTTCCAATTGTTGTATCAATCGGGTCCTTTGTTCATTTACATGAGATTATTTTGAATCTTATTTGTCTTCCAGGAGTTTGTGAATATCGCTTACAGTGCGGAACATTTGAAACGTATTCGAAAACGTGAGATTATTTGAATATAAATCCTAGTCTATACGTAAAATTATGTGAATATCTTAGTGCGTACTGTTATCTGAAACTGAAGTTTCTTGAATCTGTATATCAGACAGATAAAATATTATTGGTTTATTTTCAATGTGTGAATGTTAGAATAGATAAATTGGATCAATTATATGTTGCGAGCGTGTGAGAATCATTGTATTTATACGTTATATATTGTTTTCCACTAATTAAGTTAATACATTTTGATCTTTCACACATAGTGTTTGAGTTATTCATTTGGTCCAAAATCCACTCGGTTTCAATTCTGCGACAAATACTCCCACCGGATTAAAGGTCAGCCAATTTTTCAGCCTCTATCGCCCTCCTCCTAGTATAAGAAACAAGCTGACAGTATCTCTCTTTTTTTTAGCAGTTTCCGAATCTTCAGGAGTATTTAAAGTCACTGGGTGACAACCTAATTATTCTTTGACTGTCCTGGAAACCCATACACGTCAAAACTCCTAGATTCCATTCGTGTTTCAACCTTACACAGTCAGTTGACCAATCCACGTATAAACTTGGTCATATTTTAGACTGCATTCTTCATAGACCTGATGATAATAGTCTGCAATCCACCCTTGTATCCCACGAACTTGCATCAGATCACCTCTACATTATATGCCATCTCAACGTATCAGTCCCTAACCCTCCACCTTTACTTGCTACTAAGAGAAACCTACGTATAGAACCGAACTAATGAATGACATCCAAGAAAACCGAACAACTTTCGTAACACCTACAGCGGAACAACTCAATAACTGCTTGCGTTTATTGGTTGATAAACATGCTGCAGCACCCAATTGCAGGTTATAAATTAAAACGTTCCGTGGTATAGCAGTGTTACGGCCCATCTTCGTATTGCTAAAAGACACTTTTGTAAAGAAGAGAGGCTTTGGCGTTGTACCAGACTCACTATTCATAAACAAATATGTGAAGCCGCTAAGAAGAACGTCATAAACATATTCCATTTAGCCAACTTATCCCACGTGAGATAATTAACAAACTAATGTCAAGGACCAAATGTACACCACTTACAACGACCTTCTCTTCAGTTGACCTTCCGGACCTATTTGTAAATTTCTGCCGTGACAAAGTACAAATCATTAGAGATACGATTTACAACACGATTTGAATTGTCTCGTCACCATACAGTTACGATAGCCATTTGGAGCATTAGAACCTGTCTCTATGAATTTAGTACCGAAAATCGTGATAAAGAGTGCACCAGTGTCATGTGAACTTAAACCCAATATTAGATTCACTAACTTATGTGATTACTGTCTCTCTCATATGAGGAATTCTCGCTATTGTTCAAAACTGATATCGTAAAGCCTCTGCTTAAGAAACCATCATTTGACCATAACGATATAAACAACATCCGCTCAGTATCTAATCCCCCGTTTAGAAACAAATTGTTCTAACCGAACTTGTATCACATTTGAATTCAAACAGTCTTTTTAGAAATGTGCAGACTGCATATCGCCCTTGCCACAGTACTGAACTATTCTTCTGAAAGTAGTTAATGATATTCTCTCTACTTTGGAGAGAGGAAAGATTACAGTCCTCACTCTCCGTGATTCATATACATCATTTGACACAATATGACATGATATATTACTTCACCGTCTCCAGCATGTATTTGGCATTCACAGTACAGCCTTACAGTGGTTCAAGTCCTGCTGAGTCAACAGGACACAACTTGTATCTGCAAATATAATACAATAGAGCTCTTGGACCCGTTATCTTCATTCTATACACTCAGCCGCTCGCAAGTGTCATAAATCATCACCCACTGTCTCTCCAATTGTGTGTACGCTTATGACACCAAAATATGCAAGTCGAAATTAATGCTAACATCCAATGAGTAGAGTTACTCTAGACAGTGCTCTCACTTTGCCCCAGCATGTCATGAGCAAATGCAAAGCTAGATTTCTTGAGCTGAGACACATCAGATCCATTCGCAAATATCTTTCAGTTGATGCCACTACATTAGTTGTGTGTTCATTAGTACTTTCAAGAATGGACTAGTGTAATTCAATTCTGTCTATTTCGTCTCAATATATACTCCAGAAACTTCAAAAAAGTCAAAACACAGCTGCTCGGTTCATCTTTAGAGTTCCACGATCAGAGCACAGCTCCCCACTGTTCTGTACCCTACACTGGCTATCCATTAGATCGAGAATCGAACACACAATTTGTTCTCTGTGCTATGTTTCACTAACGGACTCCAATCTAGGATACCTATCCGGCCTCACCCATATGTGTAAACCAGCAATATATTTACGCTCCTCTTCTGACAATCGTATACTCATTCCACTATAAAAACGAAGTCATATGGACAAGGTTCATTTGCATACCAGGGCCCAGCAACGTGAAATGAATTATTCATTGAAATTAGACAGAAAGACACTGCGATCTCTTTCAAGGCTGCTCTTACAACTCACCTTTTTCGATTGCAAGAACAAACTTAAAGACCTAAAAAATAAATATTTTCAGCAATTGTTGTTTTCCAATTACATGGTGTTGTTTGTTGTTGTTTTGTGTGTTTGTGTCTATATATATATATATATATATATATATATATATATATATATATATATATATATATATATATATATATATCATGGTACATGTTGTAAAGCGCTTTGATCTTCTAAAGATTAGGCCATTTCCAAAGTTCTGATTATGATAATTATTATTATTATATATGTATGTATGTATGTATGTATGTATGTATGTATGTATGTATGTATGTATGTATGTATGTATGTATGTATGTAGGTATGTATGCAAGTGTGTGTGTGTGTGTGTGTGTGTGTCTGTATGTATGTATTATTTGAAATGCTGTGTTGGAATTAAAGACGAATAGCGGTTGTGTGTGCAATCTGGTGGAGAAAATATAGATAGCTGAAAATATATTGTGATACAGAAAACACTGACAAGAATGACAAAGTTATAACATCTGCAGTAGATTATTGATCTAGATTGTATAGAGAATCATTTTGATAGAAAAATGATTTAAACATAAACTATTATTGTATAATGGAGCAAGATTAGTTTGTGCACCATCCAATCATCAAGAATTACGATTGTGTTATCAGACACTGTTGAGTAAAAAGATATTCATTTGACGATGTAATAATTTAGGTTCTCTACGATGTATTGTTGGGAAGAGGAAAAGTGTATGGTAATTTTTTTTTCGAGTTGTATAATGGAGTAATTGAAGATAGTTTTCTATCATATCTAAACAAATACAATAAATAATCATTTAGCTAATTTGCGTGCTATTATACAGTCACATCATTGTTAATTTGAAAAGGTTGATGACTGCAATGACAATAGTGCAAGATGAGTTGTATCAAGCCATACAGAAACAAGTGAATAAAAACTATTTCCATCAAGATATACAGCTTGTAAATATTTCAATATTTGTGCTGCTTCATGCGTTTTCGAAAAGTATAAACAAAAAATAATGTTTCAGAATTGTTTACGAGAGGTTACTGACTCTCCGGAATAGTTAAGTACTATTACCGTTTATTACCACATAATAATAGAAATTGATTTAATTTAATAACTTATATTAATTAAGAGTTTAACGTTGTTTTTTTCTGCGTTCATCTTGGTATGAACTGTCAGTTGCCGACTCACACAGCAAATAACGCCCGAAGGGCGTTATGTAAGCTGTGTGAGTCGGCAACTGACAGTTCATACCACGATGAACGCAGAAAAACAACGTTAAACTCTTATAATTGAAATTTCATTTGTTTGCTATGTTATTTTGTTTCCATCAGTAAGAAACATAAATCTTAACTGAGCGTAGTAATACATAATTTGGTGGTTTTTTTTACGTAGCTATTTATAGCACTTGGGGTTGTCCTGCCTGATCGTAATAAGGTCATCATAATACCAGTCCTTGATTCAATGGAAAATGATGTATGGAATTTGCTGCCGTGATTTTGATATTTTACCTTAATGAACACGTGTATTCAAAGTGGAGCTCTATATTTAAAGTCGGGATTCATGGCCAAGAATGTATGCATTCATATACTGCCAGTGTGATTTTGCATATTTATCACACGTGAGTGATCTAATTTCGTTCTTCAAAACCTATTTTCGTGTATATAAACAGGCTTGACTAGTACATATAGGTGTATGAGGTTAGGTTATAGAAAGTGTGTGATCATTTTTGTTGGTTCAGACATACACAGTTAAAAAATAATTGAGTACTTATTTTATCTCTTTTTTTTTTTTTACAAGATTTGTTTAGTGACAATGGTTCATAACCATATCCCTCTCATTAAGTTTGGGACATAAGTTTAGAAAATTTATATAAAATTATTAATTGGAAATTGACATAAAAAAGTACCAGGAGTTATACATGACAAAAACTATTGTTCTGGACTGGATAGTTGACACTTAACTTGCATATCATGTATTTTCTTAACTTCTTTGCACTTTGTTTAGTTGCAACTAAACTGGAATGTGAATTTATTGAAATGATAGTTGGATAAACTTGTCATAGAGTTCATTGTATTAGCATATAGTGTTTGATAGAGATTTTGAGCAGATTCAGTAACAATTACTTGATATGTACTGCTTGGGTTTATAGGGGTCATTTGAACATTTTCTTGAGTTAGATTTCTTGAGTTTGTTGAGGTCATTTGAACATTTACATTTGCATGAAAGTGAGTACTGCAAAAGATTCTTGAGCAGACAATGTTACATTTGAACATCAATTGGAAAGAATGTTAATCATTTTTTTTAATGTTGAGTGCTGGGCCTTGTGTATGGTTTCAGTGATAGTTCATTGGAGTGGTCAGACAGATACATAATGTACCTAGCAGGAAGGTTGGTGTTGATCATTGCATTCAAAGCTTTTGCACAAAGAGAGTGAGCAGTATATCTTTCAGATATATGGGTATTTTTGCATATGTCAGGCATAAAACTGCTTAATTATCTCTGTCCAACTCATTTTATGGTATACCATATTTGACAAAATTGGGGATTTTCAATAGCATTTTTATCAATGTGATAAATTTTAAAACAGTGATTCAGCTCTTGGATTAATGTGTGTGAGGTAGTATTTTACTGACCTGACTGGGCAGTTTTGACCACCAGCTGCATACATTCCCATGTAAGAATTTTCCTCCTTAGCATTTAAGTCTCCATGATGATTTGTTTCCATAGTTTGATGGGTCAAATTGACATATTCAGCCCCTGTTTCATCAAATCTGATTTCGAGACTGGTGGGTATTAATTGGCTGTGGAATTCTAATCCATGTGTAACATAGTGGATGGAGATCTGTATAACCAAACCCTGTATCTGAGTGTGATAGGATTATCATGCATCAGGTATTGATTGATCGCATACATGTCTGATAGAGGAATAACTGGCATGTGTTGAGTTCAACTTTATATTTCCATTTAGCATTTAACATGTTGTTTGATTTTTAAACTCGGGATGTGTAACAATAAATTATTAATTGAATGACCACATTCAACCTGAATAAAGCAATTAATAATAGCTCCAACATTTTAAAAAGTGTTTTTATGGTATTCTTTAGCTCGGGCTTCAAGGAGCATCCTCTTTCATGTTGTGGTGACCTTAGGGGCTGCTTTGGCATAAAATATGGTTAACATTTGGGCCAAATGACAAATGTGCAGACTAAGATGACTTCAGTTCTATCTCTATATTCTTATCTTTGTGTCATTCTGAAAGTCATATGTTGCTCTGCTTGGTAGAAACTATTTTATAACATTTGAAATATTTAGATCTTTGGGAACAATCATTCTTGCATATCTCCTTTCCATAATTTGTATTTATATAACAAATTTGTTACATTTGTTATGCTGTCAAAAATATTAATTTAAAGATGAACTACATTTTATTCACTTAAAAGCAAGTTAAATCTTTTGTATAAAAATGGCATGAATGAAACAGTATATTGCCTTTTCATAATATATAATTTAAGAAAACATAAGAAAAAATTAAGTATCAAGCAATATTACCAATGCTTATATTAATGAACAGTCCAGTATACTGGTCATTATTATTGTTATTATAGTTAATTTATTATGATTATCGAATGAATGATAAAATCTACCTGTACAAGTTTTGTAGACCCATTTAGTGTTTTTATTGGTAGATTTTGAGTACCGCAGTTCTGATATGTTTTAGAGACTTAAGTGATTTGAAGTGTTTTGGTTTGTGATCATCCTGTAGGCCGCTAGATCAACATTTCATCCGTCAAACGAAATGACAACTCAGTTTGTGATACTTTTTCCACTTAAAAAGGCACGTCAAATATAGAAGGGTCAAAATTATAAATATCATTATGCGAGAAATCTTTCTGATAAGGCAAAGTTAGCGAACGAATCTCCAAAATTCTGACACGATAGCTATAATGCCGGTGACCTTGACCTAGCTCACTTAATTTTTATCAATACTTTTAACATATTTCAACAAAGAAATAATATTTTTTTTATAAAAAAATGTGAAGTATATGTTGCTTTAATCTTTCAGATTAATGTAATTCAATTATTGTTAAAAGAAATTGTAAAATTGTTCTTTTCCTTTAATGTTTACTTCGTTTCTGCCTTCACTAGCATTGTTTATCGTCTGCTGTACACGTGACTCTATTTATAGACGTGGGTATTCTTTGAAAAGTAGTTTCTCCTAACAGTTCATCCTGAAATGAACGCAATTCATTTTGATCACGTGATAACATTCTGACCAATCGAAACATTACTTTCCTCTACAAGCTACTTCGATTGCAATTATTTTAAGAGTTTAACGTTGTTTTTTCTGCGTTCATCGTGGTATGAACTGTCAGTTGCCGACTCACACAGCAAATAACGCCCCGTTATGTAAGCTGTGCGAGTCGGCAACTGACAGTTCATACCACGATGAACGCAGAAATAACAACGTTAAACTCTTATAATTGAAATTGCAATGTATTGTTATGTTCTTTTCATTTTTCAGCATAAAAAAATAATCATAATTGTGCGTAGTAATACTTTTGTCGGGTTTCTGTTACGTAGCTATTTATAGCTCTTGGGATTGTACTGCTTGTAAGTCCGTCATCCAATGGAACCCACGGAAGGAATTTGAACATTTTTAATATTTTATCATATTGAACACGTCTATGTAAAGTTGAAGCTCAATATTTTAAGTCACGATGTCATGGATATAAGGATGTTTGCTTATTTTAGATTGACTTAATGTGATTTGGCATATTCATCACTGTTGTGACAAGTGAGTAATCTGATTTCGTTCTTCAAAACCTATTTTCGTGTTATAAACAGGCTGTACTATAATACATGTAGGTGTATGAAATTTGGTTATAGAAAGTATGTGATCAGTTTTATTGGCTCTAACATACACATACACGCACAGTTCTAAAATAATTAAGTACTTATTTTATCCCTCTAGTTATTCCATGAGTTGTTTTGTGACAATGGTTCATAACCAGATTCCTCTCATCAAATATGTGACATCAGTGTAGAAAGTGAACAGACAGACACACAAAATGACAGATTTAAAAACAGTAAGACAATTTAATTTATGAAATTTGTGTTTATTGTTGACACATTTTTTGAATTAAACTGAGTAGTGCAGTAATAATGACAATACAGCATAATAATTGTAATTCATGTATTTACTATTTTAAAAAAAGCAAATAACATGTTAGTATTGATCATTTGAACATTTACAGTTGCATGAGATAGTTCTGCAGACACACTATTTGAATTATACTTAGTAGTACAATAATAATGACAATACAGCATAATAATTTTACTTGAAAATTTACTTCAAAATCACATACTTGCAATCCAAGTAGCTGGTAGAGAAAAGTAATGAAAAACAGTATGACACATTTATGTATTTACTATTTTTAAAAAAGCAAATAACATGTTATTATTGATAGGTTATATGGACACTTTACTTGAAAATCACATACTTGCAATCCAAGTAGCTGGTAGAGAAAAGTAATGAAAAACTGTATGACACATTTATGTATTTACTATTTTTAAAAAAGCAAATAACATGTTATTATTGATAGGTTATATGGACACTTTACTTGAAAATCACATACTTGCAATCCAAGTAGCTGGTAGAGAAAAGTAATGAAAAACTGTATGACACATTAATGTATTTACTACTTTTAAAAAAGCAAATAACATTTTAGTAAGGATAGTTTACATTGACAATTTACTTGAAAATCACATATTTCCTTAATTTGTTTGCACTTACTTGTTTCAGTTTGAACTAAACTGGAAGGTGCAGTTATTGAAATGACAGGTAGATTGTGTAATGAAACCTGTCATAGAGTTCATTGTATTATGTGATAGTTCTTGTAGGGGATTTTGAACAGATTCAGTAATATTTACTTGGTTTGTACTACTTGGGTTTGTATGGGTTTCTTGAACATTTTCTTGAGTCGTACTGCTCGAGTTTGTTGGGGTCATTTGAACATTTACAGTTGCATGAGATAGTACTGTAGAAGAGTCTTGAGCAGACAATGCTACATTTGCACATACATTTGAAAGAATGTTACTCATTTGTTGTTTATGTTGAGTGCTGGGCCTTGTGTATTGTTTCAAGGATAGTTCATTTGAGTGGTCAGACAGAGACATAATGTGCCTAGCAGGAAGGTTGGCGTCTGTCATTGCATTCAAAGCTTTGGCACGAAGAGAGTGAGCAGTATATCTTGCAGATATATGGGCATTTTTGCATATGTCTGGCATAAAAATGCTAAATTGTCTGTGTCCAACACATTTTGTTGTGTACCATTAATAGCAGCCCTGACATTCTTTAAGGTGTTTTTGTGATATTCCTCAGCTTGGCCTTGGGCTTCAGGGAGCATCCTCTTTCATGCTGTGGTGATTTTTGGGGCTGCTTCGGCATAAAATATGGATAACATTTGACCCAAATGTCCAGACTCAACTGTCATCAGATCCACCTCCATATTCTTTTCTTTGCACCATTCTGAAATGCATGTTTTTTTTGCTTGGTAATAACTATTTTTAACATTTAAAATATTTAGATCTTTGGGATGAATCATTCATGCATATTTCCTTAATTTTTTATTTATACAACAAATTTTTTACATTTTTTAAGCTTTCACAAATATTAGTTTAAAGATAAACTACATTTTATTCACTTCAAAGTAATTTAAATCTCATTTTTATTTTCAAAATTTAATAATATTTTAAATCTCATTTTTATAATTTAAGAAAATAATAGATTTAGAGCAATTTCAGTATCAAGCATTATTATTTAATCTTACATTAATGAACAGTCCAGTATACTGGTTATTGTTATTATTATAGTTAATTTATTATAATTATTGAATGAATATATAAATTACCTGTGAAGGTGTTGTAGCCCCATCTTGTATTTTTCTTTGTAGATTTAGAGTAGCGCTGTTCTGAAATTTTTACTAGATCTTCTTCGTTTAGTGATTTGAACCGTTTAACTTTTGCTTTGTGGTCATCCTGTTCATCAACTGTGAATGGTGTTGGTTCATTCAAACTAAATATTAAATTGGTTTGTAACTCTTCTTCCAATTCAAAAGGCTCGTCAAATATCGATGGATCAAAATTTTCAACATCATCATCCGTGAAATCTATTTGATAAGGCAAAGTTATCGAAAAATCTCCAAATTCTGACATTTTACTTTCAACGTTTGACAGCCACAATACGGGTGACCTTGACCTAGCACACTTGAAACATTTTTTTATCCATACTTTTCTTCACAAATTTCATCAAGCAATGAATGATTTTATTCATAAAAGATGAGAAATATATTTTTCTTTAATCTTTCAAACTAAATTTATTCAATTATTGTTTTAAAAATTGTAAAAATGGTTCTTTTCCTTTAATGTTTACTTCGTGTCTGCCTTCACTAGCAGTGTTTATCTTCTGCTATACACGTGACTCTATTTATAGACGTGGGTATTTTTAGAAAAGTAGTTCTCCTAACAGTTCATCCTGAAATGAACGCAATTCATTTTGATCACGTGATAACATTCTGACCAATCGAAACATTACTTTCCTCTACAAGCTACTTCGATTGCAATTATTTATAATTAAACATATTGTTATCACCCTGAAGCGTCCATCATCAGTGTCAAAATGACAGGAATTGCTATTTAATATAAGATTTATTGAAGTTTCACCAGTTACAAAACTTACGAGAAAACTCTATAATAGTTCAAAAATGTTAACGGAAGATAACTCTTGTCTCCTTGGCAGAGTAATTCAGTAGTTGTTACCTAGCTTTCGTAATAGAAATGACCTAAAACAAGGGAGGTAAATCTGTACCATAACCTTTGCTGTCGATTTTAGTTCATTTTGTCATCATAATTAGTTAATTAACCATCGGTGTGATAATTAATATTAATGAAGTAACATAATTTTATTATATGTCAAATTACTAGAAGGATATGTATGGTTTCTAACTTACAAACAAAATCAAGGCAGAAAAATATTCCATTATATGTACAATTCAGTTAATTTAGTTTTAGATCTGTTAATCAGAAATACACATGTATATTTTAACCTACTTTGTCTATATATATGTATTAGCTTAAAAGTCCAACTGCATAGTACAAAGACCCAGTTCTGGCAGAAGAAGCCAGCAGATATGGGTCTATGTAGTTTTCTTGTGGAGCAATCAATATAACAAACAACGAAGACCCTGATTGGAAACCACATCTTGCAGTGACAGATCACGTTCAATGTTGTTTTCAGCTGGAACCAACTGGTAAGTGAGCACAGATGGATACATGTAATCGTTTAAGTATAACAGACTTCCAGGTTCCTAAATGACTGATAGTTCCAACATAACTATTTATAATACGGTTAATAGTCGACAATAAGGTGAATCCAACTGCAAACAGCACAGACCCACAACTGCCATTTAATATTATTTGTTAGGAGTAATCAGTAGAACTAATAAGATAGATCCTGACTGTCACGAGCATTATGCAACATCAGATCAGGATGTTTCTTTATTGCATTTTTAATTGACGTATAAGCAAGTACATTTGATTAGTAATCATTTATAATGACAAGTTTTCATTGGGCAATTTATCAGCCCAGATAAGATAAAATATGGATTTTATATTATCACTTTCTTCAATACATGACCATGATTCAGAAACAAACATATACAGAACCATTACTTGTACCTTGGCTGAACTGTCAGAGACAGGGCACGATAGTCGCCTATTATGATATCCACCCATATTCCTTATAATGATATGCACCCCTATTCTCTATAATAATACAGGTTTTGAGTTTTATTACGTTTAGGTGACACGGGCAGTTTTTCAGGTAGGAGAATGGCACTTTTCTTGGTTAAGGTGCTACACTGCTGCACACAAAATGTGTGTTAAAAATTCAAAATTATGATAAAATCTCGCAACTTGATAATACGAAGAAAGCTCAAAGAAATTCACACACAAAAACACAATATCTAAGGCAGCCATGCATATTATTTTTTTATATATTTGTATGCATATTTGGGAATCAGTGCAAATATTCAACATGTATTGCATGTTTGAACGTTAAGTCTGGATGAAAATGATTTGTTAAGACGTGCATATTTAATGCATTCTAAATCATATGTTCATCTAAAATACATCCAAAGATGACCACTATGAAGTTCTTGTCAGGGGTTTATTACTCCAGGTGCACTGTCGCCAAATTACACACTGACAACCACTCTCTCAGCTCATATTCTCAAGAATAAACAATTACCTTTAAATCCCTACCAAAAATGCATCAATAAAACTCTTTTATCACCACCAAAATGAGAGAGGAAAAAATGTTCTAGAAATAGACTAGGACTACATTCGTGGGTACTGAACTGGAAATAATAATTGTGATGTGATTCCAATAAGGCCTTGGTGATGATCTGGAAGTGAAATCTGTGTTCTGTGTACATGCTGTTCTGTTTACAGTGCAGCCACTCAAAAAAATGCCGGTGAACCCCTGACAAGAACTTAACCGTGAAGTCATCTTTGGAGGTATTTTAGATTAAAATATGATTTGTATTGATTGTCACACAGTTGAAAGGTCAGTACTGAGAATTATATGTAGATAACATATAGTAAAATTAATTGTGGTGTATGTCCATATGTTAAGTTAGCCCAAGCTGTATAAACCTTTTCCCATTACTATTTTTAACTTGTCAACCTATCCCATAACTGCGTGCCGTACAGTCATGCACATTTGACGTAGGGCAACTTCAGTGACCTACACGTATTTTGTCAATAGAGAAAGGCCAGGGCACAAACATATTCTAATTATAAGAGACACAACACAGTGAAGGTGTTTGTTGCCATTAGTCCCACTGGAGCAGTGATATTTTTGTCAGCATGCTGGGGTGGACGAGTGTCAGACCGAGAGATAACTCTTAAATCGGGGCTGCTGGAGAAGCTAATTCTAGGGGACACTGTCCTTGCGGATTGTGGGTTCACGATGAAGGAAGAATTTTCTTTCAGTGGAGCAAAGTTAATGATACCAGCTTTCACAAAAAAAGAAAACAACTATCTGCAAAAGATGTGGAGGAATCTAGGTTTATGTCGCGTGCCAGGATACATGTTGAACGTGTTATAGGTCGGATTAATGATTTTGAAATTCTTCAAGGAACACTGCCATTGACACTAACCAAAAGACCTAGCTGTAATGCAGAGACAACATGTAATAAAATTCTTACAGTAATCGGTGCTATTGTCAAGATGAATGACCCACTTTTGTAAATAGCTTGTTTCTTAGACCACTCACCAATATTTCTCTTAAGCTTTGTAATTACAGTGTTGTCTTTTTTATCTCTGGTTTGATGGTATTCGTTGTATTTTCCATCGAAATGAGATATTTATGTTACCAATACTATTTTTTGTATACATGTAACCTAGCCTAAGAAGTTACAACCTCTAAACATTATTCTCAAAGAAAACTAACAGTTGTAATATATTGTATGTACTTCTTTTTATTGAACATGCATTTCTGTGATTTTTATAAGACCAGGTGTATTGACACTAGTCATGTACAGCTATTGTTTCCTCTCCATTAGACAATAGTGCAATAAATTAACATTTGTTTTTGCTCATATCTGTGTAAATAGTAACTATTTTTTTCACATTTCACCCTATCAGATGATGCATAAGTATAATATCCATTAATAACATCATTGGTGTAATATTACAAATTATAAGTCTTAAAACTTGCTACAATTTTGTCACAAGGAACATTAAAACAATTCTGTAGAATAGATCCTTGTGCAATCAGCTCTTTTTTTTCCTTTTGGAGGTCTTGGAATCTTTACATTTGAAGCACACCCATTTTCCCTTAGGTACCAATTTTAGTCCTACACATTGAACATGGTACCATTCTGTAGGACAGCCCTTGTTATCGCATGCTATCATATCATCATGTTACTCACCAAAACCACAAAAACAGTATGTTTTGGGAATATCACATGATTCCATTTCTGACTTGAGTTTTTGTGCCAAAAGTTCAGGAAGAATGAGGAAATGTAGTCGCCAAAGTTTGTTCCATTTTCAGGAAAAACTCAGAAGCAGCTCTAACACGCTCAATATGCAACCCACAGGTTGTCCAACACATAAAGTCACAATAGTCTAATTTAGTAAGAGCCATTTGCCCTTCGATCTGTGCGTAATATTTGTGTGAGGGTTTCAACGATTGGGGACACATTTTGTTACTTTTGGAATGTTTTTCCAAGAAAAATGATGTGTCCGCAACACTACAGGGATCATTCTCTCTGCGGGAGTGGGGGCATTTCACCTCGACTACTCCTTTACTGCAACAGTCACATGTAATAACATAATCAGGAGATGCAGCCAGGAACGGAGTCCACTGGATTGCAATTCAAAATGTACATGCTGTCCCATCATTTCACTTTTGTACATCTTGAGAGCATCTTCTTCATGTTTAATTCCACACCGAGTTGCACATGTATATAGTGCTGGGTTATACTGCATTATTTTCTTTAATAATGAGGTGCTTGATAACTGCTCACAATTAGTATGTATGATTTCATGAAAGTTTGATGTAGTTAATCTCCCTTTCCGATATTCAAACCAGAGAGAGCATTTGCTTTGTAGCCGAGACATTTTTTCCAATTTTTCTGCCTGTGCTGAAGTGATATGTATACTGGCAAATACTTCTTTGCACTGTGTAAGTAGTTTCTCTTTTGAGAATGCCAAAGTCTCTTCACTGTACAGTTTACTAAGAACTGGTGGAAGGGATGGCCCACACAACTTGGGCTGAGGTTTTGGGTTAGTAATACTAAATATCACAGCATTTGGATTTGTTTTCCTCAGCTTTTGAAGAAAACTTGATGTATCAGCAAACTTGGCTGGTTCCATGGTCTGCACAGTTGTTGGAATTTTGTTGTGGAAGTTGTCACATCTGGGCTTCTGGAATGATAATTCTTTCAATGTTGCCGCAGAAACCTGTAAACAAATATAAATAAAATGTGTTAGGATCTTAAACATTAAAATGGATTTAATGTTAATTAATTAAGTCAAGTGCTCAAATTTTCAAGAGAAACTTTATTCAAAATATGCTAGCATATATATCTTATCAGTTACATTAACTTAAATATGTGATAGTAAAAGAACCAATTATGCCTACATATATCATACAAGACAGTTGTTCCCTAATCTGGGTTGTTTTCACAGACGTCACGATTAAGTACGCAAATACCCACAATTCAATGCGCACGCACCTTCTGCCGCCATTTTGAGCCCCTAACAAACCGTTGTCAACATTAGTCATTATGTATATTCAAGAATAATAATCTGATTTAACCATCGATAAGGATATTTACTTCTTCGACACAATACATAGATTATACCTGAAGTTATGTGCACTATAGAAAAAAAAAATAAAACTGGAAGTTCCCTTGCTTATATCGAAAGACAGAATAGTAAAGTAGAACCGTAATCGTGTATATTATTGATACCTAAGAAATGCACTTTTTGTTGTTGTTTACAAACATACAATATTGACGTTTTTAAAAAGTCATTCGTATCATATCCCTAAGCTTGTCATCTTGAAAGAGCATTTCCAGATCATGATTTTCTGGATACAATATCAGTCACGAATTAAAATTTCATAGCATGTATTTTATGCTAGAACTTTTATATACAAATATTTTTCGCAACAACATGTGTTTGTGCCATAGAATATTTGAGAAACCATTTTAATTAGTATATTCAAATATTGTATTTGTGGAGGGGATGGTGGATGTAGGCTTATACTAGATGAAAGCGATAACCGGTCAAAGAAGTTTCATCTTTAGTGTATTCAAACGAAACACGTGTCTGACGGAACATGACGTTGTTTCGAATGTCAAAACGATGTTTTCCTCAAATGCTTTTAGAAATATGAAATTGTATATAAACAATTGGCTTTTAAACTTTAACGATAATCAAATGCTTGATTTAAGCCCGTGAAAATCGAAAATCATTAAATGTTTCTACTTGGTTGTATATCCATTTGTTTATGCGTTTGTTTATTGATCGATCTATTTGTTTAGTAAGAATAACAAATATGGTTGAAATATAAATATTTTATTTGAAGAAACACGTAAATAGAGTCACGCGATTCGATCTCGCGAGGTCGACATGCACAACAGAATGTGATGTATTCTTATATTCTTACTCACAAAATGAAACGTGCCGGTTATGTGGGATAGGGACTCAAAATGGCGGATATGGAAGTACACACGTTTTGTGACATCACGTGAAAACAACGGATATGTACCTTTTTTGTAAAATTTTGATTCCACTGACATGGAATGGAAGTACAGGAAACTTGGTTGAACTCCAGTCTGGTGCTGGCTTCAACTTTAAAGAGGAGGGCAGCAACATGTGAACATACCTCTCCTAAACTGAATAAAGGAAGAGAAACACATAACTCTTTTTAATAAAAAATAAAATGATATGTATTGAGTTCGTTTATTATTAAATTTTGTTTTTTAAAACAGCAAATGCGTATCTGTCGTTTGTGTTTCTGCATCTCTCCTTAACCCTCTCTCTCTCCTTACTGCATTGTAATTAATAATCTGATAACAAGCAAGAAAACAGCTAAAAAATAACATAATAATATGCACATAACACCACACACCAAACAATCACATTTTTCAAAGTCTTTCCTGTGATTTAAACAAATTAAATGGGAATTAAAGTGAATCACAAAAACTGCATAAAATACCCTGAGGCGATTGTAAGCATTTCTCTCTCTCTGGTCTTACTTTGCTAACTGCTTGAATAAACATGGAGAATAATGGTGATCTAACTTACCCTGCCATGCAGGTGCAATGGCCAGTTATAACTACCATTAGATCTTAGTAAAGCCACCCATACCACGTGGGGCTTCTCGGATAGGGTTTGGGATCTGTTTACATTGGCCTTGATGATGCTGTGTTCACCCGTGTCTTTGACGTAACAGGTATGCACCCATCCACTGTAAAACTGATTATATGCTTCAAGAAATTTATAAGCCTTCATGGTGTCATGAGTAAATAGTCCAGGAGAGTCAATTAAATACACGTAGATTTGTCCAAATTGTAATTCTGGTCACATCATCCACCCACCCCTCTCCTTTCAGCAATGGATCGTCCAGCTTTGTAAGTCCTATCTGATGCAGTTTGTACTCGTATCTAATCTTCTCAGCATTTGGAAGGTTACTGAAATATTCACTCATGATTTGGCAACACAAAATTTCAGTAAATAGTGTACAGATGTCAAACCTTTACGTCTTTGTCAGAAACTTCCTACTCGAACTTAGACACTGTTTCTTGCGACTGCTTAAAAGCTGCCCTACGTTGGTTGCGCATGCGTTAAATATTGGCTGGGAAAACACCGGATTCGACTTCCGAAAAAAGGTCTAAAGTACACCCATCAATCATACATCAAAATAATGGGAATTGAAAGTTCTTCTAACAACACCTAAGATATACAAAGTCTTTATTATATAGCCAGTGTAACCATTAACCAGTGAAGATATCCTGGAAAATTATATTTCTTTAAAATTCTTGCTATGCAAAGTACGAAACTGTAGAGCGCCATCCTATCTTAGTCTGGTTCCCTGCTTAGTATGCCCCCATGCATTGCACTATGCAACGAATGGGAGCATACTAAGCAGGGAACCAGACTACAAATTATCTAAGGATTTCCCCTACTTTTCAAGTTACTCATCTTCTCGAGAAGACTAAAACAAAATTACATTAGTTATAATTATAATATAAAACGATTTAGGTGGAAAACTACTCCTCAATGAACACAATGAAAGAAAAGCCGTGGACAGTTTTAGTTATCAGCGTAATGCTTCAGAGTTTTGGAGAAGTCGGTATGTATTTATGGTTGTTGTCGTTGATTGTACTGTACTGCGTTTGGTAATTTATCACTTTGTGTATGTATTTCAATTAGCCGTTTGTCATATATGTCAAATCAAGTAAAGAATAAATAATTCATATAGAATTTAATTATTTTGCTTTTTATAATTATTCAAACGTGTATGACTATATTCCCCGAGCAGCAGAGAGGGTGGAGAGACCGAAACTATTTCAAGCAAACCGAAACTAGTTCAAACAAAGTCCTAAAAGATTTCAAGCAGAGAGGTTGGACAGACCGAAACTATTTCAAGCAAACCGAAAATATTTCAAACAAAGTCCTAAAACATTTCAAGCAGAGAGGGTGGACAGACCGAAACTATTTCAGACAAACCGAAACTATTTCAGACAAACCGAAACTATTTCAAGCAAGTCGAAACTATTTCAGAGAAACCGAAATTATTTCGCAGACAAAAAAAAAAAAAGAGAAATCCTTTAGGATTTTACGCTACAGACCCGACGCTGTTTGTGTTTTGGAGACGTTTTGAAAATCCTTGAAATTGCTAGCAAAATAGGATTTCACAAATAGACTAATTTGTAAAACCTCACCTCGTAAATCAATCAGATAGTCAGACCCACGACCGAGTGACATCATTACATGAATTGTGCAATAAATAAAAAAAGTAAATAATTCTTATCAAATGAACATCAATCATATTTTATTTTGCTTAATATTATTATTCAAACAAAAACAAATACTAATTTGTGTGTGGAAAACGATATATACAGAGAAAACATGTAAATACATGTGTATTTTGGTGTGTATTTCCGTATTTCTGTGTATTTCGGTGTTTCTAGTAACCGACCAAAAGGCATTCTTATCTGGCACTTTCTACCATATGGGGTGTTAAATGTCAATAACTGGCCTGCCGCATCCAGGTATTTGCCAGTAATCAAGTCCTATCTATATCTCAATATACCTATAAATACGTTGACACAGTCACACTTGACTATTAAGTAACTGGTGATGCGTGGTCAAAGATAAAGTAAAGACGGAAGTAATAGGACAGTCATAAGAGTAATGATAGGAAAGGCAGAAATAAGTAAAAGAGTGTCAGTGTACGTGTTCGTCCCTTCATACTCAGACTAATCCGGCTACCGTAGCGGCAATGATATATGGAAACCTCAACCGGCATAGCCCTGATAATCACTAGGTCTTACTTGTTTATGACTAGTTCATTAGAATCTGATTTTGGAAAGCTCGTGCTTGTGAGATACCAAGTCAGGAGCTTCTGCAGTTGTTGATGGTAGTTTGTTCCAAGTCCGTATTGCATTTGCGAAGAAGCTGAACTTGATACAATTTTTTCAATGCAGACATTAGCTGAAACTTTTTCTTGTGGTTTGACCTAGTTTGTCTATATGCCATGGTCAGGTATTTGCCCGCTGATATGTTCACAGTTGTTCGCAGTCTTGTGCATCATGGTCAGCTGGGCCTTGGTTCACCTGGATTCAAGTGATTCCCACTGGAGATGGTTCAATATTGCTATGACACTACTAGTATTACGATATGTATTTGTGGTGAATCTCGCAGCTCTCCTGCATCATCTCTATCTTATTTATTAGATCTTTATTAATTGGGTTCCACACAGTTGAGCGATACTAAAGACCTGGTCGAACAAGAGTGAAATATGCTGCACTTTTTACTTCGTCATTGTTGATTAGGAGATTGCCACGCAGAAAACCAAGGTTATTGTTCCCTTTTTTTTACCATCTTGTCTATGTGCCTTTTCCAGGAGAGGTCTCTAGACAATTCAACCTAATGATATTTAGTTTCCTTCTCATTGGGTAGCTTGTGCCCCTTTAGAGTATATTCCAACAATATTGTTGATTTTTTCGTCTCAACTCTTAGGATGCTGCATTTTTCTGAGTGGAATGACATACCCCAAGTTCTTTCTCAGAGTGCCATTTGGTTCAGGTCTTCTTGAAGGATATTACAGTCCTTGGAGTCATTTATTTCCCGGTAGACTATACAGTCATCTGCAACAAGTCTTGTGATGGATTTGACGCTTGCAGGTAGATCATTGATGAACACCAGGAAGAGGATGGGACCCAAAACACTCACTTGAGGTACCTCAATGATGACTGGTACTGGGTCTGATGTTGCTCTATCTACTATAACTCTCTGCGATCTGTCTGATTGGAAATCTCTGAACCATTTCTGGGTGTTACCCCTGGTGCCATAGTGGTCCAACTTACTGAGGAGTCTTTCGTGGGGAACACGATTGAAAGCCTTACTGATGTCAGTAATAGCCAGGTCATACTGCTTCCCACTGTCTAAAGATTTGGTGATCTTATCTACTATGGTAATGAACTATATTTCACAGCTTTGTCTGGCACGGAACCCATGCTGGCAGTCTATTTGAATGTTGTAGCGATCTAGACGCTTCATCATGTTGCTGACTATGATGTGTTCAAGCATTTTTCAGCAGGTACATCCAAGGGAGATCGGTCTATAATTGCTGGCCTCCATTTTTAAAGATAGCTGTAATGCTTGCTGTTTTCCTGACAACAGGGACATAACCTGTTGAGAGTCACGTCTGATAAATATAACTCAAGTATGGTGCACACTCTTCTGCTAGATCTTTAAGGATCCTTGCTGGAATCATGTCTGGGCCTGTAGCTTTCTGTGGGTTAATTTTCCGCAGCAAGCTCTAAACACTATCTACAGTAACTTTGAGGTCAGGCATTGGTGGGTAACGATCTCCATGTAGGCTTGGTAGATCACGCTTATCCTCTTATGTAAAGACTAACTGCTATTGACGATTCAGTATGTTAGTCGTGTCTGATGCCTCTGAGTATAGTTTTCCGTGTTCCTTAAGGTGTGCCACACCACAGCTGTCTCTACGTAAGGACTTAATGTAGTTCCAAAATCTCTTCTGCTTGTTAGGCTGCATTGCTGTATTGGAAGACTTTACGAGCTGCTTTCTTCACTTTTATTTATCATAGGCTGGACTCAATGTAAACTGTTTTATGGTCAGCAATTCAAGCAGATTTGAAGTAAATTCAGTTACACTTGCTGATGAATCTACAACCTGTTCCAGGAACGAGTCCTTTATGATATTTAGTAGCTGTTGGCATTGGGCATTGTTTGTGACTTGTGATAGTGGACACTCATTCTCCAATCAATATCTGCCAGGTTGAAGTCTCCTCCTAGCTTTACATGCGCACTTCGTGGGATTCTCGTCCGGCACGAGTAAAGCTGATCTAAATAGCTTCGTTCGGTTAAGGATGGAGTTTTTAGAAGGCTACAGATTTTGACTGCCAGTCAAAATTAAAAATAAGTGGAGAACAATTTGTTGGTCTAGCCAGTAACCATGGCTAGTTTGTAGAGAAACCTTAGCACCAGCCATCCTTGTAGTTTTATCTTCATCTGTAGGACGTTGATAATGCTCTCATTTGATAGCTTGATTCAAATTTCTTTGATCTAGTCACTTTCTTTGTTTTCCTAATTTGTGTTGATACGTGCTTAGGCTCGAATAAGCAGCAACATAGAATGAAGTGAAAATAAAAAGCTTGTAAAATTTAACAAACAATTTATTAAGTACAAATATTTTCATAAAAGAAAATAAATAAACTTACGATTTTAGAGAATCAAGTCAAAAAATTTATCCAAAAAAAGTATTCACAATATAATACACTAGTGGAATTGCAAGAGACCTGATAAATAAATGTCCTAATAAATCCCGGTTCGAATCTTGACAATGTAATCCTATATGGACAACGATGTCACTTGATTTAGTCAGTTTTAGTTTTATAATAATAATCTAAATGAAAATCTATGAGCACATATTCTTTTCCAGATAAATAATAAAATAATTCCTCTCGCTCCAACGAATTGACACAATTTCCAGTACACGGAAATTAAAAATAACTAAAAAAAGACACAACTTAATATTATAAAAGCCCAACCTCTATTGAACTGTTCTCTCCCAAACAATAATTTAAATACCTGTTTTTACGTAAACAAGGGGTCACGTGATATTCTAGAAACTATCAGAACAAAACTGCGTTCAAGAAATCACGTAACCAGCACGACCCAGAAAAATGTCCTTGGAATCAACCAATCATTTTTAAAAAAAGCTCTAATGTCCTTGGAATCAACCAATCATTTTAGAAGCTTGTTTACACTCTGAAGCAAGGTCAGAAAATGAGGTCAACACCCGGTGTTTACTATATTAAATACATAGGTCATCCACATCTAGAAAATCTCTCCAAAATAACGAATTTTAAACCTCAAAATGTCAAATTTGAATCTGACAAACAAAATTAACTGATTTAAATTAAATATATGTAACAGTGTTTAAAATAATTACTAATTATCTGGCCTAATTTGTTGGTTAAGTATTACCTTTAATCGATTCCATCCCTTTCAAAGTTGATTAAGTGGCTTTTGTAAAGCTGTAGGAATCGTCCTTGGTGGAGTAATGATAGGTCTCACACTTTTGTCAATTGAAAATCCAATATATGTTTGTTTCAGATATCTTAAAACTTTGAATACATCAGGGTTGATTGTCCTTACTCATGCGCACATTGCAAACTACCCTGCTGTAATTTTTCAAAAGTACTCTCTGGAAAAGGATTGAAAACCATGGAAAGCTATGAGAAAATGAAATATTCTGCAGAATTTAGCATGGAAACCCTAGACATTGTGCATTGAAAATTATGGACATGCCTGGAAAATGCTGGCTATTTTGGACTTTGAATTTTTTCAGCATAAAAAACTCTGGCAATGGATGGACAGTTTGGACTTAGAATTGTTTTGATAAATTTAAGCATGCAAAACCCTTGAAAAGAACTTAGTCAATATTGGTACTAAGAATTATTTGTTTACCTAATGAAAGAGCAATCATGACTAACACAGATTTTTCAGCATGAAATTAAACTATTACTTGAAACCTATGACATATATTTTTTGGTTGTTTGATTAGGATTTTTAACGCAGCTTTAACAATTTTTCATTCTCATCACTACGATGTCTGCAGTGAGGCAGTTTATAGTGATGTCAAGCACTGGGGCATCATGCTGCAGACATGTAGCATGATGTCCCACCCAGTCACATTATTCTGATGCCAGGCCGACCAGTCGTAACACTAACCTCTTAATGCTGAGTGCCAAGCGAGGCAGCTGCTAGTACCATTGTTGTAAGTCTTTGGTATGACTCGGCCGGGGATCGAACCCATGACCTCCCACTCCCATGGGGCACGCTCTAACAACTAGGCCACCAGATCGGTCATGATATATATACTGAGAAACAGAGGGCACAATTCAAATAAACAGTTGAAGCAACACATACACAAAAGACAAACCACAAGTGTTGAAGTAGTACATCATTTGTTGTATGTACAAACATATAATTAAAAGTTCACAATAAAAAAAACTTTATACAATAATGTTGGTGTAACACAAACTATACATGTATGAAAAATTATCCTGAATGAATAGTTAAATTCTGACCAGAAAAAATATGGTGCATATACAATCATAAATATATCCAAATCTGTTCACCAGACAATATATGGTGCATATACAATCATAAATATATCCAAATCTGTTCACCAGAAAATATATGGTGCATATGCAATCATAAATTATCCAAATCTGTTCACCAAAAAATATATGGTGCATATACAATCATAAATATATCCAAATCTGTTCACCAGAAAATATATGGTGCATATGCAATCATAAATATATCCAAATCTGTCCAGCAAAAAATATATGGTGCATATACAATCATAAATATATCCAAATCTGTTCACCACATGAACTTGACATTACAGTGTAGAAGTATGAAATTTTACTGTCCAATGATGAGAGCCATTTTAGTCTATTTCATGACTATTGAAGAAGCACCATAAATGTCATTTCCGATTTCAACGATGATAATAGATTCTCAAAGACCCTCGATCCTAAGTACCACACAGCTTCTCTAAATGTAGATCAGAAATGGGAAAAAGGTTATTATGTAATTTGAGGAAAGCAATAAAAAGATTTAATAAGCATTATAATAGAGAATCATACTCACAGTACTTCATATCTGACAGTTCTGAGGCATTTTGTTTCTCCATGCTGATATCAATGCTTGTTATTATCGAATTAAATTTGTTTTGTCCCCATTATACCATGGCCTTGATGACAGCTTTTTTCAAACCATAATTCGAGAAATTTCTTGGCAACATCTAACAGTTCCATGGATATAATCTATCACAGTACCACTTTTACTGTTACAGAGAAATATAGCAGATACAACCAAACGTTGTTTGGTATCCCTGTTAGACTGGAACAAAAAGACTCTCTGTAGAAACCATCCATTCTCTGACCTGTTCTTTGAGTTGCAATGTCACTGGCTTTGACATTTTGATCAGTGCGAATATAATGACCATCACCACTGTGGGTTGTTTTACCTTGTTGAAGACAGTACAGACAACCAAAGGCAATCAACATAGCTTTGGAATGTATCTCCTCACTTTCACGCCTAAATGTAAATCCATGCGTATATACCTCTAACAGGTAAAGTACCAGTGGCTTCAAAAACATCACTATGTTTGGTTTGCTAGCTCCTTGCCATATACCCTGTTAAATCATATTTCTGTGATGGAAACGCTCCTTAGTTGGAGTTCATTTATCAAAAGGCTATATTGATACTGATAATACCATCAGTTAATAATGAGTGTTATATTGTTAGACTGGAACAAAAAGGCTCCCAGCTTTTTCATTTTTTTTATAGACTTTACTAGACTTGAGATCCGAGAGTTTTTCACTTTCAGGCAATGAATGGCTCTCTTGTACTAAATTTGAAAATACCAGAACGTTTAAATAGTTAAGCAAGTTGTATGTTGATTTTACTAGTCACAAACTATCTGGATATATTTTGCAGATTTCATAATAAAAATTGTATTTGAGATGCGACTTATTGAATCCATATTTCCTTAAATATGTAATTAATATTGAATCTTTTTGAACATGTATAAATAATATTGAAATCTTCACATTCAAACATTTTTTGTTTTGTTGTGGGAATTGAATATATACAGTTAATATTACAGTAATTTAATTCAACAAATCCAAGGCAAATGTATGCATCATTTTAAAAATTGTAATGCATTCATGATACACAATGAATGCATATAAATAACAAGTGATTAATACACATTGATATAATGACAAGTGATTAATACACATTTATATAATGAGAAGTGATTAATACACATAGATAAAATGACAAGTGATTAATACACATTGATATAATGACAAGTAATTAATACACATTGATATAATGACAAGTGATTAATACACATTGATATAATGACAAGTGATTAATACACATATATATATATATATATATATAATGACAAGTGATTAATACACATTGATATAATGACAAGTGATTAATACACATTGATATAATGACAAGTGATTAATACACATTGATATAATGACAAGTGATTAATACACACACACACACACACACACACATATATATATATATATATATATATATATATATATATATATATATATATATATATATATATATATATATATATATATATATAATGACAAGTGATTAATACACATTGATACAATGACAAGTGATTAATACACATTGATATAATGACAAGTGATTAATACACATTGATATAATGACAAGTGATTAATACATATATATATATATATATATATATATATTTATTTATATATATATATAATGACAAGTGATTAATACACATTGATATAATGACAAGTGATTAATACACACTGATATAATGACAAGTGATTAATACACATATATATAATGAAAAGTGATTAATACACATTGATATAATGACAAGTGATTAATACACATTGATATAATGACAAGTGAGTAATACACATTGATATAATGACAAGTGATTAATACACATTGATATAATGACAAGTGATTCATACACATTGATATAATGACAAGTGATTAATACATTGATATAATGACAAGTGATTCATACACATTGATATAATGACAAGTGATTAATACACATTGATATAATGACAAGTGATTAATAAACATTGATATACTTAATCATACAAAGTACATGTTATGCAACATGTCATAAATTTATTTGATGTTTTCAGAAAAACAACTCAAGTTTCATAACAATTTAGAGTGTTGCAAGAAAAATAAAAGTAAAAATTAAATTTAATATTTTAAATAATTTATAACTGAAGTATGATTAAAAGACAATGAATAACAAATGCTATATATAATTTGGTCTGCAAGAATTAATAGTGATTAGATATTTCCTGGGATTTCTGTAACTGGCTGATTTGATTCTGTATGGTGTACATTGTGCATGTAATGTGTATGATGTGCATATAATGTGTATGGTTTGCATATAATGTGTACGGTGTGCATGTAATGTGTATGGTGTGTTAGATAAACCATACATAGGGAATCTTATGTTCAAACATGCACATTAAAGGTTCTGTCTATAAAGATGGAATGAATTCACCATATACTCAGATTTTGTTAAACTCTGAACAGTCCATTCAGTATTGTATTGTGAAATTTGTTTATTCTTTAAAATATTTATTTGGAAATGTAACTGTTACAGAGAAGAGCCATGTTAAGTTGTACTAGATGATAACAAATGTATAACGGATAATGATAATCAACACACAAATTTACAATGTTGTGGGAGACATCAGTGTTAAGTTGTACCTGACTAGAACAAATGTATAATGAATACTGATAATCAACACACAAATTAACAATGTTGTGGGAGACAGCCACGTTAAGTTGTACTAGATGATAACAAATGTATAATGGAGAATGATAAGTAATGAGTGTCTGTGACTTAGATCTCCTATAAGTAATGAGTGTCTGTGACTTAGATCTCCTATGAGTAATGAGTGTTTGTGACTTAGATTGCCTTTGAGTAATGAGTGTCTGTGACTTAGATCTCGTATGAGTAATGAGTGTCTGTGACTTAGCAATTTCGGGCAGTTATGGTCTGGGCACATCCATTCATTTTTGCCAGATAAATATTTAAATCTGGTTGCCATGATATCCTTCTTAATCTTCAATGCAGAAACAGTTATCAGATAAAAATTGTACAGTTTATTGTTCTGCCAAAAAAAGCCCCAAATATATTTGTTTCCAGTCAACAAACCATCTCTGGATTTTGTAGTGGCCTGGCCCCATAATAAAAACAAACAATCAAAAGCATTCCTGAAATCAGATTTGTACATCTAACTGATCCAGTTTTGCTCTGTACTTGAGGCAGTCAGTAAATTTTTATAATAATCTTTACTAAATACACTACTAAATACCTACCCTAGTTTAAAACTGGTGCAAGAGGAAACATTGTTTTTGGCCTTTTACTTCTGTCTTCTCATATTTATAGAAATTAAATCCATCAATTATTTTAACAACTATTTTGTATTTCAAGTATATAATGAATTTCAACTGTGCGGCTTCTAACGCATTTGTCCATTTATACCAATACCAAGATTAAATAATTAAGTGTTAAAAGCCTGTGTTAACCAATGAATATGCTTGTATCATGTGTGGACTCCTGTTGTTATTTACAATTTAATTACCAGTCATACATATAAATGCTAAAAAGCTATTAGAGTTTTCATATTATTTTAACCAACAAATGAATTAAATATAGCAGTGGTTCATGTTTTATAGTTGTGGCATTAGTATTTGTGTTTTGTTTCAGATGCATACAATGTACATTTGGACCCAAGTCCACGTGCTGAAGTGGAAGAAGGAAAGACCCTAATTTTGCATTGTAGCTGCAGTGGATCCAATACTCCTGACTATATAAACTGGTATTTGAATAATGATACATTTGGTCTGGTGATAGAGGCAAGCAGTTGCAATTATCTTTCAACACCGGAACAATATGAAATTGACCGCTACAGAATATCTTGCCATGAAACCAAATTTGATTTGTCCATTGCCAGTATTTCAAAATACAAAGATCATCAAGTCACCTGGAAATGTGATACTACTGTCATTGGTATGGTCCCACCGCAAAAGTCATCAACAACAATTGAGGTGACAGATGCAGTGGTGATAGATGCAGGTATGTTAAATCTGTAAATACTTGGGCACTAAAATAATTATTTGTGTTTACATTAGAATGTTTAGTAATTGTGGTTTCTGAATAATCACTGGGGACATAGTCTTCAACGCTTATGTAACTTGGGGGCATGGAGTCCTCAATACTAGGTAACTTTGGGGGCATATGGTCCTAAATGCTAAGTAACTTTGAGGTCATAGAGTCCTCAGTGCTATGTATCTTTGGGGGCATAGAGTCCACAATGCTAAGTATCTTTGGGGGCATAGAGTCCACAATGCTAAGTATCTTTGGGGGCATAGAGTCCTCAACGCTATGTAACTTTGCGGGCATAGAGTCCTCATTGCTATGTATCTTTGGGGTTATATAGTCCTCAATGCTGAGTAACTTTGGAGGGTTAGAGTCCTCAATGCTAAGTAACTTTTGGGGCATAGAGTCCTCAACGCTATGTAACTTTGGAGGCATAGAGTCCTCAGTGCTATGTATCTTTGGGGTTATAGAGTCATCAATGCTAAGTAACTTTGGAGGCATAGAGTCCTCAACGCTAAGTAACTTTGGGGGCATTGAGTCCTCAACACTAAGTAATTTTAGGGACATAGAGTCTTCAGCGCTAAGTAACTTTGGGTTTTATAGAGTCCTCAATGCTATATATCTTTGGGGGCATAGAGTCCTCAATGCTATGTATTTTTGGGGGCAAAGTGTCCTCAACACTATGTAACTTTGGAGTTGTAAAGTAAAAAAAAATTGTGAAGTTTGAAATAACATAACTTTGCCGATTTCAAAGATATCTGGCTGGATTAGGTGTCAAAATCAAGGTTAAAAATCAAATGTTATGTTTAATTGACTAAAATGTGCATATCTTTTACAACTTGTTCCATTGACTCTAGATGTACTCATGAATAATTCCAGTAGCAACACAAGTCTTTTTTTCAGGTATCTGACAGGTAAAAGCTTGTCAAATTTTATTTAAAGTTCATTGGGAGTAAAATAATAAATTTCACAAAGCTGTTGTTCTTTTATCTTCAACTGAAATATAACTGGTAAACATGCATAATAATTGAATTTATAGAAGAATCTATCATTTATAATGTCTAGACATGTAATATTTATTAATTTGTCACCTGCAGATTACACAGGTAAGTCTTCACTGCCAGTAATACACCTTGAACGAAAGTCCACAAAATATTGGCATTAACACATAGTGGAACTTTACTTTTGTCACATATCAGTGTGTTTTGGAGCTCTTGAAAGGATTATCTATCATAGACACACCTGGATGGCAGGCCTTGTAGTTTTTGTCCTTCACACCAGTCTGTCAGCACTCCCCCTTGGCACAGGCCATTTTGCTTTCTCATCCAGTCTTTCTTCATCAATGTTCAGTTGTCTTGGTCTTTTGAAGGCTCTTCTTACATGATGAATATTTCCAATCAGCTCATGGTCTGCATCCATGCAAAATGAGAACAAGTGTCTTGACCTTTTTCTGGGTGGATTATGATCCACAACTGTACCTCCAAGACATAGGCATTGTACAATGCACTATCTCTCAATTTTACCTCTATCTGATGATACCATCACATGGTTTTCTTTTCTTTATTCAGTCTTGTGCTCTGGTCTAACCTGTCCTTGTTCAAATCTTTATTCTGATGTTCTGTAGTTTGATCTGCTACTGGTCAGTGACATGATGAAATATAATAGACAATATGATTGTCTTTCCAGTAGAATGCTAGCAATGGCCCACTCATGAGCCAGTACGATGTTCCTCTACACATTCCTCTAGCAGCAGCATTTGATTGTACCAGGGCTTTAGGATAATCTTTACAATTTGTTCTTATTGTTCCACACAGGTGAGGGCTTGTATAGAAATTGTTAGGTTACGTTGACATTAACATCTTCAGCGTGTATGTTACAACCCTCCGCTCCACCCACAACGTGAAAGACAAGTTTTATGAGGCTCTGGATATGGCAATATCCAGTATCCCAAACAATGAAAGCCTTTACTTACTAGGAGACTTCAATGCTAGAGTGGGAGCTGACCATGAGACTTGGTCTGCCTGTCTTGGCTTTTACGGAAGGGGCAAGAACAACAAGAGTGGTCAGTGACTGCTGGAGATGTGCTGCTCCCACCGCTTATGTGTGACCAACACTTTCTTCCAATATTAGGAGATCCACCAGGTTACATGGAGACACTCATGTTCACTCCACTTGCACCAGCTAGACCTTGTCGTCACCAGGCGTGCAAAACTTGTCAGCGTCCTCATCACCCACAGGTACCACAGTGCCAACTGTGACACGGACCATTCCCTTGTGGTCAGTAAGGTGTGAATATTACCCAAGAAAGCGAAAGGGTCCCCCTCCCCTCAAAGACTGCCCCCCCCCCCCCTTCAAGTCCAAGACAGGCGAAGACATCAAAGACCAGGGGAAACAACTGCAGTGATGGGTTCAGCACTATCTCAAACTATGTGCAACCCAAAACAATGTCACTGACACTGCCCTGGATGCTATTCCAGGCCTGCCTGTCATGGAGGAACTAGACATTCAGCTCACCCTGGAAGAGCTCAGAAAAGCCATATACTGCTTTGCCTGTGGGAAGGCTCCTGGAAGCGACGACATTCCGCCTGAAGTCCTCAAGAATGGGAAACTAGTGCTGCTCCAGGCACTCCACATACTCTTCTGCCTCTGCTGGTAACAGAGATACATACCACAGAACATGCGTGACTTTGTACAAGAACAATGGAGATTGTAGTGACTGCACCAACTACTGGGGCATCTCCCTCATCAGCATTGTTGGAAAGATTTTCGCCTATGTTGCCGTGGCGTGCTTGCAGATCCTAGACTCCTGCATCTACCCAGAGTCCTACTGTGGATTTTGAGCTGGCAGGTCAACTGAAGACATGGTCTTCTCACTACGTCAGTTGCAGGAGAAGTGTCATGAGCAGCAGGTGCCCCTCTACATTGCATTCATAGACCTGATGAAGGAATTTAACCTTGTCAGTCAGAGTGGACTCTTCAGACTGCTGCAGAAGATTGGCTGTCCTCTGCATCTACATTGGAGGCCTTTCCAGTAATCAGCGGAGTCAACCAAGGCTGTGTGCTTGTGCCGATGCTCTTCACTATATTCTTCTCCAGACTTCTCCAGTATGCCTTCAAGGACTGCGGCGATGCAGTGTACATCCATACCAGGGCTGACAGAAAGCTGTTCATCATTGCCCATCTCCATCCTAAGACTAAAGTCACAAAGGTACTCATCTGTGAATTGCTTTTCGCAGACGATGCAGCCTTGACATTCCACACAGAAGACAAACTGCAGCAGCTGATATGCATCCTCTCCAATGCTTGCAAGGAATTTGGACTAACCATCAGCCTGAAGAAAATGAACATCAAGGCGCAAGATGCAGACTTCCCTCGCTCTGTCACCATTGATGGGTACAGTTTGGAAGTTGTCGAGAACTTAACATAACTCAGGTCCAACATCTCCAGCTCACTCTCAGTTGATTATGAGGTGAATGACAAGATTGCAAAGGCAGCTACATTGATGGCCAGATTTAACCCCAACCTCACAGAGAAGACCAAACTGCATGTCTACCAAGCCTGCGTGCTCAGCTCACTCCTCTACAGCAGCAAAACATGGACCACCTATGCAAGTCATGAGGGAAAACTCAACAGCTTCTACCTGAGATGTCTGCGACGCATTATGCACATCAAGTGGCAGGACAAAGTACCAAACACGTAGGTTCTAGAACGCGTCAACATCAACAGCATGTTCGCCATTCTCAGTGAGAGGCGCCTTCACTGTCTTAGCCATGTCAAGATAATGGACCCAGGCTGCATTCCTAAGGGCCTGTTAAATGAGGAACTAGCAGAAAGTGCATGACCGACTTATTGCAAGAGGGACATGAAGATGGCCAGCATCGATGTCAACAACTGGGAGAGCTTTGCTAATGACTGTCCCATCTGGCGCCTAGCTGTCAGGCAGGGAGTTAGCAAAGCTGAGGATAACAGGAACAAAAGCATGCTAAAAAGAGAGCCAGAAAGAAGGAACAGCTGGCTCTGGAGCTGCGCCATTGTCTCACATAGACGGACGGATGCCAAGAGCTGGCTTATCTTTCATATATTGTTTCAAGCTCAGTCTCCCTTTAAAATCTACCATTGCTTTCATCAACTGTAAGTTGGTTGTGAGGGACATATTCAGACTCCAGTGCATGTCTTACATAGCCTAACAAATATGTCACCTTGTGTAATTTGTCATTTGCAACACACCTGCCATCACTGAAGTGCATGTAGCGTCTGATCTGAAAAAATCGATCTCTGGACATAACTTGGCCAATTTTGGATCCCAGAAGCGAGTGCTTATCATTTTCTGACCAATACAATTCATCCCTGGCAAATTTCATGGTGTCCATAATAATTAAAATTCTATAAAATGCCTTGATTTCATCCAAGGTGAGATCTTTCCACACACCTGTATTGCCAATGGTACGTTTGATCATTGCATTCAAATTCGTTACATGGATAATGTTTCCAAAAACTTCATCTGAACTAATGATTTTTATGTGTTCTTGAGCTTACCTGGTAAGGTAATGAAAACATGCATCTAACACTTGGATGGGTCCAAACTGAAACAATTCTCTTTGTTTCTCCAACTACGTCAAAACAAAATTATATAGAACATTCACTTCCTCCGGTTCAAAACCTTCAAATTCCTCTTCATCGTCATCACTGTCACCCACAAGCGCATTACATTGCTCTCCAGACACCTTCTCTCATTTTCATTCAACTGTACTAGGGCGAAATTGGTAAAATCCTCTGATGATTAAAAATCTGATACTTCACTCTCATCTGATCTTTCTTCGAACTCCGCCATTCTCAATAATTTCACCATCCAGAAAATTTCTTTAAAAGTATAATGGTACCAATTGTATAACCCCAGATAGGCAGAGCTTAAACTCTAGGGAACCTTGTATTCAGAAATAAACAACACTAGCTGTGATTGGTGCTTTATGTAAGATTTGTATTTTCTGTTAGGCTTAAAAATAGTTAGGCCTCTTGGAAACGTGTGAGATTAAGTTAATTCATATCTAAATCATATTTTGCATTTTTTATGATTTGTTTTTAATGTGGGACACCTGGGTTAAACTGTGTCTGTTGTGACTAGATAACTCTTAGCCCTGTCTAGTTCCAGCAGAGTTATCTCTCTTAAATGCAGTGGATTACCTGGTTTTGTCCATGTCAAATTGACAGTCTAAGATTGTTCACTGTGACAGTATGTGGCATGCATGCTGAAGTAGACTGGAAATATACTTATATAAAAAAAATATTAGCATTGAAGTTTATGGAAAAACAATTGGTACCGTGATACCTAAAAGTGCCTAGTTTTCTTCAATATTTCTAGTTGCTTACAAGCTAAACTCATGAGATAATCCAAATATAATATCTACATTACAAGTAAGACATTATCAGAGGTACCACACAATTTATATAGTCGGGCACTATAATATTAGAGAAGAACACTGCCCCAGACAGGTAAAGTGGTCCATAGTGTTAACAGACTTACTTTCCCTGGACCGGAAAACTGGTCCACAGTGATGAAAGGGCCATTATCCAAATACTCTGCACAGTATTGTGATAGACCATTGCTTTTATCTGTCAGCAAACGGGACTTGAAAACTATGTGTAGATTAGTCCTACTTACTGGTAATTCTATAGTTAAAAAAATGTGAATGAATAGATTGTTCCAAACAGCATAAAAGTAATAATAATAATAATAATAGTAATTATGAGTGGCATGATTGTTTCCATGCAATAATAACCTTTGTGGCTGTCTAATATTCCCTTTACATTCATCGGACATAGTTGCAATGACATCCAAGAAACCCAATGTTAAAGTATGCTACAAATAGGTTTGAACAATACTATCCAATAAGGAAGACGGATATTGATAGAACATGTTATGCATTAATAATATTTAAACATGATGTTATATATCACTGGATATACACAATGATAATATTTATACATTATGTTATATATCACAGGATATTAATAGAACAAGTTACACAATAATAATATTTATACATTATGTTATATATCACAGGATATTAATAGAACAAGTTTCACAATAATAATATTTATACATTATGTTATATATCACAGGATATTAATAGAACAAGTTACACAATAATAATATTTAAACATTATGTTATATATCACAGGATATTAATAGAACAAGTTACACAATAATAATATTTATACATTATTTTATATATCACAGGATATTAATAGAACAAGTTACACATTAATAATATTTATACATTATGTTATATATCACAGGATATTAATAGAACAAGTTACACAATAATAATATTTAAACATTATGTTATATATCACAGGATATTAATAGAACAAGTTACACAATAATAATATTTATACATTATGTTATATATCACAGGATATTAATAGAACAAGTTACACAATAATAATATTTATACATTATGTTATATATCACAGGATATTAATAGAACAAGTTACACAATAATAATATTTATACATTATGTTATATATCACAGGATATTGATAGAACAAGTTACACAATAATAATATTTAAATATTATGTTATATATCACAGGATATTAATAGAACAAGTTACACATTAATAATATTTATATATTATGTTATATATCACAGGATATTGATAGAACAAGTACACAATAATAATATTTATACATTATGTTATATATCACAGGATATTGATAGAACAAGTTACACAATAATAATATTTAAACATTATGTTATATATCACAGGATATTAATAGAACAAGTTACACATTAATAATATTTATACATTATGTTATATATCACAGGATATTAATAGAACAAGTTACACATTAATAATATTTATACATTATGTTATATATCACAGGATATTAATAGAACAAGTTACACAATAATAATATTTATACATTATGTTATATATCACAGGATATTAATAGAACAAGTTACACAATAATAATATTTATACATTATATTATATATCACAGGATATTAATAGAACAAGTTACACATTAATAATATTTATACATTATGTTATATATCACAGGATATTAATAGAACAATTTACACAATAATAATAGTTATACATTATATTATATCACAGGATATTAATATAACAAGTTACACAATAATATTATTTATGCATTCTGTTATCACAGTTCTAGTCCAATGTGTGTGGATAACTTGCATTCAAGGTAATGAAAACATGTATTGATCTTTGGTCTTAGATAAATGCAAGTTAAAAGTCACGATAACTATGAGTAATAGAAAAAATATGGTTCCTGATTAACAAAAAGTAAAACAAATGTTTGGTTTTCAATCATGTACATTCATCGAAGTTTGTTGATGACTTGCATTTTGTATAAGGAAGAATCCTTTTGATGTTTTAATTAAAATGTTAAAGGACAAACTCAGGGTGATTGAAATGTTAAAGGACAGACCCAGAGTGATTAAAATGTTAAAGAACAGACCCAGAGTGATTGAAATGTTAAAGGACAGACCAGAGTGATTGAAATGTTAAAGGACAGTCTCAGAGTGATTGAAATGTTAAATGACAGTCTCATAGTGATTAAAATGTTAAAGGACAGACCCAGAGTGATTGAAATGTTAAAGGACAGTCTCATAGTGATTGAAATGTTAAAGGACAGACCCAGAGTGATTGAAATGTTAAAGGACAGACCAGAGTGATTGAAATGTTAAAGGACAGTCTCAGAGTGATTGAAATGTTAAATGACAGTCTCATAGTGATTAAAATGTTAAAGGACAGACCCAGAGTGATTGAAATGTTAAAGGACAGTCTCATAGTGATTGAAATGTTAAAGGACAGACCCAGAGGGATTGAAATGTTAAAGGACAGGCCCAGAGTGATTAAAATGTTAAAGGACAGACCCAGAGTGATTGAAATGTTAAAGGACAGACCCAGAGTGATTGAAATGTTAAAGGACAGTCTCATAGTGATTGAAATGTTAAAGGACAGACCCAGAGTTATTAAAATGTTAAAGGACACACCCAGAGTGATTGAAATGTTAAAGGACAGACCCGGAGTGATTGAAATGTTAAAGGACAGACCCAGAGTGATTAAAATGTTAAAGGACACACCCAGAGTGATTGAAATGTTAAAGGACATACCCAGAGTGATTGAAATGTTAAAGAACAGTCTCATAGTGATTGAAATGTTAAAGGACAGACCCAGAGTGACTGAAATGTTAAAGGACAGACTCAGAGTGATTGAAATGTTAAAGGACAGTCTCAGAATGATTGAAATGTTAAAGGACAGACCCAGAGGGATTGAAATGTTAAAGGACAGACTCAGAGTGATTGAAAGTAAGGTTTCCACATGATGACATGAGTTTTAGACCATTTACTGTATCCAAAGTTTGTGGAGTTCTTGCACATAAGAAATTAAAGAAGTCTCTCAATTTTCAAGTCAAGACTTTAGTGTGGTTAAAGAAAAATGTGTGTTTGCATATTAACATTTGTAATATAGCAAGTTTCTTTGTTTAGAAGTTTTGTCAATGATATGCATTCAAGTCTAATAAAGGAACCAATTTAATCTTGGGTGTACATGTTGGAAGTATGTCTAGTTTTTTTTCTTCAAGATTACTTGACCTTACTGAAGATACACATCTTTGACACTCAAAATTTACAAATATCCAAGTTAACCCTACCATACTGGTGTCTTCATAGAGGACTAATAAACACATAGTGGACATTTAATGTACGATTCACTGTGCTCTTGTTAACATGTGATTTGTCAAATGTTTCACAATTTATCCTTGAATAATGCTAAGCTATTCTGCAATATGATTTTTCTTTTAAAGAAATATTTTGTGATCATATATATCATCATTAGAGTACAATTTAGTTTCTTTATTCTCATGGAATTTTTACTTTGGTACTGGAAATTACACATTCAACGCTATTGTGTGAAAAGATGTGTCATAATAAATGCATAAACATTTATTGTCTCACCTGCTTTTGGCTTCCTCTGGTTACAAATCAAATCTATCGACACTAGTATATGAGATAAACATGAAAGAACCTTTGATTAGTCTGTTGGATTGTTAAGATTTAAACAGGCCCGGACATAGAGACCCTGTGCCCGTAGGCAGTTAACAGAGTCGGGGCCTCCTTTTTGGCAATTTAGCATTGACATATTATTTTCTGTGTCCTGTATCCTCAATGTGTACCATTTTGGCCCCTGGCTGGGGCCCCCTCCAAGGTTGTGGCCCTAGGCAGAAGTTTGCCACTGGGTGTAAAATCTGTCATTTAGATCTAGTATCTATTTAAGGTACATCTTTGAGTCACTCTCATCTTACATGTGTCTTAATTAAGGATACATGTCTCCAATACTTTACAAATTTGATAATGCAAGTACTAATGTGTTGTTTCTAAATAGTATGTGTACTTTAGAGAAGAATAGATTTAAGCATTAATACTGAATGCAACAGGCACTCATGCCACAGTCAGCAAAAAAGGGGATATTACTCTTGACAAAACCCACTCCCTAGCAACCATTGGACTTTGCATGAAAGATAATTGGCATCAAAAGAGTGGTTGTTGTCAGTATAGCAGATTTTGATTGTCCACTTGGGTGAGTGACCATAACCATGATAATAGGATTTAAGATGGATAGTACAACATGTACATTGGAAATAATATACAATAGACCATTTCACAAAACATGTACATGTTTTTATATTTTTACGTACATCATTCAAATATTATAAGGAAACTTGAAAGAAACAATAATTGTACAGTACATAATACATTTATTTTTTTTTAAAGTCATTAAGTTTCTTTTGTTTAGTATTTTAATACTGAACATGTTAAAATATGCACTAATTATTGATTTCTTCACATAATGTGCATTTGTTATACTCTCATTAAGAGGGCCTCAAGGGAGAATAGTCCTTGACTAATGAGTCACCCTCTAGAAATAAAGCATTATTATTATTAATATTATTAATATTATTAATTGTTTAATTCCCCATAAAAATATTTTCAAAACCAGGAATATTCGAACACAACTCCAAAATTTCAACTTTGGTTTGAATGGTTTAAGTATCAGCAGACAAGTTTAATTGGTCAACTTTTAGAGAAGTAATTTTTTTAAAAAATAAAGCTTCGTACAAAAACAAAAATACAGACACCTTTGCCTTGAATTAGCCAAAATTTCTCTCTAATTGGGTTTGCATTCTCATTTACTTTCCTGGACACTCGCTGTCCGTCTCTCTCCCTGCTACTAAACATTTTCTCATACCAAGTGCATTTATTGGCTGACACCATGTGAAATCAGGCCAAGTGCAGTTATGTGTGTCACATGGCAACTTTTCATACAGAGTATGTGATGTTGTGTTGCCAGAGAGTATGGCGTCTCAACCAAACATTTTAATGAGATCAATGCAATAACTCAATAACTCAAATCAATAATTTCATTGCTGTCTTCATCCAACAATTTGGTATTTTCAATAAAGACTTTAATAACGTTGTAGTGTTGCTAATCATCTATGAATGGTGCCACTAAATGCAACTTATCCCACTTGAGTCATATCATTATCAAACTAAGCAGTAATTGCGTCTTACCAGACCCAGATGGACCTATGGTAATTGCTCTGATAGAATGCGGTAGCGTTGGATGACGCTTGATCGGCTCGTGTTTTTGTGTCACTGAGAAATCAGTGATATCCATGTTGTAGAAATATAATAAATAATATTAATTTATGATGTGTTTGATGCAGGGCACCCATCTCGCACCATTGGATTATAAATAATAACAGCGAGGAATAAAAGATGTCACACTTACAGGCCAGTGTGTGAAATTTGGTTTCAAGCAAATACAGATTTATCTCCCACTTGACTAATGTCAATGGTGGTGATATCACTGCATCAATTGGGAATTTACCAGGGTCTCCATGGGCTAATTATCCTTTTGAAAAACATCTTCTGGGTATAAATATTCTGGTCCTGGAACCTGACTTGATATCTGACTTGATGAACAAGACCATCCAAGACCTGGAGAGTATCCAGAAATTGATCAAGTGTGCCATACTCATAATGTCGCATATAAAAATCCAGATTTGTAACAACAACATAATGCAGATGTGAAGTTGCGTCAGACATTAAATTCTGTTTTTAAAAAATGTCTCAGAAAATCAATAGCAAATTGGCGAATTAGATCTGTGGTGAAAGGTAAATTAGTGGTTGGGGCTGGTAATTAATCATAGATAACAATTGTTATGGAATTGATTTATTATAAGAACAATAAAATATTGGAGGGGTAGATAAGCAATTAGCAAGCGTCCGGATGTGGCAGGTGTTGCACATTCTGTTGCTGCACATTTGTTAGCAGTCAGGCAATATGTGTAAATTTACCTATTATTTTTTTGCCAAGATCTTTTTCGGGTGTATTTTTTGGATCCAAACCAAACAACAACAAACTGATAATTTAAAAGGTGTTTTGATGCAAACTCGAATGACTCAATGCATGCAAATCCATTTATGTCATACCTAGTAAGGGTCCATTTAGCGCAACTCTGGTTACCAACACGAATCTCCAAATATGAACAAATGGGGTGGCAAGGGTCAGAGGAAACTCGGACTACATGTGTGATGGATAATAATAATAATAATAATAATAATAATAATAATAATAATAATAATAATAATAATAATAATAATACTAATATAATTAATAATAATAAAAATAATACTACTAATATTAATAATGAGGATATTGTATAGTGCCTAATCTTTAGCAGCTCTAAGCACTTTACAACATCTATAATGATTAGACTACAAAAAAAACCCCACCATGAAATGAGAAAAAAAAACATACTGAAAATATTTAAGGTAGGAAACAGTATTAGATCATTAAGTTTGTTCTTGCTGTCGAAATAGGTGTGTTTCAAGAGCACTATTGAAAGGGATCACTGTCTTTGTGTATAATTTCAATGGGCAGTTCGTTCAGTGCTATATCCAAATCACTCGGAACACTCTTCCATTCCAAGAAAACTTCCAGGGTAACATGCAATCATATCAACTGAGATAACATCCTTATAATCGTATTTAGTATTCCACAGTCTGCCATGTCCGCACACAGCTGTGTTAACCAACTAAGACATTCCAACTGTGTTGGCCTTCATGATTTTTTCCTTCTGAGCGAGCAGCTGAATGGTAAAGCAGTTACTGAGTAATCAGTTGATAACATCAGTATCATTTGTGTATTTCAATGCAAGAGTTTTCATTTTGTTAAAAAGAGATTCTTCATTAGGCCATAACAACTGATCATAGTTCACAGATTCTGAACTTTGTAACAACCACATGGATACAGGTCACTCTTACTGACATTCTTGATAAAATAAACAATCTCACTACTATAAAATTGAACAGTTCCATTTCATGGAAATTTTGTTTTGTCCTACGTCAAGTGTGGGTTATGATCAACGATCTCTACTGAAGCTTGCTTTGATTTATATGTTGAATCATAAAAAGTCTCTCTGGTTAGTGTCCTCACACTTATTGAAAATCAAGAAAGAAAAAGACATTTGAAGGGTGCCTAATAAAAAGATCTCTGAGCCAAAGCCTCATGAAGGGTACCCCATGGAAGGCAAACACTGGCATATGATAACAGAACAACCCTACTGAACGTCAAATCTTGGTGAATAGAGAGGCGTCATGGAACGATAGAAACTCATCATTACAACTGTTTATATTTTGTTTTTATTATATAATGAATTCTGAAAATATTAATACAATTGTTTCTGTGATGAAAAAATACTATTGGATCTTGAAAAGAAGTCACAAATGATTTTGAAACAATACAAGAACAAAAATACAATGGATGATACACGCAAGCAGCTGAATACAGCTTTAGTAAGTTGCACCACAAGCAATGAAACATTCATTATTTTATGTCGATGATGATACGATTATCAGGAATTTCGTTTCACTCGCAAACGTGATTGAGAGTTATATCAGAGTTATCACAAGGAAGATTGTGAATTCACGTGTAATACAGTTGAAAAGACATATGATTGTAAAAGCTTAGACTTTGTTAAGGAGTTAGTAAAAGTGAAAGTTTTTATTTTTATTATATCTATTTATAATTAGATTATTATTATTCTGATTCAGAATTAATTTTTATTTTATTTTGTTTTGATTCAGAAATATTTAAATTTTTATTCTAATTAATGACTTTGTATATTTTCATTCTGTTTCAGCAAAAGAAAATTAAAGTTCTGATTTAGAATTTTTTTATTCAGAAATATCTTAACTTTTATAAAGGTTCAGAAATATTTGAATTTGTGTTTTTTTCTGATTTACAATGAATTTTTTGTTTATGTTGTTTCTTATCATTATGGTTCAGAAATATTTTTATTTTTATTCTGATTCAGAAATATTTGATTCAGAAATATTTTTTTTTAAAATTCTGATTCAGAAATATTTTATTCTTACTCTGATTCAGAAATATTTTTATTCTTATTCTGATTCAGAAATAGTTTTCTTCTATTTTTCTTATGGAGATTTTGAAAATAATTAGTCTTTTCAGGATCTCACATAAAATATATTGTCCAAGAAACATGTCTTGATTCAAGACGGTGTCCATATTGGTCAGTAAGTCTGAAATGTTTCTGTGATAATAACAGAGTATGACATTGTAGTTAAACCAGATGAACAGGTATTCTCACAATTCAAAACCCTGCCTGGATTTGTCAAGATCTACATGATAGCTGCATCGATTGCATCACATACAAAAATTAACTGCAATCATTGATGCAATATTGACAACACCTGTTGATATATGATGACCACCGCTGTCTGGATCATTGTTAAATTTGAGAATACTGAAAGTGACAAGGTCTGTCGCTGGGGATATTTTCTTCAGCCCATCAATGTCAAATACTGGTATTAATAAATTTTCTTAATCTGTGTTGTCATATAAGAGTGTTCAAGGTCAAGAAAATTATCACCACTGACAATTACTGTTTTAATGATAACCCATATTTAAGATTGGATGCAACCTGATTTAGTTTGTATCATTTTAATGATCTGCCATTTTAGATCATCGTTTGGATATTCTTGTATGTAACTTTGAAACAACTAACCTAGTTTACTGCTTACGTGATCGTGTTCAGGCTCAATAGCTTCAACATTATGAATTGATGTTTTTCTTCAACACGCAGACTTTTATTATCATAATCATATACAGTTCTTGATAATTAAGGAAGTCTTGTGCCAACAGCTGTATTATATTACAATCTATAATCTGTGGCTATTTTACTTGCTTCCATATGCCTCTATGTTTTTCTATACTCTGGAAGGGAAGGAAATATTCATTTTTTTAATAATCCAAACAAAACTCAGTTACACTCCTCCGCCATTCTAATAAGTTTAATGGCACTCCTCTACCATTCCAATAAGCTTAATGGTACTCCTCTGCCATTTCAATAAGCTTAATAGCACTCATCCGCCATTCTAATAATCTTAATGGCAGCCCTCTGCCATTCCAATAAGCTTAATGGCATTCATCTACCATTCCAATAAGCTGAATAGCACTCATCTACCATTCCAATAAGCTTAATGGCACTCATCTACCATTCCAATAAGCTTAATGGCACTCATCTACCATTCCAATAAGCTGAATAGCACTCATCTACCATTTCAATAAGCTTAATAGCACTCATCTACCATTCCAATAAGCTTAATGGCACTCATCTACCATTCCAATAAGCTGAATAGCACTCATCTACCATTCCAATAAGCTGAATAGCACTCATCTACCATTCCAATAAGCTTAATGGCACTCATCTACCATTCCAATAAGCTTAATGGCACTCATCTACCATTCCAATAAGCTGAATAGCACTCATCTACCATTTCAATAAGCTTAATAGCACTCATCCGCCATTCTAATAATCTTAATGGCAGCCCTCTGCCATTCCAATAAGCTTAATGGCACTCATCTACCATTCCAATAAGCTGAATAGCACTCATCTATCATTCCAATAAGCTTAATGGCACTCATCTACCATTCCAATAAGCTTAATGGCACTCATCTACCATTCCAATAAGCTGAATAGCACTCATCTACCATTTCAATAAGCTTAATAGCACTCATCTACCATTCCAATAAGCTTAATAGCACTCATCCGCCATTCTAATAAGCTTAATGGCACGGTGGCGGGATGGCACATTATCAATCTATAAATCTCAAGAAAAGATCATGTTAACAGAGATTGACGGTTAATAGGGTGGTGGATAATTTAAGTTTTGCTGTAATTTCTCTTTAGTATATTACTTTAATAAGGTGTAGCATATTACGCTTATAATGATGCTGTCTATCTATTCATGTCTTATGGCAATTACACTTATGTCTATCATTCATCTTTCTTTTGGCAATTATACTTATGTCTATCATTCATCTTTCTTTTGGCAATTATACTTACGTCTATCATTCATCTTTCTTTTGGCAATTATACTTATGTCTATCATTCATCTATATTTTGGCAATTATACTTATGTCTATCATTCATATTTCTTTTGGCAATTATACTTATGTCTATCATTCATCTATATTTTGGCAATTATACTTATGTCTATCATTCATATTTCTTTTGGCAATTATAATTATGTCTATCATTCATATTTCTTTTGGCAATTATACTTATGTCTATCATTCATATTTCTTTTGGCAATTATACTTATGTCTATCATTCATCTGTATTTTGGCAATTATACTTAAGTCTATATTATTCATTTGTCTTTTGGCAGTTACACCTATCATCTACAACATACTAACAGCTTTTTGATCGCCTTCTGTTCGGTTAAGAAGAAAAAAAACTATAGATTTCAGGGTCAACATGTTAAACATCAAAGCCATCATGATGTCAAATTAAAAATGGTCTCTATGCAACTTGTAACTTACCATCTGCAGTTACATTGCTGGGTTGTTGCACTGGTTGTCGAAAACACTTGATTTTTGTGTTAAAACCTTTACGATCAGAGTCAGTGTGATTGGAAAAGTAATTCTGGTTTATAAAGTCTCATTATAGATTTACAGTTACCAGTTTCGAAAAGATCAAAAGTTAAGCTCATTGTCCTTAAAAGAAGAAAAAGATTTTATCTACATTTACTAAACTTTGCTAATATCTTGAACTAGAGGGTATATCAGATCCCTAATGATATTAGGATCAAGAGATCAAAAGCAGAGGTCACAGCTTTTTAAGCAATATAAATTATTTCCATACATAAAGTTAGTTCTCCATGATCTGCAGTTACTCTATTTTATCGATGACCTGCATGTATTATACCAACCATTAAGGTGGTTGTCTTTGCTTGGGTGAACAAAATATATTGACTCGTTTATTTGATTTACAATGGTGAATGGTGATTCAAGAAATAAGCAAGATGGCTGCTATGTATGCATGGTTCTAATTTCTGATGCATTCTGCAAACTTCTGGTAAAGATTTCATTGCCATGCATTACTATGGAAAGGTAAGGATTTGCAGTGTATCCAAGGCAGCAGCAATGTCGAGAGTTTCTTCTTGATGAGTGTATATATGAAGATAATCAGCCACAGTCATTTTCATATTAACAATTACTTGAGTCATCATCGCTATGTTGGAAAATACCATCAGTTTGTTTGCGATGAAAAGGCATGCTCACCTAAATGGTTGGAACTGACTCAGCAAATATAGTGGTTATAATTCGGTCATAAGTCGTGTATATATAATATAAGCATATATATATATATATATATATATATATATATATATATATATATATATATATATATATATATATATATATATATATATATATATATATATATATATATATATATATATATATATATATATATATATATATATATATATATATATATATATTAGTATGGTAATATGAAATATGCATGGTCACTCATGTCAGTATAATGCACATGTCCTTATGAAACATTGCTATCACCACCAGACTACTGGAAAACTTCCAAGCTGATCCATCTCTAACACTTTGTTCCAGATACATGGCAAGACCTGAAAAGATATAACATTTTTTACTTAATTCTTGTAGACAGCAAGATGTAGCTAAATGAAACTAAAATGTGTTAGATACAGTGATTTCGAAATAGCATTCAGGTTGGAAGCATGGGGAGAAAATTAATCTTGATAGAGTGACACTCAGAAATGTGAAGCAATGGCTATGTACTAAATTAATAAATTCATCTAAAAACTATATGAGGTTCCTAGAAGCACATTTAGTCCCTAATATCTCAAATAACTAACCAGGTCGACTATGTATCACAACGTTTAAGGCAATGATGGGACGGCGAGGTTTAATATTGGTACAAACATTGGTACATACACTTATACAGGACAGTCCAACGTCACTGTTCTAACTTAAAATAAGTTACTGTAAGCAATCTTATTCGTGAAAAAGAAATAACAGTTTTGGATATTGCAAGTGAATACAGCCACACATGACCACACATATCAATTATATGTACCAATACATCTTATACAATGAACTAAATGTGAAATTATGATCATCAATACTTGTAAACAATAATTGAAATTTGCATATGTGGGATATTTGCAATGTACTTATTAAAACAAATGTGCAAACATAATTCAAAGTATCTTTTTTGAACATTTATGGTTTATTATTAATAGTGTTTGTTAGCAATTATTAAGCAGTACTGAATGTGAACTTTGGGTCCCAAACATTCTAAAATATATGGATATTTGTTAATGTAGAAAATGTAAACATGTTAAGATCAGTTGTACAAAGTTAAACTTAAATTATCTGTTTGAATATTTCTGATGCAATCTTAAGAGTGTCACTTAACAAATATTATTAGGAATTAATAATGCATAAATTAAGATGGATCATTAGAATTCCTATGACATCATATAGGACCTGATGCCGCACTACATCTATCAATATCTTAACCAAACTGAAAATTACAATTCAATGCATGTTATGTTCATCTTACATAATTTTGCTGTTTTCGTACATCCAAGGGAAAACATACCAGGGGAATGTATATTTTATCCATTGACCTGTATTTCATGATGGGACAGTTTAAAATGATTAAGCAGAGAACATGAATAGGTTCTCGTATAAAGCTTCATCACTGTCATCTTACTAAATACCCTGCAACTATGTTTATAAATAATTACTCATGGCTATGCAAGCATTTATGTGTTACTCAGGAAGTCACCCAATCATAAACACATACATTAACAGCTTGGATCCCTAATAAAGAGATTCATTGACCAACACAAAATATAATTTTGTTTGGCATATTTTAAATAAATGTCTCATTTTGACTGACAAAGATATTTTCTCTGAGAAAATTCGACAAATATCCATCATCGGAGCTTGAATATGGGGAAAATTGTAATTTTTTAAATTCATTTTCAATTTTAATTATTTGTTTATTTTAAACTTAATTTTTACATTTTGAAAGTCAATATATTTAACATATTCAAATATCATGTGTCTATCAAAATTAGTACAATTTGTAAAGCAATTTAAAGTTTAATGAATACTGCTCAGATAGAAAATACATCACAATTAAGTTTAGTATATGTTCTATAAATATATATTTCCCAGTACTGACCTTTCCACTGTCAATACAAATCATATGTTAATATAAAATATCACCAAAGATAACTCCACGTTGATGTTTTTGTCGAAGGTTCACAGGCATTTGTTTGAGAGGCTGCACTGTAAACAGAGCAGCATGTAAACATAACACATATTTCTCTTACGGACCATCGCAAAGTCCTAATTACTCAATGTGCACTGTCGCCGAAATATACATCGAAAATCACTGTGTGAGCTCATATTCTAAAGAATAAACAATTATCTTTAAATCCCTACAAAAAATGCATAAAAATAACTCGTATATCACCAATAAAATGAGAGAGGTCAAAATTATTCTAAAATAGACTAGAACTACTTTTGTTGGTACTGAACTTAAAATACTAATTTTGATGCTATTCCATCTGTACTAAGATGCAATGTAGTATTTGCAAATTTGCATTTTTATTATTCCAGATAAGAAACGTTCTGTCCCTTTCGTGGCAGCGGTTGTTGGAATTATTATAACCATGGTGGTGATATTAGGTGTCGCTGCTACTCTTATAGTGATGAAGAAAGGGATATTTTCAACAAAGAAATCAAATGGTATGTGAATATATCCGTAAATTGTTACATCATATCAACATAATATATTTCGCTTTTGCAATGTCTCAATGATGAAAGGTCTGAATTAAATATACGTTTATCTTGGTCCACATATTATAGTTGTGTATAGTTGTTCAAGAAAATCTACATTTTAAATTCAGCTTCATTTTCCAATTATCATGCTATTTACAAGATTATATCCCTGCTCTACGATATATATGTCGCTGTTTATGAATTTTAAATGTACGTTGAGATAAGCGAGTGCCTATTTCAGTTATCTTGTGATATTTGTTACATTGTATTTGGGGTAGCTATCTTATATTCTCAGTCTGCTTGGTCCTGATCGTCACAACAATCTGCACAGTTCGTATTTAGTTCCTGTTTTGTATGTGTATTGGAGTTAATCCTACCGTTATATCCATAGGATCGAACATGTTTCTATGTTGAATTCGTTTATCACATATAGTTTTCATTTTCCTTAAAATTTAAAGTTATCATGCATTGTTTAATAACATATTGCTGGTATTAAACATAGTTGATTCGGTCCTAAAGTCAAATTTCAAGTTATTAAAGACTTTAAGAGTTTCTTAAGGTTTAAAAATGTTGATATTCATAGGTTCTCGGTTTCCGCTATTAACAATGGCTACATTCAGGATTGAAATGAATCTTCTTAGAGTTGGTTCCTTCAAATTGGACACTTACTAAACGTGATTATTGGAACTCTCTACACTAATTATCATTGTAATTTATGGGCTATTTTATTTTTAGATGCTCAAAAAGCTAATACTACTTTATACTTTCCAGTAATTTGAATATTTGTATATTTGTGACATTTTTCTAATAATTAAAGAGCAACTAAAACATATTAGTTCTTACGGCTTCTGTGTGGAAATTTACTTAATTGAAAGTATCTTTTCCAAATGACGCATTAATTAATTTCACAAATTACATAAGACTATAAAGTTCGACATACCGATAATAATTTTTATTAATCTCATCAATAAGGACATAGCAAAGTTTTGTATACCTTGCGTACAATATAAACGGACGTTTCGTTCTTACTTAATTTACGAGCAGAACAATACGTAAAGCTGATTTGGAGTTAAACATATTTACATATCAGACGACCCACTAGATCCGTTACTTGTTTGTTTTGAAGGCTTACATATGTTTGATAAAATATTTCAAACATGTTTAGTCACATAATATATAACACAGAAAGAACCTTATAAGCATTTGTGTCTCTTTTCTTCATTCAACGAGTTAAGACTGAGGCGGGATCATGACAAACATATTTGGTTATTTTCGGTGAGAATTAGTTCCTGTCCTATGAGGCACACAAAGTATATGCGTTAATAGATAAATGCACTACTACTTTTTAATAGTGTAAAAAAGAAAACTTTGAAAACAGCTATTTCATTTATTTTGTTTATTCTTACGCTCTTACGTTTAGTTAAAGGTAACTAAGATACATTATTCATTGATTGTATCTTAATTTCACATTTACGTATCAAACTCGTTATTTGAACGATAAATTCATAAACTCATAATTTCACCTTTACATTGATAAATCGTTTCATCAACGATAATATCATAACATACGTGCCTTTACCGTGGTAAGTCATTAAATGAACGATATAATGAAAATTACAGGCATTTACATCTGTCTCGTTATATGAGCCATACATATTTGTACATTCATGCATATACTTGTATTTGTTAATCGAGTGATAAGACGCTATTTACGTTAGTTTTCAATCTCTTTCGTTAAATTCGTCTTTTGAGTTTCCATCGCTGAGATACTTGTGGTTGATACTTCTATGTTAAAGAACTTAATAATTTTCCTTATCTTTTGTTTATAATAGTGTCCGATTTATTTATATTTAAGTTGCGTTCATAAATAAACATCTTATTAACGCAGTTGCTTTCGGTGTCTTAACTAATCGTGTCCCAACCCGGCTTCATTATTTGACAATTAAGTCAAACAATACTAATATGAAGTTAGTGTGCCATATGGAGATTAGCATAAATAAATCTTATACGCTGTAAAGCAGTATAACATGATATGTAGTTTGTTTGTTTGTTTGATTAGGAATTTTAACGTAGCTTTAACAATTTTTCAGTCATATCGCTACGATGTCTGCTGTGAGGCAGTTTATAGTGATGTCTAGCACTGAGGCATCATGCCGCAGACATGTAGCATGATGTCCCACCCATTCGCATTATCCTGACACCAGGCCGACCAGTCCTAACACTAACCTCTTAATGCTGAGCGTCAAGCGAGGCAGCTGTTAGTACCATTTTTGTAAGTCTTTGGTATGACTTGGCCGGGGATTGAACCCACGACCTCCCGCTTCCGCGGCGAACGCTCTAACCACTAGGCCACCGGAGCAGTATCATGATATGTAGTCGATGTGATCTTAAACTGGAAAGGTATATGTTGTATATAGTTGGAGTTTGAACAAGAAAGCAAAGTATTTTGTCAGTAATCCATTGCGACTCTATGTTTATCTGCATATAAATGTTTGTGTATTAATAACCAGTCCTATTTCTCCTTTTTATTTTCACAAATTGTTAATAACATCTGTTAAGTCGACTGTGATGTATATATACGTCCGAAATACTGTATTATGGTCCGGATATGAATTATTAGAAATTCTTCAACATTAATCCATTCGGTGACGCTTTCTTAGCCAGCAGTCTTAAAAACCTGTTTTTTTTTATTGATATCAACAAATTGTCTTTTGGGTTTGGCAGTTAAACAATTTGGGGCAGATGTCCAAGACGACACAGAAAGTGTGTATGAAAACCGAAATGATGTGAATCAGAGTTTTTTGGTACGTAAATGCACCAATAAAAATATTTTATATAAGAAACAATATTCAGCACTAACTACAGTTAGTAATTAACAGTGTGCTATTTTGATTTACGCATTATAAATAGTGTGCTATATTGAGTTAAGCATAATAAATAGTATGCTATATTGAGTTACGCATAATAAATACTGTGCTATATTGAGTTACGCATAATAAATAGTGTGCTATATTGAGTTACACATACTAAATTAACAGTGTGCTATATTGAGTTACGCATAATAATTAATACTGCATGGATAAACCTAAAGATTACAATAGAAATAAGTTTGCAATATAAAACAAAACAAAAAAGAATCATGCATTCAATAAAAAGAAATCATGCATTCAACAAAAAAAAGAATAATGCATTCAACAAAAAAGGAATAAAGAATGTCAGGTTTCATGTTGACATCCTCCTAAAGTGTATTTCTCTTTAATGCATTTGTTTTTGTTGTCGTGTTTCTATTTGCCTCCTTCAAGTCCATACCTGACACACACGGGGGAATATAAAGTCATATGAGTGCATTTCCACATTAACATGGATGCTGTAATCGCTTATTTTGATTTATTTTCTTTCCTTCTACATTCGCTCACCGAATAAATATATCTATTGTTTTGTACTTGTCTTTTTTGCAGTACATATAGAAGTATAACATTATAATCTGCATCTCATTAACACGTTTTTATACAGAGAAACCTGGAACTGGCTATTTCTGATGACAATAATGGAAAACCAATAATCCATGGACTTCAAATCCGTATTGAAAATGAGGAAATTGTGTTTGACAAGCGGGGAGAACCATTACGAGACAGTGATGATGAGAACGAATCGCTAGGAACAGAATAATTGGAGAATATGTATCAATACTTATTCAATAAAGAGTAATAGTATTGATATTTTCGAATTTGTATTCTTCCTCATATCAACTAACTCATTTTAATAATATAGATATAGTAATCATCAACTCAAAACTGTTGTTGTTCTGGTCTAGGCAACAAATTAATATTTGCTATTCGCAAGTTCTTATAAAAAATAACAGCTAATCATACATGGTAAAAAGGGAGATAACCATACAAATGTTGATATATGTCTGAAAAGAAGCATTGTGTTCTATATATGCGTTGTACACACTTGCATAATCTCTAAATATAGCACAACAGCAGCAGTAACATGTACGCAAAAAAAAAACAACATGTCAGTGAATTTTGGAAACAGCAACAGTAGTCTTTATACTTTTTCCTAGTTGATGTACCTTTCGTTTCATTTCATTCAAAGATTATTTACAGATTTAAAGCATTCTGGAAGCTGCACCTCTGTCATTGCATTTGCACTTGCACACACACATACACACAAACACACACACACACACATAATATATATATATATATATATATATATATATATATATATATATATATATATATATATATATATATATGTGTGTGTGTGTGTTTGTGTGTGTGTGTGTGTGTTATATTGAGTCTTCCATTTTACACCAGAGTTCTAATGTTCCTGGTGGCGATGTCGACGCTGTGTCTTGCTCTGTTTTTATGCAAAGTAGCATTAGCACACTTGTCACCTCTGTCCTGGTTATATTACGTGCTTAGGCTCGAATAAACAGTAACATAGAAAGAGTGAAAATAACAAGCTTGTAAAAACTTAATAAATAATTTATTGAGCACAAATATTTTCCAGAAAAGAAAAAATAAACTTACGGTTTTAAGAATCAATTCCAAAATTAATCCAAAAATAATTCAAAATATAATCCACTAGTGAAATTGCAAAAGTCCTGGCAATAAAATGTCCAAATAATTCCCAGTTCGAATCTTAGTGAAGCATCCAAGATTGAAGACGATGTCACGTGTTGAAGTCAGTTCTGGTCTTATGAAATTTCATAATTTTATTTTCCAGATAAATAACAAAATAAATCCTCTTGATCTAAACGAATTGAAATAATTTCCAGTAATTTAAACTAACTCAAAACAATACAACTTAATATTCTAGCTGCCGAACTTCTACTAAATAGTTCGCGTCAAAAAATAATTTATATATCTGTTTTTACGTAAACAAGGAAGGGGTCACATGATCTTCTAGAATCTTTAGAACAAATTTACGTTCGAAAAATCTCGTGCACACCGTATGACCCAACTTAAAATAGAAAGATGTTTATAACAAAGCTCCATAATGTCCTTGAAATCAACCAATCATTTTGAAAGCTTGTTTACAACTTTGAAGCCAGGTCAGAAATGACGTCAACATCTGGTGTTTATTTGTAAAGTACAAGTCATCCCACTTTTTAAAAAAATATCTCCCAATGAATGAATCTTAAACTTAAAATGTCAAATTTGAATCTGACAAACAAAAAAAATAATAAAAATAAATGACTTAAATCAAATATACGTAACAGTTGACAACAATCCAAGTTACGATACACTCGTAATGAGACTGATACAATTTTCATGGGACGTATTTCGTTAATGTTCTCAAAAATGCTACCAAAAAACTGACTACCAGGCATTACATAGCTTGTACTCTATAAGCTTGTGTGTCTATCAGATTGAATACTATTTATAAAATGATTAGGTTTCATAGCAACATCAATTCTTCATGCATGCATCTACGGAAGGATAAGGTGGTACTTTAAATTGTATAGTCAATAGATTTAAGATGTTTGCGGTAAATGATGCAAAGTAATATAGGTTAGTGTTAATATGTTTTACGGACAATAACACTAGTTATACATTTAAGATACAAAGTAATATCGATTAGTGTTAATATGTTTTACGGACAATAACACTAGTTATATATTCAATATGCAAAGTAATATAGGTTAACATGTTAACATGTTTTAAAGATAACAACACTAGTTTACCATTATGTGCCTCATTAGCATAAAAATAACAATGATATCTTTTGATTTCTATTTATTTATACTGTTGTGATTATATGTTATCTTTGGTAAGTTTGACTGACAAGGAGAGGATAACAATAAAAGACGTTCTAGAAAACAATCATAAGTAAAGCCTTAAAATTGTTATAATAGGCATAACATTTGAAATTCAATCTTCAATTACAAAAATAATGTTTCTTAAATTTATTGCTTTATATTTGATACTTTTATATGTTTGTTTATATAATTTTTTTGTTTTTGTTTTTATTAATGTTTTGAACTTTTTATAATTTTTTGTTATAGTTTCTTAGTAGTTTGCTTCATAGTTACCATAATATCCGCATTGCCATCTCATCACTTTATAATTGAATGCAGGACGTGGGTACAGTAATAAATTGGATCCTGCTAATATATTTTAGTAAAATAACGTATAAGCGATTTATACGTATTTTGATTTAAGGCCAGGGATATACCTCTTACTAATTACTTAAAGACAAAAATATTGATATTAAAAGGAATCTCTTTATAAATATAACTCGATAATATCATGTTTCATGTTATTCCAGCTGGGTGATAGAGTATAAGGCATGAACATTCTACAATTCAGAAAATTACAATTCAGAAAAAGACATGAATTACTCTGGTCCTTTGTTTTTTCAGAAATGTGCTGATAAAATTAATTTTTAATTTATATTTCTGAGCTTACGTATTCACTTTATATGTAAAATGATTTACAATTACTTTTTTACACATTTGATTTGTTCAGAAATAAAACTTTGCTGTCAATTCTTCCTTCTGTTCATTTAGCTTTCTTTGTATCTATTTATTAATTTGTCTGAAGACAAAATCTCATGTATGTATGTATGTATGTATGTATGTATGTATGTATGTATGTATGTATGTATGTATGTATGTATGTATGTATGTATGTATGTATGTATGTATGTATGTATGTATGTATGTATGTATGTATTGTTACGTGCTTAGGCTCGAATAAACAGTAACAAAGAAAGGGTGAAAATAATAAGCTTGTAAAACTTAGTAAACATTTTATTGAGTACAAATATTTTTCAAGCAAGAAAAATAAACTTATGGCTGTAAGAATCAATTCCAAAATTAATCCAAAATAATTGCAAATAATATCCACTAGAGAAATGGCAAAAGTCCTGGTAATAAAATGTCCAAATAGTTCTAAGTTCGAATTCCAGCGAAGTATCCAAGATGGAAGACAATGTCACTTGATTTAGTCAGTTCTTGTTAATACAATCTCTATGAGCACAACTCTTTCCCAGATAAATAATAAAAAAATTCCTCTTGATCCAAACGAATTGTCACAATTTCCAGTACAAGGTAATTTATAATAACTCAAAAAGACACAACTTAATATTCTAACAGCCCAATTTTCTACTGAATAACTCGCTCCAAAATATAGCTTATATACCTGTTTTTACGTAAACAAGAAAGAGGTCACGACCTTCTAGAATCTCTCAGAACAATTTTACGTTCAAGAAATCACGTAAACAGCTTATGACCCAACTAAGTTAGAAAGATGTTTATACTTTACTCCATTTTGTCCTCGGAACCAACCAATCATTTTAAAAGCTTTTCTACAACTCTGAAGCCACATCAGAAATGAGGTCAACACATGGTGTTTACTCTGTAAATGTACATGTCACCACCCCCTATTCAATGAACGAATCTTAAAACTTAAAATGCCAAATTTAAATCTAACAAACAAACAATACAAATATATATAAATAACAAATATCAAATATACGTAACAGTATGTATGTATGTATGTATGTATGTATGTATGTATGTATGTATGTATGTATGTATGTATGTATGTATGTATGTATGTATGTATGTATGTATGTATGTATGTATGTAAGGATGTATGTAACTGTACCAGAACTTCTAATCGTTATATATCGGAAATAATATTTTTAGAACATGCAATAAGACTGAGTCTCCATGTGCTTGTAATACCACTTCCAGGACCACCAGAAACATCTCAATGTTGTTCTTTTGTTTTAATTTGATATACTTTTGCATAAAACGTTAAAAAATCTTATCATCCCTACTAATACTATCATTAGTATGACGATATCTAAAGATCATCTTACCATAATCATGCTCATACAATCCATTTTCGATGTTATGATAACACATTAAAGGAATAAATCAAATCATCTGCGGTTTAATTGATCATCATCCATATCTGTATTTCTTTATACGTTCCAGGTCTAAGTGTATCAGTTAAGTTTTGAGCAGATGGAAGAATTTTTATCTTGTGGTTTCTGCTGATTTTGTTCTTTCGTTCGGTGTTTTTTTTTCCTATCTGTGTTCTGTTTTCCGTCTTCATATTGACCATACACATTGTTAGCCGCTTTGAGGTATGCTGTATATAATGCATTTTGTGTCAATTAGTCTTATGCTAGTTTTAATTTTATAAAACACATCAGTTCAGTGTTGTAGAATGGAAATATATTTTCCATAAATCAGCCTCAACATGTTTTATATTTTCATCAGTCGTAACAACAAGAGCTGGAACTTCATTTGGATCAGTTTTATCGATTGCTGTTAAAGCTACGTCAGTTAATGTATGATACAGTTCGTCGATTAGTTCTTCATCAGTTTCTTTCTCTGTAGTAATAGGTTACATTCCATTACTATTGTCTCTATACAATAATTCTACATTCCCTTGACGCTATACAGTCCCAATGGTCCCCATGTTCAACTTCCCTTGACGCTAAACGTTCCCATAGTGATCTTTAAAACTTTGACGCTAAATGTTCACGGGTGTGTGTGTGTATATATAATGTATTTTCCCATTGATGCTAACGTATCCCACTATACTACTTTCGATTATTTCTTTATCATTTTTTTCTTCTCTTTAGTAATAGGTTTTGCTAGTTGAGGCATTAGACCAGGAAGATCTTGTAAAAGTCTTGATGTTTCTTCAGTTTTAATCGGCTATTTTGTGAAGTTGCTAAAGAAGTGATTTAGTTGTGTCAATAACAGCGTTGAATAATTGTTGAGATTCCTGGCGTTCTTGTAATTTTCTCTTGACCATCACGGACTGCTAAAAATTTCTTAATTGCTTCTAATCGCTCTCGTGCCCACCGAGTTGTTAATGCTTCACCAATCATATATATGATGACACAATGATTTAATTTACAGCAGCAGGGAAGGTGTGACCTCCATAAGAGGTCATCAAATTAAATATCACGCGGATACTGTTAGAAAAAATATCAAAACACCAACTAATAACTAAAATAGCTAATCGCAGGAGAGGCTCTTGGAGAGACTTTCTCGAACGTTAAAAGCTTTGTTATCATCGTTATTCATGTTATTTCTTCGTTTTCGAAAGTAGCTTTAGTTTAACAAATGGGACCATATACAATAAGGTGGTTTCACCCAGGATGCTGCTCAGAAACAGAGATACTACTCAACAATTCTAAATATATTTTTTACCGGTTTCGTTTTCATACGTATTGTATTTTGCGTGTATTTACACATTCACGACAAGAACGTACATCCCTCTACACATACAGATATATTATATATATATATATATATGTAGATATAGATATATTTGTACATGTATATATGTATAAGTATATGTATATATGCATATAAGTATATATGTATATGTAGATATGCATATATATACATATATATATATATATATATATATATTGATGTGTATATATATATATATATATATATATATATATATATATATGTGTGTGTGTATATATATGCGTATCTGTATGTATAAGTATATATGTATCTATAGATATATGTATATGTATAAGTATGTATATGTATCTTTATTTATATATGTATATATATGTATAAACATATATACGTCTACATCTATCTATCTATCTATCTATCTATCTATCTATCTATCTATCTATCTATCTATCTATCTATCTATCTCTCTATGTGTGTGTGTGTGTGTGTGTGTGTGTGTGTGTGTGTTTCACATCAGATACAAGGACCGCAACAGTAGAAGATGTAAATGATTCAGTCATATTCGCAACTTTTACCACGGTTTTCATATAAAAACTAAAGTAGTTCTACTCACATTATCTACATGATAGTGCTTAATGGTTAAAGCGACAACCTTTGCAATTTTCATACTCAATTTACTTCGTGATTACTTCAAAATTATTTTTCACACCTAACGTTTTTCTGGAAAATATCTGATTAAACTTCTTAACTACAGTCATTTGAAGCAGTTACAAAGCATTATCAGTAACACGTATAAAAATGACTTACCAAGTATTCAAACCCCATCAACAATGCACAGTAACCTTGGCCACGTAAAAGGTGCGTACAAGTAGCCATAGCACACGTAATCATTAATGGCTGATTGGACGAAACAGAGCGGGATCTGAGTGGGAAAGGACATCTGGAGCTGGCAGTACTGGTCAGCAGTGATGTCATTATTGATTGTTTTCTCTTTCTTATTACAAGACCGAGTTTCAATACAATCTTCTGAGTAAAAAAAATACTTTTATTCCTATTGACCTTTTCTATAGCAGGTCTATAGAAAAGGCAATATGTACAGGTGCACCTATTACTTTAATGTGTGTGTGTGTGTGTGTAAATCGGTGGTAAGCATTCGTCCTTAACCATTATTGTGCTGTCCTTGCAGTCTTCGGTGATTAACTGGGAAGTTAAAGCCGAATGAGGTGAAATTATATTGAATCAGCATATCAGCCATCTGATTATAGATTACAAGACATTTGGTCCTCTTTGAAATTTCACTCTCTGAACTAGTCAACGGAAGTTTAAAGAAGATAGTCACTGTGTAACATGACACAGGTCTATTGTCTTTGCTTTCTGGATTATTTAAGCAATACAAATTATAGTATGAACTTGAATTGTTTTAAAAACAATACTCGTAGAGGGAGAATGTATTAATTTAATAATTGTAACTATATTCCTCAGCATACATTAATTCATGATACAAGGTGTTATTGATAAATCAGATCTAAATTTGATTTCAGCCTAGCAAGCCCTTCACACTGTGTTGATAAAATATTAATTATTCACTCTTTAAGGACTAAGTTTAAGTTTAACAAGGCTTACCTCAGTAAATTCCCAACAAAAAGAAGAAAAACATAAAGATCTTGCCTTAGTCATCTGAATGTTATGGACAGTGCACTATGTTCGATTTAAACGTTTGATGCTGTCCGTCAAAGGTATTAAGTAGAAACAGAATTTATGAATTGTACTGAACCAAAGCTGAGCTTCCAATCGCTGTTAAAAAGTTAGTCTTCATGGGATCAAGTTATATAACGTAGTTCAGAGATTCTGACTAACGAAACAAATGCTTGAATTTTGAACAAATTTGTGAACCACAACTAATGTTTGGCCGAATGAAATTAAGGCGTACATCTTAGAAATAATAGGATCTAATAGGGACAACCTTAGTCGAAATTCTTTAATCAGAACTTTAATGAGAAAAAAATTTGGCTCTGGGGAAAAGATAAGAAAGAATAATGCTTTTCTCGTTAAACTGGGGGAAAAAACTAGTGTTGAAGGTGTATAATTTGTTTTAAATATTCATATATTACATGTATTAGAATTAGCTACTAGTTATTGCAATGCATTGATGGTCTTTCCCTTTAAACATATACTGACAAATTGACAATCAGACGAAACAAAAATTACAAACAACAAAGATTATTTAAATACACTAGAAAGGATGGACAGATAGAATGGGAACAAAAACATCATAGGTTTATAACGACATTCACGGAATGTTGTATTAAGTGAATTCCATGTAGCCAAGTTTCCCTTGTTTCTTTAAGATTAAATAACGCTATTTGATATTGATATTAAAAAATGTAATTCAAGTGCCTGTCACCGGTTAAGGCAAGTAGTACACGTTTCGCTTTTTTAAAGATGTATAAATTTATACACAAACATATATATATATATATATATATATATATATATATATATATATATATATATATATATAATAATAATAATAATAATAGCATTGGCTTTTAAAATGTTGGTTTAAAGCAATAACTATTGGCATATCAAATTGTAATCCAGCCATGGCGCAAGAATGGTCATATATAAACATTCTCGCGACCGTGTACGGTTGATTGTGTATCCAAGACGAATTTCCAAAATTATTCATTAGCGACGTATGAAAATAACGGAAAAGATATTAATAATCCCCGTTTTCAAAATGAATTTAATATGTTACACATTTTCGTCACAAACCTTTCTGCTTTCTGTAGCCCTCTCGTCTCATGTATAACGGAAAAATGGTACACCAGTTTTCTTTTTCAAACTTGTTAATTGTTGTGGTTTGGCTGAACTTAACATATTTTGTAAGGTGACAAATGTGTATGTTTGGGAAAATGACAAAACTTCATCATAAATTGTTCTCGTGACATTTGTAAAGTGGCGAGTCTGTGCAAGTTATAACACCAAAACCACATAGCCTCACCTTGTAGACTTTTCAATTTTGCAAATTTTTAAGTATAGCAAGTTATTATCAAAAACAAAAATAGTGATCTATAACGACTTCAAAAAATACCCAAAATATCAACATTTATGCATGTTTCCACCACCTAAATCACTACTGCATTCAATGAGAACAAATACAACAAATAACAAATGAAAACAAACAACAAATATACAGCACCAGTATAACACGAGACAAGTTCTTCAAAGTAATTTGCTTTCCTGTATCTTAATTACAGCTATGATGAAATGCAATACATGTGGTATTCTACTGCACGACTACACTTAAAGGACCTAATAATGTTTCCTGCATACAATATTTACATCATGTGTTTCTAAATTCATGGTGTAATTTTTTGTTGTAGTTTTGTACTAATGTATGTTTTATATGTTGCAAAACACTTATAACTTGTATGATTAGGCGTTATACAAAGTCATCATTTGTGTACCCGGTCGGGGACATTCTTTTTGGTAAACAGTATACTTTACAATCAAGATTTGTTTCTGGTTATATAGCAGATATTTAGATCATAAGTAAAGAAGATAAACATGTTCTTTACAATATGTGTCTGGTAAATCAGTTTTCCGCGTGGAAATTCCTGAACATATGGACATGTTTTAGAGACACGACTCGTTTACATTCTTGCCCTTTATTGTGTTGTTTTTATATCAAGTGTATTTGCTTGACTACGTACACAACTTAACATCCATATTGGAGCCAGTCTTATTTTAGTGTTCATGTTTTAATTTGGATGGATTAATTTATTCAAATTATCATTTGTTGGACCTCTCCAATGACACAAGTTGTTAGAATATCCTCTCGTAATGGAGGGTGGTGGTGATGTGTTCGAACCCAGCCAAGTTATAAAAGTGGCTTATAAAAGTCGTACTACCAGCTGCCATGCTTAGCGATTGGCATGAAGACGTTAGTATTCGACGTCAGGATATTGTAACAGGGTGGGGCATGATTCTACGTGGGTGGGGCATCATGCATAGACGTCACTGAATGCTACCAGAATTCATATATCGTAACGATAAATAAACATAATGGTGTGTGTGTGTGTGTCTGTGTGTTATTGAGTACAATTTAGGAAAGAGTTAAAATAACTATTTAAACAGTCCATATACTAGTATTAATTGCAAACTGTACCAACCCGAAGTTTAGTTAATTTTTAAAATATTAATTGAATGAGACTTTTGTATGGTCTAATTCAGCTGAGCCATTTAAAATTGCATCAGTTCCACACCTCTCCAAACGAATTGCTCTATGCTGAACATTAAATAACAATATTTCTGGTGTTGTAATGTTGTTTTCTGAAAAGTGGTTGCTCCAGCAATGTTCTTACACTTTCCGAGACAGATAACAAAGTTCATCCCAGACTGCACATAGAATATTCAGATTGGATTGCACGTGCAATAATATTTTGACTCAGTGTTAATATCACCTCATCTATCATGCAATTAATATATTGAGAAAAACGAATTAAGTCCACAAGGTTGAATTTGTCTTATCAGGGTGTCTTTTATGGTCTTTCGAATTTGTTAAAGTAGGTACATCAACTTTCTTTGTATTTTCGACCGTTTTCTTTTGCGTGTTATTATATTGATATTTGCATTAAGTATTCTGTCGTTTACTTATAACGAGTGTCTGTAGATTGCATACTATTTATAAATAGGTATTTACCATCATTAATATTAATATTAGTAAAGAAACGGTTCATACATTTGGATCGTTCCCAATGGATAGGTCTGTCAGATGACCAATATGTAATACATTATTTCCCATTTGATGGTACAGTCTGGTGGGATCCTTCTGCTTCGTGGGATATTGTGATAGCAGATACGTACTGAGTAGGGGCCCCGAGTGGCCGAGTGGTCTAAAGCGTTCTAAGTTACGAATCACTGCCATGTCACCTTTGTCTGCGTGGGTTCGAATCTCGGATTCGGTCAATGTGGTATGTGAGAAAGCTTGCCGCTTGCTTCTCCTTTGTCGATGGTTCTTTCTTGGGTTTTCCTGGTTCGTCCTAGACCATTAATATTGACCGCCATGTATAGCCTATCTTGTGCTGAAAAATGGCGTTAAACTCTATTACAACAAAAACAACTGAGTAACAAAATATTGTGTTGCATGACCGTATAAAATACGAAATTAGATGTGGATAATTGATTAAATAATATTTCATAAGTTCTTGTGATAGCAACCGTATGCAAATAGATTTAATGTAGGTTTTGAATCTAATTTGAGAGGAACCATTCATTTACATTATTATTTGGAAAGACTAGGTTCTCATATAACGATTCTGTTGCATTTTGACCCATTTGAACCGTGTTGAAGCCATCCAAGGACGTTTAAGACAAAGCCATTTTTTTAAATACATCAAGCCTGTTGGTAGGTTAACACATTCAAGTACGAGGAATTCATTCGGAACACTCTATTAGTTTGGACTTGTGCAGAAATTGTAGTAGTATTTTGTATTTTGTTTATTTTGTTTATAATACTGTAAGTTCCTCTTTATTTGTTACGTGTTACAAAACTTGTTTGTTTTGATTCATTCTGTTACTTAGATTATGTATATAGATTTGGTACCAATCGTTTTGGTAATAGTTTTGCTAATCACTGTCTACGTAGTGGACTAAGCCATTGTCAAGACTTAGAGTCAAATAAACATGTTTACTCCAATAAAAATGATCTGAAAATTGAATCGATTATCACAGACGCTATGTATTATATTGTTTACAAAAGAAATCCAACCAGTCAGGTAGACCCTTAACATCATTTCAAACAAAGATCAATTGCAAAATAGAAATATGCTTTCAAAATAATCATTGTGAAGAGCGACACACAATCAGAACTGGTTATACATAACACGTCCTATCAAACATAAACATAGATCTTCATACCAGAAAGCTTTCGTTTACAAATTAGTCAAACATACAATGACCATAAGACATGAAGATGATATATAAATGCCAGATTTCATTCCGTCACTTCAGTTACCATAGCCTGATAATTAGTCACTGTATACAAGTATATTTTGTTCTTAATCCTGTACAAGTAGGAAGAAAATACTTTTACAAAATCAGCACATAGTTTCAACATACTACATTAGCATATTAACATACCAGTCATGTTAATGATGTAACGCAAATCACTTTTTTGTCTTTCTAGGATTACAATAATTAACCGTTAGATGATTTTGAGGTGTGGACAGGACATCTAGAACTGTATCACTAGACTGAGAACTCCTTTTCTTTCTATTTCTGTTACACGTTAATTTCAGTTTTGAAATAGTCTAAGGTAAGGGACAGACAAATTCTACCATTATTCTGCTAAATGGGTTGTCAGATGCAGGATATGTTGCAGTTGAGATTGGGTAACTTGTAATTAAGTTTTCATACCATTTGACTAGTATGTCGAGATTTACAGCATTTACAAAGATCACCTTTACTAGCTGGTCAATAAAATGATTAAGCTCTTGAAATAAGGCAGTTTGACCCTACGTGACAGGCCGATGGGGTAGATATGGATTTTTGATCAGTCGTATCAGAAAGTTAGTTTCCTGCATCTTGTGCTCTATCTCGACTAGGATGTGATTGTAGAAGACTGAGTTGTTATCTTTTAGCAAAATGTGGAATATCAAACTTAAATCCTTTTTCCTTTTTTTCTCTGTAATCAATATTTTCGTAAATTTCACTATCTTTCTCTTTTTCCCTCACTCCTTGTATATTTCTATATCTATCTTCCCTCTCCATTTACATTTGTACATTTTATGTCTGTACATGATCTAAATCCCTTGCTTTGTCCTGAAATTCCTTTGTAAAAGATTCCAAACCTTCTTGGGTTGACTTAAAACAACGTTCTCAACTCTAGCTGCCATTCTGAAAGGCTGCTTGCTTCAAGTATATAAACTTAAATTTCCCAAGGCTTAGAACATTCTGCTACAAAGGGATTTTCCAATTTCAAATGCAAATTCAAGTTTTTAAATGTTTTAGAGAAATGCGAATCCAGTATGGTCACAGGTTTTTTACGACCCTGTTTTATGGGTCTAAGTAACAGAAGAGCGAAACCAACACAATTTATGTAATTCACTAAATAATTTGTTTCGCATGACTACAAACCAAACTTGTAAGATAATCATAGAGAAATGCAACAAACAATACATATTAAATATTCATATCACATTTGAATCTATGGAGATCTATATTATTCCAGTTATTTGACTGCAAAACAGTACTAAAAAGTACTGTGCATTGAAATAATTTGCACCTCAGTGATTTGTTCTTTTAAAACTATTTGCGATGAAACAGAAAAGCTTAAAATTAATTCTTGGTATTTATTTGAACGCAAATATGAAGTAATATAATATTATTTTGTATCTAAACACGAAAAATTAAACCATATTTTTATACTTTTCAGAAGTGTTTAGCCTGAAACTTGAAAGTGATAATTCGGTTCCAATAGTAGGAGGAAACCTAATTCTCTCATGCTTGACACGCGACTTATTTAACGATGGCATGTTATACTGGTTCCACAATAAAGGTACTGAACTTTCCAGTTACAGGTTTACGAGCAATTACAGCTTCACAGCCAACATTAGTGCAGCTTATGCATATATTGTCAGCTTGGATAGGATAAGAGATGGAGGAACATGGAAATGTAGGCACTGTTATGGAAACACTTGCAAACACGATACAGTGGAGATAGTGATTTACAGTAGGTACATCTTTATTCATCTTTATTTTTAAATTTAGCATCATGTAAACATCAATTAAATTTCCTCGCAATACACCCTCCCCACCGAAAAAACCTAGTAATAAATAAGCAACATATCGGATGGAAATGTGCACGTTTTACATCCATTTCAATTGATCAAAGAAAATTCATTTTGTTCATAAATCATACAAATTCATGATAACAATACACTCATCCACACTTCCAAGAACCATCTGCTAATATTTAAACTAGTTTCGCACTGAAAGTTTTAACACATTGATCACTTGAATATTGCAAACATATGATATTTAGTATTTAGCACCAGAACGAGCTGCCTCTGTAAGTGTTAATAATGTGCAACACACATGCAAGAATGTAAATGTAAATGTAATTGTCTTCGGTTAAAACATAAACATATTTGTACAAAATGTGCAGTTATAGTTCCAAGCTCATTAGAATGTAGGGTGCATATTATTATCATGACATTGCATCCATTTTTGACGAATACAGTAGCCATTAAATACCTCAAGCAGCAAATGTATTTTGGGCCAATAATTAATTAACCTCTGATTAATACAGTAAGTAGTTGTCCTGCAGTATACTAATGTGACACGAAATGTATGTAGCGAAACATTTTTGTTGTTGCAAAGACAAAAATTGCAGACATGACACATATTCAAAAGGTTCAAATGCGCATATATTTACTGACACTTCAGTCATGATACTAATGAATTTACAAGAAAAAAATATGTGCCAACAACGAATTGGTATGTGGAAAGTCTGCACAGATGTTTTGTGAAAAGGAACTAACTGTTTGTTTTTTTAAACGAATTAACAAAATAAGTGAGTAAAACCCGGAAAGCTCTTTCCGAAATTACCCCTTTGCGATTATAAACACTCGTGCCATCTTCAGATGTGCACATATTAATTCCACTGTTATCGGTCTAATTTAGTACCGTTCATGAAATCAGTAAAGTTTTCTATATTGCATATTTAATAAGTCCACTACTATATTTCGATTCTGTGATCATATAAAAGTAGAATAATAGAGTGAGAAGAAACACGTTCTGTAAAAGTCAACAATGAATGTATTTCCCTAGAGTATAAATTGTAAATGCAACTAAGGAAATTACGACATTGCGACTGCAATCCCCCCAAAAAGCCAACATTTACAAACACCAGTCCCATTGAATTAGTTTCTGAATCAACTTATGTGGAAAGAAAAATTTAATCAAATCCTGAAAGTTATGATGCTTGTATGCGTGATATGGCCAATGCCCTGGTGATATACCATCAGTCCTAAGTTTTGTGGCAAAAATACAACCCAAAATAAATCCGTATTTAAATTTGATTATTATTATAGTCTCTTTTTCCAAGAATAGTAGTTTTGACAATTACTTTGTATTTTCATAGTGAATTACTTGCATTCATAATTTGAATGAATATAAATCCAGCTCAAATGAATATAAAGACACAAAAATAATAAAATTGATGTTGCAAAGTGCTTGCATCACGACTAAATAATATTTCATTAACTCGATTATATAGTCCTCTATCTGACCTCATATGAAAATTATCATTTTCTAAATAAAATAAGTATCTACAGCAAACATTTCTTCTAGAAGCAATTCGATGTTTAAATACAAAATCTTAGTGATAGTTAAAAGTCTATTACTAAAATTTTAGTATTCAATGTAGAATGTCAGAGTACCATATATAGGTAAAGTCCAATAACCTTGACCCAGACAAAAGTAAATATTTGTACTTCCGTTAATAATGATTATGATATTAAATGAATACAGGAAACGAATACTTTAACTATATAGTGGATGCTTATAAATTTTAAAACACCCGATGTTTTAAATGAAGTCAAACATGAACTTTATATTGGACAAGATCAATAAAAGCATTATAAATTACGTTATGAATAGGTATATTGAAATATATTGAAAAACAATGGAAGTTAAACTTACAAAACCCCCCACTCGTAGCCCCCCCCCCAAAAAAAGAAGAAAGATTTGTGCAACAAAGATTTCTTTTTTTTATTGGTCAAAGAAATTACATAAAATGAAATCATATAAATGTCGCAAGTGGAAATGGACGAATATAATATTTATATACCCGGGAAGTTGCATATGTCTTTAGATTGTCTTCTCCAATGAATATACTGGTGTCGATACGTTATTTGTTGATCATTTTCGGTGAGAATTAGTTCCTGTCCTATTAGGCACAGGAAGTATATACGTTAATAGATAAATGAACTTAATGAACATTACGGACATTGATACTTTTGAATAGCGGAAAAAAGAAAACTTTGAAAATAGCTATTATTTCTAACACTTTCATTTATTTTGTTTATTCTTATGCTCTTAAGTTTTATTAAAGGTAACTAAGATACATTAATCATTGATTGTTGTGACTATCGGTCTAAAAGTATATGAATTAAATATAAATACTGTAACTATCATACTAAATTACAACGGAGAGTAAATATAGCAGGTTGTTAACATATATTACAGCTAACCAGTATTTATCAATACTCCATTTTATTACTAGATTGAACCTATTAATCTACCTGGGCTTTTAGTATGGCATTTTTGCCATGTGAAGTAAAGTAACTTTTTATTTACTTTAGCTTCGTTTATTTCATCTTTTAGGTGCGTATCAGTCAAGGACGCCCATACAAAGGTATGAATTTAATTTCGTTTGAAAACAATATACAGAGAGAGAGAGAGAGAGAGAGAGAGAGAGAGAGAGAGAGAGAGAGAGAGAGAGAGAGAGAGAGAGAGAGAGAGAGAGCAAATAAATTTGCTATTCTGCTTGCAAAATACATCCATTTTTATTAATCGATGTTTTGTAATTACCACATATCTATCGAGACAGGTAATGTATTTTTCTTTCACTTTTAAAAGAAGACATAATAGTGGTAAATTCTGCCTGCTAATTATATCTAATACAGTTTTAACTTTCAGGAGAATATTGGTAAATTGCGCCTGCTAATTATATCTAATACTGCATTAACTTTTAGGAAAATATTGGTAAATTATGCCTGCTAATTATACCTAATACTGTTTTTACTTTCAGTTTAAGAGACGATATTGGTAAGATATGCCAGTTACATTTATAAACTTACGAGTCTCAATAAATGTGATAATCAAGCTGTATAATTAGCATTCTAATGCATTCAGTTTTTAATGATTTTATAGTGTTACGTGCTTAGGCTCGAATAAGCAGCAACATAGAAAGAAGTGAAAATAACAAGCTTGTACAATTTAACAAACAATTTATTGAGTACAGATATTTTCATAAAAGAAAATATTTAAACTTACGGTTTTAGATAATCAAGTCCAAAAAAAAATCCAAAAAAGAATAAACAATATAATCCACTAGCGGAATTGCAAGAGTCCTGATAATAACATGTCTTAATAGTTCCCGGTTCGAATCTTGTCGATATAATCCAATATGGACGACGATGTCACGTGATGAAGTCAGTTTTAGTTTTATAATAATCCAAATGAGCACACATATTTTTCCAGATAAATAATAAAAGAATTGCTCTTGCTCTAAACGAATTGACACAATTTCCAGTACACGGTAATTAAAACTAACTCAAAAAGAAGACACAACTTAATATTATAAAAGCCCAACTTCTACTAAATATCTCGCTCCAAAACATCACTTATATACCTGTTTTTTTGTAAACAAGAAAGGGGTCACGACCTTCCAGAATCTCTCTGAACAATCCCACGTTCAAGAAATCACGCAAACATTGTATGATCCAACTAAATTAGAAAGATGTTTATACTTTACTCCATTTTGTCCATGGAATCAACCAATCATTTTAAAATAAAGCTCTAATGTCCTTGGAATCAACCAATGATTTTAGAAGCTTGTGTACACTCTGAAGCAAGGTCAGAAAATGAGGTTAACATCTGTTGTTTACTCTGTAAAGCAAAAGTCACCCCCCTCCCCCGCTTCAATGAACGAATCTTAAAACTTAAAATGCCAAATTTAAATCTAACAAACAAATAATAGATAAAAAATAAATGTAAATGACTTATATCAAATATACGTAACATCTTCCCCTATAAAATAAAAAGAAAGGTTTATATGATAAAACTTTCTTTTTACCACAAAACAATTTACACCTGAAGTTAAAAGAACTCAGGTATATAATATATTGTAATACTCGGGAAAGAGCGTCTGCAATTAAATTACTAATTTCAGACACAGGGAATTTAGAAATAGCCTCAACCTTAGCATCTTTTGGTTTAACGTGTCCATCTCCCACAAAATGTCCTAAGAAAGTCACACAAGCACGGCAGAACTCACTTTTAGATATATTAATTGTCAAACATGCATCAGTGAGTCTGTCAAAGATTTTTCGAATTGTTGCTAGATGTTCTATCCAGGTGTCGTTGTAGATGATGACGTCTTCTATATAGCATCACAATTTTCTAGACCAAAGGTGATCATATTCATGAGACGTTGAAATGTACTTTCTTTATATTGATATAAAGTCCATCTGGAGTCACAAATGCCAAGATTTCCTTTGCTCTTTCCGTTAGTGGAATCTGCCAAAATCCTTTCAGAAGGTCAAATTTGGTGACATACTTGGCATTCCCAATTTTATCAATACAGTCGTCAATTCTTAGTAATGGGAATGAATCTATTTTTGTCACACTGTTCACCTTCCTATAATCAGCGCACATACGGAAAGTTTTATCTGGTTTATGGAACAAGTATGCATGGTGAACTCCAATCACTTTTACTGAGCTCGATAAAATCATTCTCCAGCAGACATTGAATTTCCTTTTTAAGTATTCCTGTTTGAGTGGATTCAGCCTGTATGGATGTAGTTTAACAGGTTTGGAATTTTCAATTTCATCGTCATGAAAAGTTTTGTTTGTCCTTGTAGGAATATCTGAAAATAAGTGCTCATATTCAAATAATAATTGTTTCAGTTCATTTCTTTCTTGCACTTGTAAATGTGAAAGTTTCTGGTCTGGATATTTTATAATTTCTGAATTACAAAGATTTGTCATTTCAATATCAGTCATCATTTTGAATATCATTAGAATCTGATGATATTCCTTCACTGAGTGGGACAGGTACAACTAAATTAATTACATGTTTAACATGGCTATCTCGTTCAATATAATGGTACTCCTATAATTTATTTAGATCCCAGGAGCACTACTACTATAATTCAACTAATTCATTTTCTTCTTAACTTTGTAAGGGCCGTAATATCTAATCTGAAGAAAAGTATGAAGAAAGAACAAGAGTGACACAACTCCATTATCACACTCAAAAGTTCTCTCCATTGTAGTTCTTTCAAACCATAGTTTCATTTTTAACTTGAATTGCAGAATGCCCAATTCATGCATAACTTGTTGGAAAATTCCAGACATTAAATTTGAACCTTGATCAGACTGAACAGATTTGGGAAGGCCATACTGAGTAAAAGACTTTATCAAACCTGTTACTATTGTTTTAGATTTTATATTCCTTAACGGAATTGCCTCTGGAAACCTTGTTGACGCACACATAATCGTCAACAGGTATTGGTTACCTGACTTGGTCTTGGGTAAGGGACCTACACAGTCTACCATAATTCTACTAAATGGTTCGTCAAAGGCAGGAATAGGTTGTAGATGAGCCTTAGGTATCTTATGATTGGGGTTTCCTACCATTTGACAAGTATGACAAGATCTACAGTATTTGGCAACATCACCTTTGATTTTTGGCCAATAGGAGTGAGTCAAGATATTGTGATCAGTTTTATTAATCCCTAAATGACCAGCCAAAGGAGTTTCATGGGCCAGATTAAGTATTTCCTGTCTGTAAGGTTTTGGAGCTACTATTTGATAGTTCACTGACGACTCATCACCAGGAAGGTACCTCGGAAGGTCTCCATTTTCTCATAAGAATTCCATTTTTAATGAAATGACAAACAGGAATTTCAGTGGCTTTAGCCTCGCTCATGGCCCTTTGAAACAAACAGGAGATCTCAGGATCTTTTCCTGTTCGACGGCAAGTGACTGTCTATCACCCTGATTAGAATAAAGAGAATGAGTTGTTAAAAGAGGATCACTGTGATCAATACATTTTGATTGATCCAAACAAGGAATAAAAGTGACCTCATGAAAAGCCTGATTCATACATATTTCAGCTAAAGTAATGCTGTCTTCATCAACATCATTCTCAAGGGCTTTCTTTGCCATAGCTCTGGTAACTACACAAGCTTGAAATATATCAGGAAATTCTTTTTCAAATGGATCAACTTTCTGATCCAAATTAGGCTTGTCAGTTATAAGTGGATTAACCACAGCATTGTCTCCAGCTACGTCGTTGCCTAGCAATAAATGAATGCCCTCTACGGGTAAAACCGAGACTGTTACGATTGTCACAGGTCCTGACACTAAGTCTGATGACAAATTTACACAATGGAGAGGAACATTAACAAAGCCGAACCCTACTCCCTGAATAACAACACTTTCATTAGAAGAAGACTTTTCAGAAAAAGGCAAATCCCCTGATGATTAAAGACTCTGAGAAGCTCCTGTGTCCCTTAAAATTTTAATAGGGGTGGGATTGGCTGAATCACCCAAGAGTGATATAGAACCCTTCGATATGAATGGTTCATAATTCTCCATAATAAAATCAGACTGGGATTTATTAGACCCAACAAATGTATTGCTTTCATTACATGACCGTTACCTTGACCTCTTAAAAATAAGAGCATTTGGAACAGGTCTGTCTTGATTCTGATGCCTATTTTTCTATTTGTAGCAATCAGAAATAACGTGTCCTTTTTTTTTTTCTAATAGGTGCACGTCGGAAGAGACAAGGATCTAGAATCAAGATTCTCTGAAGTTTGATTTTTGAAAGTTGTGCTAGTTTGAGTTTTAAAAGGGCTTGTATAAGGCGGAAATACTTTTTTGGCAGAAGACTGTTGAGTAGAAGTCTTGTTAACAAAAGGAACTTTATGTGTCAAAGAATATTCGTCAGCAGCTCGAGCAGCATTTTCCAAAGTTTCAATCTTATGCTCATCAAGATAAGAGTTAACATCACTATGGACACAGTTTTTGAACTCTTCAATTAATATAATTTGCTTGACATTTTGATAAACTTGTTCGACGGCTAAGCACCATCTATCAAACAACTGCTTTTTATCTCTAGCAAATTCGACATGAGTCTGTCCAGCTTCTTTTCTGTAATTTCTGTATTTTTTGCCGATTAGCTTCAGGGACTGACTCATAACCCCTTAGAATGCATTCTTTAACCACATCATAGTCACTACTTTGCTGAACGGACAGTGAAGTGTAAATCTCACTAGCCTTACCAGTAAGTACACATTGTAATAACTGAGTCCAATTCTCTCTTGGCCACTTTAAATTTTCTGAAACGTTTTCAAAACGAATGAAGTTTTTGTCTACTTCTTTTTCTCTGAAAGGGGGCACTAATCTAATATTCCTTGCTAAATCAAAATTTAAATTTGGATTTGAAGTATGATGGTGATTTTCACTTGCCAGCTCTATTTTTTTCATTTTAATTTGATATTCACTTTCTTCCTTCTGTCTATATATATATCAAATGGTGAGGTAAAGGGGAATTTTCATTTTGGCGGATAATCTCTTTTATTGTTTTGATTTTCGAGTTAATTGTGCGTTTGATTTCATATTTTTTCCCCAATTCGTTTCTGACCTTTTCGACAGCAGTGAATAACGGTGACGAAAATATTGATGTCGTTCCAGAATACAAGGTAGTCATAAATAGCGTGTTGAATTCTCTTTATAAATGATTAGGATTTCGATAACACATACCTGTTATTCCTACCGCTATTATCATATTTTCGATATTCATATATGAAATATTATGTATTTAATAAAAAAAATATTTAATATATTTTTCAATAAACAAAAATAAACAATAGCTATGATGAGCGATTATCATTCACTGGGTCCCTTATTGGCTTTGTGTCTTTCACAGGGTTCTTTTTTCTTTAAGATTTTTTCTCTTTGAGATTTCTTTCTTCTTTTTTTTCTTTTGAGGTTTCTTTCTCGTTGAGATTTCTCTATCTCTTTGACCCTATGACCGTTTCTTTTAGCCGATAGTTCATTCTGAACCATCCTGTTGGGTTACCCTAGTGTGACATAGAGCTTTTGCATCCATGCTATTGTTTATTTTGGGGCGCAATTGTTGTTGTACACCTCCCCACAATAATTAATTTCCCGAGGGTTTTAAATCACACCGTCACGTATTTGACGTGACGGGAGGTGTACACGAAGTACCTTTGGGCTGGCGCCCTCAATTATATAGAAAAACCTCCAAATCGGTACCGTCGACAATAATGCCTGCCACGATGGGCCCCAGGACGAGATTCCATCTGTGTATACAATACACTAGTGTCCGTAATCTATAAATCTATGATTTTGAATACGATATATGTGTATCATGTGAAGGGTTTTATCACAGTTATTCTGTATGCCGTGGCATATTTTCCAATTTTTGTATCCACTTTATTTTTTTCGACAAATCCGTTATTGTTGTTGATGTGGTTTTTCTTTCCATGTTAGGGAGGAATTTGGGTACATGTAGGGCAGATAAAGGTTGTGTTGTTTCACTCCCGTAGTTTCTGGGGAATTGTATCAGTTTCTTAGTTTAAGGCAGAGTGCAGTTTTGTTACATCCTATCAGTTTGGGGGTCAAAGATGCCATCTGGTTGCGGTCAAATTGATATAATGATGACAACAAGAGATTGCCTTATGCGGAACTTTTCTACAACGTTAAACATTAAACCACATAAATAAAACCATTTTCCCATTGAGATACCTGACTGCAACAAAGAGTAATCGTTTTTTCAAAACTACACACACAACCCCACACGAGTTATTTCCCTTGGTGTTACAAAACAGAATACAGGCATATGTAAATTGAATTCTATTTTTAATTTTTTTAAAAAAAAGCCGATCTATTTATATTATCTGCTACTCTTCGTACTGAGGATTTGCAAATATCGAAATATTTTCCAGCTTCAGTCATTGATTCAAATAATCTTTACTCGTTTTCTGTATTAAATGATTTTATTAGTTTCGTATTTGTCGAGTATTTCCCGGTCCCTCCTCGTTTGGTGTTTTCACTTTGTGAAATAGCTCGTAAATTATCTAAAGAATTATCGGTTTTTATACCATTTATGTGATCAATAACAAGACCATCCTTGATCAATTCATTGTAACATTCGAACGAAAATCGATGACAATAATAATTTTTCATTCCAACGGTAAACATCAAATATCCATGGGTTCTTCAGTCTTCGATGTCTGACAATACCGTCACGAGATGCTTCATAATTGGTAATCACGGGATGTGGTTGAAATTCTTGGTTCATTTATTTACTATAATATTATTTGTCTAATTCATTATTTGGTTTAATGTTTACTTGAGAATCTTTCAATATAGTCTTGAGGTGTTCTTATGATTTTATCCCTGACAGAGTCAAGGATGCTGTCAGGGACAGAGTCAGAGTCATTGACGGAATCTTTGATGGTGTTTTTAACAAAATCTTTGATGGAGTTTTTAACGGAATCTTTGATTCGTTGATCATAGTAGCGCTTTAGCTCTCTGTATCGCTTAACACCACGATTGAGACACAACTGTGACTTACTACGCACACCTACCCCACATCGTATGCATGCTCCCACGACGTACACTTTGTAAATGATATCCACATAATTCACTTCTACACGATTTGTTACAAGCGGTTACTGATCCTATCATAAGCCATTTGCAATGATTCATTATATAATAAATTCTTTATTTAAATACTTGTTTTAATTAAAATATGGAGGAGTTCGAGAGATTATCGAAAATTACGCCTTGAAAATATGTTGAATTCAATCTCGACAGAGTCTCCACTGATGTACCAAAGAGTCCAATAAGTGATAGAAGCATGTTGGATAAAATCCGTGATTGTTTTAATGAATTCAAGCGCGATAGAGCATCTCACTATTGGTCGACATTTCGAATTGATGGTAGTGTTGATGCTACCATGAACGACCAAAGAGCAGGAGTGAAAATCTCGCATCTTGACCAGTAAAAGTATTTTTTTAGAGTGAAATTCATTATCCGCTCAGAAACGGGGGATTGGATTATACGCGACAAATTTAAACCCATCCTGAAAAATAAGAGAACTGTCACTGTGAGTCAAGATTCCAAACCAGGAATTCTGACTGTGATTGACAAACTGTATTACGAGAGGTCCTATCCTGTAACCGCGGCTGTTTATGGAATCTATCCGATAAATGATAAACCGAGTACTGAAAAACTAAAACCACTGAAATATTCGTCGTTAAAAAAAAATGAATGCGGATTAACAGTAAAGGTGAGCGGAGCAACAATTTAAAATGTGGCCGCGTTAGTGCGGATACTAAAATTCCCAATATACGTAGAGGCAGTAACAGGCGAGATATTATACGACTCGAAATATAAATCGAGAGGATCTCCAATCAAAATTTTTGACCATAATGCATACGCTTGGACATACGCAGTAACAATATTACCGCGGGATAGAACAATAAAATATATACCCGTGGAGTCCTCCGGAGACCACTCTGGGGAAAATTTATTTGATTTTATTTACGAGTCGAGTTAAAACGATCCTGTGTCAGTGTGGTTATTTCAGAGTTTTGAAGACGAAGAGCGTAAATTTGATCAATTTGTAAAACCCAATGGCGAAGTATATCGTACTGAAGCCCTCCACAACGACATGAAAAAACTAGCTTGTGGTTTTTCAACGGAACACGACGAACAATTACTGACAAACTGTTTTACAGTACCGTCAGCTGCAGCTCATTTCACGAGAAGGAAAAATCTATGGAAACCAACACGCGCAGAATTTCTCTCAGATATCCAAGACAGTTGTGTTGATTATGGCCATGGTGGATTATGGAATACAACATACGACCCTGAAAGTATTATTTTTCTGTTGATATGATTGCGTGTTATCCATGGAGTTTACTTGGGTGCGGAGAATGCTCTGAGTAATTCAAAAGATTTTGACATCCCACACATGAGATGACCCGTGTTGCGATTAATGGATCACTACCCGATTTTGATTTAACCGGATTCGCTCGTGTGGTATGATTTGAATTGGCTAAAAATATATTCCTGAAATCATCATTTGGGATGAGATATGCACGGTGTCGTTAGACGTATTACAAAGGTTTCTCGAGTTGTTATTACTAGCGAATACAAAATCGATAATGTGTGGCGATTATGGTCAACCACCACCATTTGTCGTTTTGTCTCCACATAATTGGCTGAAGAATTGTGTAGACTGTTATGAAGAAATTAGTACTGATCATAGAGCACATGATGAACACTTACACGAGTTCAAGAAACTAATCAGATTACAACCGGATAGAATCCAGTGTGAAATAGCGCGAAAAATAATTTCGGAAACCCCATTCAATGATTTCTGGGAAGCGTGGAGACCAAACGATTTGATAGTGGCAAGTAGAAGGATAGTCAGAAACAAACTTCATATGAAGTTATTTAAGACCCATAAAGAAAAGTTTGCAACACTTCCAGTGCCGCTGTGTTATAGACATAAGGATACACGAAGACAAAATATCGAAGTTTATTTTTCCTGGACAAAGTAAAAAGCAGATTCCCATATTAAATGATAATGTGTTAGTTGATATCAATGTCATCGAAGATGCATTGCGCGTTGATAAATCCCCACGAAAGTAAGGATACGCAGCGACGATACATTCTTCGCAAGGGTTGACTATATCCGATACCTTTGTTTGGATCATAGACAATTACATCGAGTGGTCGAATTTAGTTTATCTTGCGGTTTCCAGAGTACGAAGAATGAATCAACTTCGAAGAGTTGTTTTAGATTATAATAACACTACAATAAGTGATATTGTCAGCGATGATATAATCAGAAAAGATCAGGGTATAAACAGCATGATAAAAAAATAACAGAACATTTGATATTGATGCGGCGTTTATAATCACACTGAAACAACAACAGAATAATCACTGCGTGATTTGCATTTGTATAATGCGTTGGTGTGGGTCGGAAAAGATCCTCGCCAATTTACCGTAGACAGAACAAATAGCAGTATTGGTCATACCAGAGATAATGTGATGCTGACTTGTCTTGAGTGCAACAGGCGCAGAGGTGTTAGTTAAGACCACGCGGCGGTAATTGAGTATCCTCGGGTATCACTTGTATTTGTTCACGAGTAAATCCTCGCTGAGGAGCAATTGCATCCAACCTATAGACTGGCGGTCTACCCGTAGATCTCGTTATACTAGATATTTTATGTGCAGTAACACTCCAAATAGGATCAGTAGCTCTTATTTTGTCACCTTCGATCTCTCCTGGTTGATATAAATACCTAACAGTTACAAGTATTTGTTGTTTTGATAAATCACTTTGCGGTTTTACGGGTATATACTTTTTTAAAATCGCGTTGTTAGGTTTCATAATAATTGTTCGAGTAATCTCATTATTCAACGCGGTATTTACGCCTGGAAATCTCTTGACCCATTCACGAGATCGTTTATCCTGAATAAATTCCTTTGCGTATTCATATCCAAATAACCGCTCAGCAAGTGTCCGATTAAATCGTTCAACAATTGCTTGATCGCGATGTAATGCAGTATGTCCTCGTCTGATGGTGACATTATGATGCTTCATTGTTGATAACACTGCACCCTGAAATTCCTTGCCAGGATCAACTTGTAATAGATTTGGCCAATGCAGAGGACCTCGTCGATAAATCCTTTCAAACGTAGAAGCCACTTCAGTTGATGATTTTGTCTTTAGCGGTTCTGCTTGTTTGTATCGACTCCCAACATCAACTACGGTGAGCGCATACTTGTAAAAACCATCATGCGGCAGAAATAATATATTATTAGAACAGGCAATAAGACAACTTCTCCCAGTGATTGTAATGCGACTTCCAGTAGCACCAGGAAGATCATAATATTCTTTTTCTTTTGTTTTTAGTTAATCTACTTTTTCAGAAAACGTTTAAAAATCTGGATCATCCTTACTAATAGTACTCATATTATGATGAATTGTTGTCGTTAACTTGTTGTTAATTTTATGATAACACATTAGACAAATCATTTGAATCATCTGCAACACATTTATCTAATTTATAAGTTCCAGGTCTAAGTGTATCAATTAATTTTTGAATAGATGGAATAATTTCTCTCTTGTGGGTTTTGCTGTTTTTGTTCTTTTGTTCGCTATTTTTTCCTATTTGTTTGCTGTTTTCTTTCTTCATATTGACCGTACACATCGCTAACCGCCTTGCCATATATAATGCATTTTGTTTCAATTAGACTTATGCTGGTTTTAATTTTATAAAACACATCAGTCCAGTGTTTTGAACTGGAAATATATTTGGGGTATGCTATATATGAACTGTTTTCATAAGTCGTAACAACAAGAGCTGGAAATTCATTTGGATCAATTGTATCGATTGCCGTTAAAGCATCTTCGGTAAATTTATTATGTAATTCGTCGATTATTTCTTAATCAGTTTTCGTTCTCTTTTGTAAAATGTTACATTCCATTCATATTGTCCCTATACAACTACTCCACGTCCCTTGACGATATAAAGTCCCAATAGTTCCCATGTTCAACTCCCTTGAGGCCAAACTTTCCCAGGGTGATTTTTAAAACCTTGACGTCAAAGTTTCCCGTGTGTGTGTGTGTGTGTGTGTGTGTGTGTGTGTGTGTGTGTGTGTGTGTGTGTAATGTATTTTCCCATTGATGCTAATGTATCCCAGAATAATGCTTTCGATTGTTTCTTTATCAGTTTTCTCTTTAGTAATAGGTTTTGTTAGATTAGAAATTCGACCAGGAAGATCTTGTAAATGTCTTGATGTTTCCATAGATTTTTTTCCAGCTAATGTGTGAGGTTGAGGACGAAGAGGTTTAGTTGTTTATTGAACATTGTTGGATAATTGTTGATAACTTTCTACCAAATCTACCTATAATTCCTGGTTTTCTTGTCTATTTCTCCTGACAATCATGGACTGGTAGAAAGTTCTGAATTGCTTCTAGTCGTGCCCACGGAGTGGTTAATGTTTTACCAACCGTTTTTGATGTAACAATGATTTAATTTACAGCAGCAGGGAGGGTATAACCTCCATAATAGGTCATCGGAGTAAACATCACGCGGATACTTTAGAAAACTACCAAGACACCAACTAGAAACAAAAATAACTAACCCCAAGAGAGACTCTCTCGAAAGTTAGAAGCTTGTGTTATCGTTACTTATGTTATTGCTTAGCTTTGTAAGTAGCATTAGTTTAATAAATGGGACCATATACAATTAGGTGAGTTCACCCTCTATGATGCTTTCACAACCAGAACTTGCTTCCCTCTACCCTTTCTTTGCATGTGCGATAATAATATTTATCTGTCAGTAAGATCTGATATAGTTTTGTGACTGTGCTAGTACTTCTACCAGTTTAGACTCACGCCATATTTGCACATGTGTCAGTGAGTGATATATCATTGTTTAATCTGATGCTATATTGAGCACAGTGTTATGGCCTCATAAAGCTAACGATACAGTCCAATGATGTATGTTGGTAGAAAACAAAACATGAGTAATAAGATAAATGAAACATGTGAGTCATTATAATAAAGGGCATATATTGTGATTAAGTCATAAAAAGTACAGCAAAGGGTGGATGGATGTAATGTAAGGAATTTGAAATATCTTTCCATCACAATTGGAAAGTAAAATATCTATCTTGCGTTCTACTCTTTAGCTTTCTAGTATAGTTTGTGAAAAAGGCAGCAGTAGTCGTCGAGTTTGATGGCGCTGGCTGTAATATTTTCTCATATTCCGATTGTTTAGAAGAGCGTTTTTAATCTTTGATGATTTTAATGGATACGATAAAGTCATTACTGTTTGGAAGTACCGTTATATATACGTTCGCGCGCGTGCATGTGTGTGTGTGTGTGTGTGTGATTCCCATTTGTGGAAAAAGCAGTAGTAGTTGACGACTTTTGGATGGCACCTGACGTAAATGTGTCTCGTATCCTGATAAGTTTAGAATGGCATATTTAATCTTTGTAGAATTTAATGGGCACGATAAAGTTATATACTGTTCGGAAGCGCTTCTATATACATGTGTGCGTTTGTGTGTGTGTGTGTGTATGTGTGTGTGTGTGTGTGTGTGTGTGTGTGTGTGTGTGTTTCCCATCACATACAAGAACCACATCAGAAAAAGATGTAAATGATTCAGTCATATTCGCAAGGTTCGCCACTGTTTTGGTATACAAATTCAAGTAATTGTACTCACATAATCTACATGAGAGTGTTTAAATATTTAAAGAAAAAACCTTCGGAATTTTCGTAATCAATAAACTTGGTGATTACTTCAAAATTATGTTTAACACCTGGCATTTTTATGGAAAATATCTGCTAAAACTACTTAAGTACAGTCATTTGAAGCAGTTACAAAGCATTATCAGTAACTTGTATTTCAAACCACATTAACAAAGTACAGTATCCATGGCCACATACAAGATACATGCATTTAGCCCTATTACACGTAATCAATGATAGGCACATGGATGAAAGAGAGCGGGATCGGGGTGAGAAAATACAGATGTATCTGCCAATTATGCATATAGTGCATGTCAACGGCGAAGTCATTATTGATATTTCCTTTCTAATTACAAGACCGAGTTCCAATACAATATTTCGAAAGAAAAATATCTTAGTTCCTATAGACCTGTTTTTCCTGCATGTCTATAGACAAAGCATGCAAACAGCTGCATATATTAATATGTGTGTGTGTGTGTGTGTGTGTGTGTGTGTGTGTGTATGCATGAAGCGGGGGTGATCATTCGTCCTTAGTCATTATTGTGCTGTCTTTGCAGTCTTCCGTGATTGATTGGGAAGTTAAAGCCGAATGACGTCAAAATATAATGAATCAGCATATCAGCCATCTGATTCTAGATTACAAAGCATTTAGTTCTTATTGAAATTTCACTCACTCAACTCGTCAACGAAAGCTTAAAGAAGATAGCCACTGTGTAACAGGACACAGGTTTATTGTGTTTTCTTTCGGGAAATCTAACATTGATTATTGAAACAATACAAAGGATTGTGATGAATTCGAATTGTTTTAAGAACAGTATAAGTATTGTTCTTAGAACAATTAGTGTCCTTAACTAGAACCTTCTTTTGAAACTGAAACCAGAACGATTCAAACGGTCTTACACAGAGCTTTCAATGATTGTTTTATTTTGTTCCTATCTATCTATCTATCTATCTATCTATCTATCTATCTATCTATCTATCTATCTATCTATCTATCTATCTATCTATCTATCTATCTATTTATCTATCTATCTATCTATCTATCTATCTATCTATCTATCTATCTATCTATCTATCTATCTATCTATCTATCTATCTATATATCTGTATGTCTGACTGTCTGTCTGATTATAGCAATGTTATGCATATCTATCTATTTATCTATCTGTCTGTCTGTCTGTCTATCTATCTATCTATCTATCTATGTATCTATCTATCTATCTATCTATCTATCTGTCTGTCTGTCTGTCTGACTGTCTGATTATAGCAATGTTATGCATATATATATATATATATATATATATATATATATATACAGACAGACAGAGAGCTTATTAGTATAATAATTGTAACTATATTTCTCAGCATACTTTCATTCGTGTTATTGATAAATCAGATCTAAATTTGATTTCAGTCTATCAAACCCTTCACACTGTGTTGATAACAAATAAACATTCACTCTATAAGGACCAAGTTTTAACTTAAATTGGGCTTACCGCAGTAAATTCGCAACAAAAAGAGAAAGAAATTAGAATTTTGCTTTCGTCATTATAATGTTATAGACAGTGCTCTCTGTTCTTTTTAAAGGTTTGATATTGTCCTTAGAAGCTGTTAAGTAGAAACAGAATCCCTGAAGATTAATGAACCATATATATATATATATATATATATATATATATATATATATATATATATATATATATATATATATATATATATATATATATATATATATATATATATATATATATAGACCTTTCTTGGATACTTAAATAAGCTGTATGGAGAATATGAAAGGGCATGATCAATGTATTTGTGTAGAGAAGTATGTAGGTAGGCAGGTGTTTAGGTAGATAGGTATTTAGGTAGGTAGGTGTTTAGGTATGAAGGTTGTAAAGTATCGAATTTCGAATAATCAGTTAACCTTAAAGTTGAATGTGCAAGGTGAAATATTGTGTCACATTTAGACGAGGGGAGTATTTGGAAAGGGTCATTTCGACCTTTAGCCCTAAATGCTTCCATGTCAGTGTTAAAATTTCAAAGGGTTCTATTCAATGACATTGGCTGCACATTTAAAACGGGTTTGATAAAGATACTGCTGAACTTACGATCGGTATTAAAAAGCCATTCTTCATGGTGAAAATTTATATATTTATAACATAGTTCAGAGATTCTGACTTACAATACAAATGCTTGAATTCGGAACAAAAATTCCTAAACCACTACTTATGATTGTTAGAGTGAAATTAAGTCGTTCAGCATGGAAATAAAAGGAATTTATAGGGACAACCTTGGTCGAAATTCTTTAATCAGAAATTTACTGAGAGAGAAGTTTGACACTTGGGTAAATATATGAAAGAATAATGCTTTCTTCGTTAAACAAGGAAGGGAGGGACCAGTTGTATTTCCTGCGAGAAAGATACATGTTAGTTCCGCTTACACAAGTTCTAAAGTTGACAGCCTTAAGGTACGTTATTTTAATTTCACTCCAATATTCTAATTTTTTTGCTTGTTATATGCAACTTTTTAATATGATTAGGTTCCATATTATTATATGAATAAATATGAAATAATTCCTTTGTCTGTTAGGACTATACATATTATCATGAGTTAACGATAACCACCAGTTATATTTGATTTTGGAATGTTTATATAATCTGGAAGTGAGTAAGGATCATTGAAGTTTATGTTTATAATAATCGAACATGTTGTAGCCAACGGTAATTTGTCGATAGAGTGGTCACGTGATAATTTAGTGCAAAGTACTAACGTAAGTAGAAGATACGCATTGTCTGAATGGATTGAATTTTGGGTAATATAAATTAAGGAATGTATAAAGATCTTGAAAGTGGAACAATTTGCGATTTAGTGATAATTTTGTTATTTAAGGAAACAGTTTTCCTAGGATGAAGTGACAAGCAAAAAAAGAAGGGGGAACGTAACAAGCAAATAGTAAATTCTAGGAAGTCCAAGAAAGAAAGAGGCAGTAGAAGACGGAAAACTCGAGGAAACATGCAAGGCTGCATATCTTGAGCTGAGACGCATCAGCTCCATTCGCAAATATCTTTCAGTTGATGAAACTAAAACACTTGAGTGTTTAGTAGTACTTTCAAGACTGGACTATTGTAACTCAATTCTGTCTGATTCGACTCGATATATGCTACAGAAACTTAAAAAATTTCAAAACACAGCTGCTCGGATAAGTTTTGGAGTACCACGATCAGAGCACACTTCCCCTATTTTCTGTACCCGACACTCGCTATCCATTCAATACAGAATAAAACATAAACTTTGTTCTCTGCACTACGTTTCATTGTCGGACTCAAGTCAAACATACCTATCTGGCATCACCTATGTGTACACACGATTAAGATACTTAAACTCCTCTTCCGACAATCTTGTCCTCATTTTTCCTACTATGAAAACGATGTCATATGGTTATTTTGCATACCAGGGCGCAGCAACGTGGAACGTATTGCACATTAAAATTAGACACAGAGATACAGTTATCTCTTTCTAGAGTGCCCTTAAAATTCAGCTTTTTCGACTGCAAGAACAAACTTAAAGACCTAACGATGTTTCCTACCTTAAATAATTTTAGCATTTTTAAATAATGTTACTAATATCATAGTGTTTGTTTTTGTTTATTTTGTAGTCATATATTTCTGTATGTTGTAAAACGCTTAGCGCTAAAGATTAGGCGCTATACAAAGTCTTCATTATTCCTCTAATTATTATTATTAATATTAATATCAATCTTTTTTTTAAAGAAAATTTAATACTATTATTATTATTACTATTATTATATTATTATTATTTATTTATTTATTTATTTATTTATTTATTATTATTATTATTATTATTATTATTATTATTATTATTATTATTATTATTATACTAATATGTCTATAATCTGAGAAAATGAATGGCAAGTGTGGATACAGTTTCATTTCACTACACAATGAATATGTATGTTAAAGTACGTACGAATGTCTGTCTCTGTCTATATGTATGTATGTATGTATGTATGTATGTATGTATGTATGTATGTATGTATGTATGTATGTATGTATGTATGTATGTATGTATGTATGCATGCATGCATGCATGCATGCATGCATGCATGCATGTATGTATGTATGTATGTATGTATGTATGTATGTATGTATGTATGTGCATTTCTAATCACTTTGGAAATCCCCATAATCATTTATTGTGATCTGAAAAATCTAAAGATTCCCAAATGCTCTGCCGTATCATGTATAAAAATTGTAAGTCATGGGACAGGACAATCTCAATTGTACATTCGATCAAATTCTTTCATTTCCTTCTGATCCTTCCTGGTAAATACATACTATTATCTGCCCGCTTTTTGCGCTGTGAGTATGATGCTGAAAAAAATCAATACCGTCACGTGATGGTTTATAAGACTAATACGAGACTCAAGAAGACGCAAGCAACAGGTTATGTGTATGAAACATAAATCTCTAAAGCCAAGACATAGCTAATCGCAAATGACGTGTTATGATAAGGACTGCTGTTAGTGAATTCTTGAAAATCATTACATCTAAATCAATCGCTGCACGAATCACATACAGTTCAGGATGAATCAAGGCTTCTTTCAGTTCATCATATTCGTGGTGTCGTGTGCATTTACTCAAGGTACGTTCTTCCAGAGAAAACAAAACAACATAGTTTTGTTTTGTTTAGATACACTTTCGATTTGTAACCATTTTGCAAGCACATAAATTCAAACTTCTTTAAACAATTGAGTAATGAAAAACAGTCTCCCTTGAAATAAGGATTCTTACTTTGAAAATCCGAGCCAGGACAATCTCATCTATGCCTGCTATAAGAGTATACTCATTCTTCTTTAATGCACACTATTTAGACATAATGTAGTTAACTGACATTATTTAGTGAGATCCTTTGAAGGGTTTTTATCAGTAATTATCGTTAAATATGTGGAGAACGTTTGTGTCTGGTAGATCATACACATAGCTCAAAAAGGTTATAAATTTGATATATATGATATATGTTGTTTTACGTTTGAGATAGTTGTGTCTGGTAGATGATACATGTCGTTCTAAAAAGGTTATAAATTTTGATATATTGCATATATTTTGTTGTAAGTTTGATATATATCAACTAATTTCTACTCAGCAACATGAATTAAACTAAACTAACAACTACCATGATACACATTATTCAACAAGCCTCAAATACCGATGCTTAAAACAATATTGAAACTATTTGTTATGGCAAGAAATTAATTTATCATTTGGCACGATTTCAGCAAACTATTTATCATATCTGAAAGCATATCTGGGAAGGACTGAGGAAAAGCTTATTGTTGGGGTTGCATAATTTGTATACAATAGTGATCATCTATTACATTTATTTCTCTTGAATGAGACCTATTGGAATTAGGTTCCAGATATTGCAATGCATTAATGGGCTTTAAGTATATACTTACAAATTGACAATCAGATTTTAAAAAATTACAAACTACGAAGATCGTTTAAATACAATAGAAGTGATGGACAGACGGAATAAGATATAAAAAAAAACATTGGTTTATAACGACATTCAAGGAATATCCTATTTAATAAATTCCACGTAGCTAAGTATGCATTGTACTTTAAAATCAAGTAAACCTATTTTATATTGTTATTTTTAAAATGTAACTCAAGTGCCTGTTACCGGTGAAGACAAGATGTACAAGTTTCGCTTTGCTAAACATATAGATAAATGCATATATAAACACATACACACATAAATAAACACACACACTTTATATATATATATATATATATATATATATATATATATATATATATATATATATATATATATATATATATATATGTATATATATATATATATATATATATAACATTTGCTTTTAAAATGTTGGTATAAAGCAGTTTGATATACGAATACTATTGGCATATACAATTCTGATCCAGCCATGGCGCAATAATAGGCATATATAAATATTTAAATATTTTCGCGAGTGTGTACGGTTGATTATATTTCAAAGATGAATTTCTACGCATGAATCATTAGTGACGTATGAACATAACGCCAAAAATATTAATAATTTCTGTTTTCTAAATGAATATAATGTGTTACACATTTTCATATCAATCCTTTCTGCTTTCTGCACCCCTCTCTTCACATGCATAACGGAAAAACTGCGCAAAAATGTGGAGAGAGAGAGAGAGAGAGAGAAGGGCGACGCCAGTTTTCGTATTCTAAAATTGTTGTGGCTTGGCTGAACTTAACATTTCTTGTAAAGTGACAAGGATGTATGTTTGCGAAAAATGGAAACAATCGATCATAAATTGTACTCGTGACATAGGTAAAGTGTCGAGTCTGTGCAAGTTATAAAACTAAAGCTACATAGCTTTACGTTGCTTGTAGACGTTTCCAATTTGCCACATTTTAAGTATAGTTAGTAATTGTCACAAACACAAATATAGATAAATGGGTTACAGTTGTAGTTTTCTGTAAATCCCGTAAAGTTCATAGCACACCTCCTCTATCTTAAACTTTGGTTTTTGAGCAGTGCAATGTTTTATGTGCGACAGCAGTATCAAGTACAATAGTAGGCGTCGTAGTTGCTTTCGAAAACGTTCTATACGAAATGGGTATACAATTTTGTTTAAGTGAGGAATGTTTTCTTTCCTATCCGTGCCTTATCCATATAAAGCCACGTGTTTGCTGGTACCATTGGACAGGTACTTTATACGTACGGTAAAATAACTATCATGGAGATACCTAAAGTACCGCCAGCCTTTATCAATACGATGGCATTTTGGAATCGGAAGCCTAAAGACTATTACCGAGACGCATTGGAACAACGTATACGGTCCAGCTTATTCGAAGCTTCTAAAGAATTGATACCAATCCAAAGGTTCGAGGCATAACCCGGACAGCAGTACGGATAAACTCGAAGTGCTGAAGAAAATATTAAAGAGAACCTCAACCGCCAAACATTGTAATCTGCCGTCCTCACAGTTCGTAGTAGGGCTATAAACATTGCTATTAAAACGTGTCATTTTCAATAAATTCCAGTATGGTCCGAAAAACCATTTCGATAAAACTACAGAAATCTAGTTCGATCGTTTTGATACCGTTCCAAACTCGCTAATTTAAACATATATTTTGATCTTTAAGTTTTTATCTACAAATCATAGATGTCACCGATACTTGTTTGATTTAGTCAAAGTTTAATTATGATTAATCTGGACTCTAATTACAATAGTGGCTCACACAAATGTGGTAATTTAGAAACGACCAGATTCAGTAAATGGGCTGGGAGTGACCTTAGTATCCCAGGCGTTTCAGGTACAGAGTCCTAACTGACGTTTGGAGATTCAGGCTGCTCCCCTTTCCACCCTTTGCTTCATCGGACTATCAAGATAGGAGTTCTCACATGACCCGATGCATCATTTTGATCCAACGTGCAGATCCCTTGCTATATATCTGGTCCCATTTAACATAGGATCTCCTACATGAACATATAAAATTGCATATTGAAATCAAGCCCAACAATATTACTGTATCAACCCAGCTGAGATCAGCCCGTGTGATGCTGTTATTGCTTGCCCCAAGAGACGTTCCCATGTTAAACCTACGGGCACTTATCGTCGATATCACATGACATAACCCCAACGGACGTTCCCATGTTAAACCTATGGGCACCTATCGTCTATATCACATGACATAACCCCAATGGACGTTCCCATGTTACACCTATGGGCACCTATCGTCTATATCACATGACATAACTCCAAGAGACGTTCTCATGTTAAACCTATGGACACTTATCATCTATATGACATGATATAACCCCAATGGACGTTCCCATGTTAAATCTATGGGCACTTATCGTCGATATCACATGACATAACCCAAATCGACGTTCCCATGTTAAACCTATGGACATTTATCGTCTATATCACATAACTCCAAGACACGTTCTCATGTTAAACCTATGGGCACGTATCGTCTATATCACATGTCATGACCCCAAGAGAGGTTTCCATGTTAAACCTATGGACACTTATCGCCTATATTAAATGACATGACCCCAAGAAACGTTGCCATGTTAAACCTATGGGCACTTATCGTCTATATCACATGACATAACCCCAATGGACGTTCCCATGTTAAAACTATGCACACTTATCCTATATATCACATGACATAACCCCAAGAGACGTTCCCATGTTAAACGTATGGGTACTTATCGTCTATATCACATGACATAACTCCAAGAGACGTTCTCATGTTAAGCCTATGGACACGTATCGTCTATATCACATGTCATGACCCCAAGAGACGTTCCAATTTTAAACCTATGGGCATTTGTCGTCTATATCACATGACATAATCCCACGAGAGGTTCCCATGTTACACCTATGGACACTTATCGTCTATATCACATGAAATAACGGCAAGAGACGTTCCCATGTTAAACCTATGGAAACTTATCGTCTATATCAAATGGCATGACCTCAAGCGTCATCTACATGTATGTCTATGGGTGTCCATGCAGACAAATCCGCCCCGACGTTCTCGCAATATATCACTATTGACAATGGTCAGTCATTAATGGTAGTGGCCCTACCAGGCGTTTAACATTTTTGTTTTATTCGTAAACAAGATATTACATATCTCGTACTTGTATGTTTATTTCGACTTCATATTAATATAATTATTACATGGATGGATTTAACATTCGAAATGGAGCCAGTCTTATTTTAGTTTTCAGTTTTTAATTTGGATGGATTTATTTAGTCATATTATCATTTGCGGGACCTCTCCAATAACACAAGTTGTTAGAATATCCTCTCTTGATGGAGGGTGGATGGTCCTGTGTTCGAACGCAGCCAAGTTATACCAGTGGCTTCTAAAAGTAGTCGTATTCCAGCTGCCTCGCTTAGCGCTCGGCATTAAGATGTTAGTGTTATTCTGGACGTTAGGATATTGTAACAGGGACATGATGCTACATATGTGCGGAAGGATGCCTAGAAATCACTGAAAGCTACCCGTATATATATTTCGTAACGGTAAATAAACATAATTGTGTGTGTGCACTTGAGTACAACTAAGTAAAGAGTGAAATAACTATGTAAAAAAAATCCATATACGATTATTATTTTCAAACTGTACCAACCCATTTTTAGTTAATTTTTAAAATTGTAATTGAATCTGATTTTGTCATGGTCGAAATTATGTTGAGTCAATTAACGTTCCATTAGTTCCACATCTCTCCAACCTAATTTAGTTCCGTCACCAGCAGCATAATACATGTATACTAATTGCTCTATAGAATCTATTTTGTATTGCAGGAAATTAAATAACAATATTTGTCTTTGTTGTAACGTTGCTTTCTCAAAATTGGTAGGTCCATCACTATTCTGATACATTCCGAGACTATTCCAACATACTATTACAACCTTAAGTCCAGTCTGAATATGCCATATTCTGATTACACATGAAGTCCTATTTTGACACATTGTTGATATCACATCATATATCATGCCAATAATATATTGAGCAAAATGAATTAAGTCCACGAAGTTGAATCTTTCTTATCAGGTTGTCTTTACTGGTTTTTTGATTTTTTTTTAAGTAGTTGCATCAACTTATTTTTGTATTTTTGACCGTTATCTCTTGCATGTTGGCATTTTTTTATTTGCAGTAGTATTCCGTCTTACGTCTGGTGTGTGTCTGTACATTGCATAGGATTTATAAATATGTATTTACGATGATTAATATTAATATTAGTAACTAAACGGTTCATACGTTTGGATCGTTCCCATTGGATAGGTATATCACGTGATTCAATGGGTATTAAATTATTTCCCATTGGATAGGTATATCAGGTGGTTCAATGCGTATTACATTATTTGATGGGTTAGTCTGATGGGTTTCTTCTGCGACATGGGCTATTATAATTGAAGATACGTACTGAGTAACGAAATATGGCGCTTTAAGACCGTATGGGTGGAAAATAGAGGTTGTGATTGATTCATTCATATTTCATATGTTCTTGTGTTAACGACAGTGTGCAGGTGGATTTAATGTTTGTCTTGAATCTAATGTGAGAGGAATCAGTCGTTTACATTATTTATTGGAAATACAAAGTCCTCATATAACGATTCTTTTGCATTTTAACACATTTAAATTGTCATGAAGTCATTACAGGATGTTTATGACAAAGCCACATTAAGGCATCAAGCTGGTTGGTAGGTTAACACATTCAAGGAAGCGTAATTCATTCGGAACACTCGATTCGTTTAGACTTGTTTTTAAATTGTAGAAGTACTTTGCATTTTGTGTATAATACTGTAAGTTTCTCTTTATTTTTACGTGTTACAAAACTGTTTGGATTCATTATGTTACTTAGTTTATGAATATACCAACTGTTTTGGTAATATTTTTGCAGATCACTGTCTACGTTGTAGACTAACTGATTTCCAAGAATCAGAGTCAAATTAACATATTTACTTCAATAATAATGATCTGAATATTTAATCGATTATCACAGGTTCTATGCATTATGTTATTTACAAAAGAAGTCCAATCAGTCAGTGAGTTTGAACAAAGATTTGAGACGAGCAACACAATCCAAACTGGTTATACATAACACCTCTCATCAAACGTAAAATAGATTCATATAAGAAAACTTTCGGTTACAAATTAGTCAAACATACAATGAAGAAGAAGACGTTATATGAATGCCAGATTTCATTCCGTCACTTAAATTACTATAGCCTGATAGTTAGTCACTGTAAACAAGTTTATTTCGTTTTTCCTCCTGTACAAGTAGGAAGAAAAGAATTTTCAAAAATCAGCACACTGTTTCAACATACGACATTAACATATCAATTGCATTAATCATGTAATGAAATCATTTAGCTTTTTTAGAGGATTTTGAAGTACGAGCAGGACAACTAGAACTTTATCACCAGACTGAGAACTCGTTTTCTTTGTATTTCTGTTACACATTAATTTCATCAGTTTTGAAATGGTCTAAGGTAAGGGACAGACCAAGTCTACCATTATTCTGCTAAATGGTTTGTCAGATGCAGGATATGTTGCAGTTGAGCTTGGGTAACTTGTAATTAAGATTTTATACCATTTGACTAGTATGTCGAGATTTACAGCATTCACAAAGATGACCTTTAATAGTTTGTCAATACAATGATATCTTTAATAGTTAGTCAATACAATGATTAAGATCTTGAGATAAGGCTTTTTGACCATGAGTGACAAGCCAAAGGGGGATATACGGATTTCTGATCAGTTGTATCAGAAAATTAGTTTTCTGCGGGTTGTGCTCTATCTCGACTAGGATGTGATTATAGAAGACTGAACTCTTTTATTTTAGCAAATTGTGGAACATCAAACTTGACTCCTTCTTCCTTTTCTTTTTTTCCTCTATAATTCTTTTTTGTTGTCAATTTCACTTTGTTTCTCTTTTTCCCTCTCTATTATCTATCTTCCCTCTCCATTTGCATTTATACAATTTATGTATGTAACTGAAGCATCTTAGCTCTAAATCCTTTGATTTGTCCTGTAATTCTTTTTTGTAAGATTCCAAACCTTCTTGGGTTGGCTTAAAACAACGTTCTCAATTTCAGCTGCCATTCTGAAAGGCTTCAGGTTTCAATAAATGTGTCTCAAATATATAATATTAAACTACCGGAGGCTTAAAAAATTCTGCAACAAAGGGATTTTCCAATTTCAAATGCAAATTCAAGTTTTGAAATGTCTTAGAGAAATGCGACTACAGAACGGTCCCAGGTTTTTTACGACCTTGCTTTCAGGGGGGGGGGGGGGCTAAGTAACAGAAAAGAGCGAAACCAACAAAGATTATACAATTCACTAAATAATTTGTTTCCCATGAATACAAATCAAAATTTTAATATAATCATTGAGATATGCAACAAACAATACAATACAAATTAAATATTCATACCACATTTAAATCTATACAGCTCTATATTATTCCAGTAATTGGAATAATTTGCACCACAGTGATTTGTTGTTTAAAACTATTTGCGATGAGACAAAAAAGCTGCAAAATAAATTAATGCTTGGTGTTTATTTGAAAGAACAGGTGAATAGTAACTCATATAATATTATTTTGTATCTAAACATGCGAAAGTAAACCATATTTTTATACTTTTCAGAAGTGCTTAAACTGAAGCTTGAAAGTGACAATTCGATTCCAGTAGGAGGAGGAAACCTGACTCTCTCATGTTTGATGCGCGCCTTATTTACATACGGAGTGATCTACTGGTTAAACCCTAAAGATACTGCACTTTATAAATGGTTTCCCCAAAAAGGTGGAGGGTGTAGTGTGAATGAAATCAGTACAAGAATTAATACAGACGATTACAGCTTTACAGCCAACATTAGTGGAGCTTTTGCTTATATTAATGGCTTAGATAAGATAAGAGACGGAGGAACATGGAAATGTAGGCACTGTAATCTAAGCACTTGCAAAACCGCTGCAATGGAGATTGTGATTTACAGTAGGTACATTTGTTTTCATCAACATTTTTAACGTTAGCATCATAGATACGTGTTTAAGATGTCTTCGCCTATACCGGTTCCCCGCCCAAAAAAACCTTGAGATAAATAAGCAAAATATCGGTTGGAAATGTATACGTTTTACATCAATTTAAATTGATCAGAGAAGATTAATTTTGTTCATACCTCATACAATTCATCATAAAAATACACTCATCTACTCCTTCAATAATCATCTCTTAAAATTTAAATTAGTTTCGCACTGGAAGTCTGAAAACATTGATCACTTCAATCATAAAATACATGTAATATTCACTATGTAGCACTTGAGCAAGCTGCATGTGTAAGAGTTAATAATTATTAATGTGAAGCACACATACAATATATGAAAATGTAATTGTCTTCGGTAAAAACATAAGCATTTTTGTGCAAAATGTACAGTTATTGCTCCAAACTTGTTTGACTGTACGGTGCATATTTTTTATCAAGACCTTGCATCCTAATCTTTTTGACGAATATAGTGCCTGAAGCAACAAATGTATTTTGGGCCAATCATTAATTTACCTCTGATTAATAAAGTAACTAGTTGTCATGCAGTATACTGATGCTACTCGACATGTATGTAGCGAAACTTTTTTTTCTGGCCATGACAAAAATTGCAGACATGACACATATTCATAAGGTTCAAATGCGCACACATTTACTGACACTTCATCGTGATACTAATATTAATAATGAGTTTAGAATAGAAAAAGAACGTTCAACAACGATATTTCAAACCCTCATTTCAAATTTATGAATGTGGACATCGGCACGATTGCACAATATCCAGTGAAGGGTGTGTGTATGTGTGTATGTGTGAGGGGGGGTGGCGTTAATTGTTTATGTGTTCCGCATATACACATACTCAGTCTATACATTTGTGTACAAATATATACCCCATTACGCTGTTACCTCTCTGTTTGCGTTACCAAAGTACTGGTACTAATTGCCTACCCCAGATAGATTAGCGTATAACCAATATTAGGGCAAGTAGGAACACACACACTTAGGACATAGCGTAGTTTTAATACGTATTAGGCGGTGTCGACGATAGTAGTAGTAGTCGTATGAGTAGTAGTAATAATAATGATTTACTAAGTACATTGTTTAATCTTCAGACGATCTAAGTGCATAACAATATTTGATAACTTTTAAAAATCTTATATATCAAGAAAATCACCTTAACAAACAAACTAAATTTAAACGACACATAACATATACAGACAATTAGTAAGGAATTAAACGTTATTAAGTCTTAAAGTCTGTAATTTGTGTCGAAATGGGTGAGTTTGAGGATCAATTTATTCCTGGATCCTGGGGCTGGTACGCAAAAGTACATTGTCCATATGATTTCGTTTCAACAGTGCAACAATGAGAATACCATACCCCGAAGATGATTGTCAGTTTCGAGATTAGGTAAACACCTGGGTGAGGTCAGAGACGTATATTGGACTGCAGCCAGTCAACGAAATGTAGCATAGTCAACATATATTGTGTTTAATTCTGGATCAAATTGGTAGCCAGCGGAGAATACAGAGAAATGGACGATGTGCTCTCTTCTTCGAACTCTGAACTTGTTTTTTGAAGTTTCTTTAGTAGATACTGAAACCATCCAGATAGAAATGCATTACAACATTAAGTCTTGGAAGTACGAAGTGTTCTCGTTTCATAAACCGAATGACACTTGCGACTGGAGCAGATGCATCTCAGCTCCAGATATGCAATATTGCACGTGTGCATGACATGTTGGTGCAAAGAGATGGTATTTTCCAGATTGAAACGCAGACTTCGTACTGTATGAATTTAATGTTGGGTATGCTGATACTTATTGTTTGAGGTAAGTGATATAAATGAGAACGCCTTTGTATTGTCATCCAGATGGCTTCAGGTTCATAATTTCTCATCAGCAGCTTGTTGTATGTCATTCATAACATCACATTCGAAATACACCTCTCTCCGCTTTGTTTAGGAGCCTCAACTTTAGTCGTGCAACTAGCTTTGTGCATATGAATATAGTCAGCCTACAATTGGCGGGACATACACTTTGAATTTTTATATTTGATTAAGGTTGAGAGTATAACAATAAAGATAACGTTGGCGAAAACATAGTCTTGTCGAGCACCAAAGCATAAATCAACTGGATTGCAATGTTTCTCATTTACAGACACGCCATTAACTACTATCAAAAGTGTAGTTTAAACAGTAGGAAGTCAGCCATATGTGAACTGTGCATTTCTAAAAAGATTACATTCATTTGATATCCAAGCTGAGATAAAACAAATTTTATTAAGCTTTGGTCATGAATGTGTGGATCGAATCAGGGCCGGTATCTTGCTCGGTCTCCCTGGATGAGATAGAAATATAAATAGCATTTGCTACTGACGGGAATATTTAATCTAGGTACTTTAGCAGAATCTGTGTCAGAATCGGAGGGAGCTGACATGACTGTAGCGTGCTCTTCATCAAGCTGGTATGTACCGAATTCATAGAGACAGGTTCAAATGATGTTATCTGTAACAACTGTATGTCGATTATTAGTCAGGACAAACTCTATTTTCAAGCTTATATACAATTTATTGTGCTTTATCACGACAACAAATTTTGCAACATAACGAAAATGTAAATGAAGAAAGCGCATATTGACCCCCTCCCCCAGAACATTAGGGCAAATAAGCCAAGACTTTCTCGTCGTCTAGTTTCCGATGTTTTGTGATTTAATTGTTGTGTCTCGATTTATACCAGCTATGACAGATGGGTCATATAGATACGGATTCCACAAGCAAAAGAATGTGCAACTTACAGGGCATTGCATGTGTCGTTTTTTAGCTAGTAACAGCAAGGTCCGTCTTGATTATAATCAAAATATACTTTTCGTGGTTATTTCTGATGATCAGAATTATAAAAATATATTTAAAAGTGTTCAAGCTGAAAGGCTGTAAATATATACGTCACGTGTCTTATTTTTATTGATGAGGATACATCAAACATAATTATGAGCAGACAGGTAGTAAAAAAGAACAACAGAGGCATAATTAGTTTATGATTCTCTACACAATTTGAAATACAAAATAGCTATAAAATGGGATTATACAGTTCATTCGAACAGTTCAGTAATTCCATCGTAATTCAAAATGGATAAGAACAGTGCTATATTGTTACCCAATCAAAAAGGATTAGAACAGTGATACCTTCTAACCCAAATCAAAATGGATTAGAACAGAGTTACCTTCTAACCCAAATCAAAATGGATGAGCATAGTGTTACCTTCTAACCTAAATCAAAAGGGATTTTAACAGTGCTATATTCCAACCAAATCAAAAGGGATTAGAACAGTACTACTTTCTATCCCAAATCAAAAGGGATTAGAACAGTGTTACTTTATAATCAAAAAGAAGGGATTAGAACAGTGCCATATTCTAACCAAATCAACAGGGATTAGAACAGTGCTACCTTCTATCCCAAATCAAACGGGATTAGAACAGTGCTATCTTCTAACCAAATCAAAAGAGATTGGAAAGTGCTACCTTCTAACTTAAATCAAAAGGCATTAGAATAGTGCTACCTTCTAACTCAAATCAAAACGGATTAGAACAGAGCTACCATCTAACCCAAATCAAAAGGGATTTGAACAGTGCTACCGTCTATCCCAAATCAAAAAGGGATTAGAACAGTGCTACCTTCTAATCCAAATCAAAAGGGATTAGAACAGTGCTACCTTCTATCCCAAATCAAAAGGCATTAGAACAGCGCTACCTTCTAACCCATATCAAAAGGGATTACAAAAGTGCTACCTTCTAACCAAATTAAAAAGGGAGTAAAACAGTTCTACCTTCTAACCCAACTCCAAAGGTATTAGAAAGTGCTACCTTTTAACCCAAATCAAAACGTATCAAAAAGTGCTACCTTCTAACCCAAATCAAAAGGGATTAGAACAGTGCTACCATCTAACAGAAATCAAAAGGAATTACAACAGCGCTACCTTCTAACCCATATCAAAAGGGATTACAAAAGTGCTACCTTCTAACCCAATTAAAAAGTGATTAGAACAGTTCTACCTTCTAACCCAACTCGAAAGGGATTGGAAAGTGCTACCTTCTAACCCAAATCAAAAGGGATTAAAAAGTGCTACCTTCTAACCCAAATCAAAAGGGATTAGAACAGTGCTGCCTTTTAACCCAAAACAAAAGGGATTAAAACAGTTCTACCTTCTAACCCAAATCAAAAGGTATTAGAACAGTGTTACCATCTAACCCAATTAAAAAGGGATTATAACAGTTATACCTTCTAACCCAAATCTAAAGGGATTTAGAACAGTGCTACCTTCTAACCCAATTAAAAAGAGATTAGAACAGTTCAACCTTCTAACCCAAATCTAAAGGGATTATAACAGTTCTACCTTCTAACCCAAATCTAAAGGGATTAGAACAGTGATACCTTCTAACCCAATTAAAAAGGCATTAGAACAGTTCTACCTTCTAACCCAAATCTAAAGGGATTATAACCGTTCTACCTTGTAACCCAAATCTAAAGGAATTAGAAAAGTACTACCTTCTAATCCAATTAAAAAAGGATTAGAACAGTTCTACCTTCTAACCCAAATCTAAAGGGATTAGAACAGTGCTACATTCTAACGCAAATCAAAAGGGAATGGAAAGTGCAACCCTCTAACCCAAATCAAAACGGATTAGAACAGTGTTACCTTCTAACCAAATATAAAGTGACTGGAAATGTTCTACCTTGTAACCCAAATCTAAAGGGATTGGAAAAAGCTACGTTCTAACCCAAATCTAAAGGGATTGGAAAGTGCTACCTTCTAACCCAAATCAAAAGGGATTGGAAAGTGCTACCTTCTAACCCAAATCAAAAGGGATTAGAAAAGTGCTACCTTCTAACCCAGATCAAAAGGGATTATAAAGTACTCCATTCTAACCCTATTAAAAAGGGAATAGAACAGTGTTACCCTTTTAACACAAATGTAAAGGGATTAGAACAGTCCTACCTTCTAACCCAAATCTAAAGGGATTGGAAAGTGCTACCTTCAAACCCAATAAAAAGGGATTAGAACAGTGTTATCTTCTAACCCAAATCTAAAGGGATTAGAACAGTGTTACATTCTAACCCAAATCAAAAGGTATAAGAAAGTGCTACCTTCTAACCCAAATCAAAAGGGATTAGAACAGTTCTACCTTCTAACCAAAATCAAAAGGTATTACAAAAGTGTTACCTTCTAACCCAATTAAAAAGGGATTATAACAGTTCTACTTTCTAACCAAAATCTAAAAGGATTAGAACATTGTTACCTTCTAACCCAAATCTAAAGGGATTGGAAAGTGCTACCATCTAACCCAATAAAAAGGGATTAGAACAGTGTTACTTTCTAACCCAAATCTAAAGGAAGTAGAACAGTGTTACATTCTAACCCAAATCAAAAGGTATTAGAAAGTGCTACCTTCTAACCCAAATGAAAAGGTATTACAAGAGTGTTACCTTCTAACCCAATTAAAAAGGGATTATAACAGTTCTACCTTCTAACCCAAATCTAAAAGGATTAGAACAGTGTTACCTTCTAACCCAATTAAAACGGGATTAGAACGGTTTATCCTTCTAACCCAAATCTAAAGGGATTAGAACAGTGCTCCCTTCTAAGCCAATTAAAAAGGGATTAGAACAGTTCTACCTTGTAAACCAAATCTAAATGGATTTAGAACAGTGCTACCTTCTAACCCAATTAGAAAGGGATTAGAACAGTTCTACCTTCTAACCCAAATCTAAAGGGATAATAACAGTACTACCTTCTAACCCAATTAAAAAGAGGATTAAAACAGTTATATCTTGTAACTCAAATCTAAAGGAATTAGAAAAGTAATATCTTCTAATCCATTTAAGAAGGGACTAGAACAGTTCTACCTTCTAACCCAAATCTAAAGGGATTAGAACAGAGCTACCTTCTAACCCAAATCAAAAGGGATTGGAAAGGGCTACCTTCTAACCGAAATCAAAATAGATTAGAACAGTGCTACGTTCTAACCCCAATCAAAAGGGATTATAAAGTACTACCTTCTAATCCAGTTAAAAAGGGAATAAAACAGTGTTACCTTCTAACCCAAATCTAAGGGGATTAGAACAGTGCTACCTTATAACCCAAATCTAAAGGGATTGGAAAGTGCTACCTTCTAACCGAATAATATAGGGATTAGAACAGTGTTACCTACTAACCCAAATCTAAAGGGATTAGAACAGTGCTATCTTTTAACCCAGTTAAAAACGGATTAGAACAGTGTTACCGTCTAACCCAAATCTAAAGGGATTAGAACAGTACTACCTTCTAACCCAAATCAAAAGGGATTAGAACAGTTCTACCTTCTAACCCAAATCTAAAGGGATTAGAACAGTACTACCTTCTAACCCAAATCAAACGGGATTAGAACAGTTCTACCTTCTAACCCAAATCTAAACAGATTAGAAGAGTGCTACCTTCTTACCCAAATCAAAAGGTGCAACATATACTTCAGTAATCTTGACACAAGATATATACATAAATTATTTTATGTTTTGTTTTATGAAACATAAATGCACGTAGAATGCATGCTGCAGGATCGTAAAATGTACTTTATTTTATTATGAATTAAACTGGATAAGTTTACTCCTGTTAGTAGACAGTAAGTCTAATATTGATAAGTTAAACTAAAATTCTTTTGGTCTTAATAAAATAACTAAAATACTCATGAGGAAGAATTTAAACCATATTATAATATCGATCCTTCGTAAAATTTTGTTTATTCATGTACCAGATTTGTATTGCTACAAGTTTAAGATGCAACATAAGAAATGATGTAAAATGTTTCACTGTTGCAAACTTTCTTCGGTGCAAAATGTCTCAAGCAGAAATATCGTGACAATTTATCTTTAGTCTTAAATAAATAAAAGAAGATTAATAATGTACATTCTTCTAGTATTCCTTTCTAAAATTACCTTGTAAATATTCATTCATAACACACATTTTGCACGAATTGACTATTTAGAGAACAAAGAGAAATATTGGTGAAAATACTCCGGTCAGATACTTTAAACTCCACAAATATATTGTACGATAAAATGCTACATTTCATTGGATGATCTAATTAATTTTTCTGATTAATTTTGTCTTTATTTTGGTAGCATCACCAGGTGGTGTTAACCTTGTACATCCCATCCCACAAGATGGAGACCTTGGAGTCGAATCAATCACCTTGATGTGTCAGACAGTAGCGTGTACCTTTCCTGCTCCAAATGTAACTTGGTTCTACAAGGTAAGGGTTGCAAAAGTATGCAAATCATACATGTCAAAAAATTTACAATCCTACAAGCATGACAAGCTATTGCTATGGTTGATGAAGAACATTTGTGAAGTATTATTGATGACATTGGTATTATATTATATAATAAATAACATCCCATGTACGGATATTCATAATCATTTGTGATGTATTATTGTTGACATTGGTTTTATATTATGTAATAACTATCATCCCATTTATGAATATTATCCCGATAGACACAAACAGGGTGGCTAGAAGTTCGTCTTCCAGTATGTATGTGTGTGTGTATGTATGTATGTATGTATGTATGTATGTATGTATGTATGTATGTATGTATGTATGTATGTATGTATGTATGTATGTATGTATGTATGTATGTATACATGTATGTATGAAAGACAGGTTACCTGATCTATTCTACTAAACTGATCGAATGTAAATAAGAAATTGATCAATGGAATCAAGTTACGTTGACATCAGCGTAAAAGAAATACTTTTATTATGCTGCGGCATAGTTTCACTTATGATCCCCTACCTGCATGAGGAAGACGTTGAAGTATCACTGCTGCTATAAAAGGATCATTATTTGGCCCCATGTTACGTGCTCAGAAGACACCAGCACGGATATGTATAACCTATACAAAATTACTTGACACACAACAGTGGACCAACAATTATTCCACATGAGAAAGGGTTCAAATTCATAGCTGAGCTAATTTTTGTGAGAATGATTAGAAATAAAAATGTGATGAAAGTGCATTTACTATTATGTCAATGGAGCAATAATAAATAAGATTTTGCACAAATGAATTAACCTTGTGTTATGTATTTTTGTTGTAATAAATCAATGTGCAGTGTATTAACAAAATTATGATATCCTGATTTTCTATGACCATACCCAGATGGGGCAGCAAATGGAACCATACAATATTCAAGCGAAATCACACGTTTTCCCCAATTTGAAAGAATATGGATGAATTCCACAAGCTCCCAAGTAGCACATGCGTCATATGTAATATAACAAAAAGCCCTGTATATTCAAAGAAAATGAAGTTAATGATGTATAATTGCGCAATATGGAGACGCTAGCATTTAAAAAAAATCATTTCGTAATAAGAAATATAACTGGTGAAGAAAGTGAATATTGCTAAGAAATGTTCTAGTGTAGCACGTACGAATATTTACCATCATATACGATCTACACCTTCTGGTAAGGACAATTCGGCAGAATTAAAACGTAAGGCTGCAATTATTAAAATCTGAGTAAATCGTACTGCAGAAACAATCTGTTTATGAACATGTATGTACATACACAAATTCAACACAGAGGATGTCTTTACGCCAATAACCTTCAACAGATCAATTTGGTAGAGATGAAAGTCGAAGTACATATCTAAAGTGAAAGCGTAGAAGAAATGGCTGAATGCCTAAGACAGTTCAAGTATTCGGACGGATGGGTGAGTAGAGGATGCGACATATGGGTCTCCGCAAAAAAACAAGTAGACTGACTGCTTCAGAGGGTCCTTAGCAAAATTAAGGCAGGCGGACATCTGTTAAACTTTTATGACACCGGAAAAGGACCAATTTTGTGATTAGAAAGTGTTTTGTTGGGTCAGGCCAACCTTGATCTTCTCTATCTGCGATACTATAATGCATGCAAGCGAGAATTTAAAATGTGAACGACAGTCTATAAATGATAATATTCTCCGTAACCCTACACAACACTACGGTTTTTCTACTGGATGACCGCGTCCTTGTTTCTGATGCCCGGCTCAGGCGCTCAGTACTCAAACTTTGACATTGTGACCACATGCTCTTACGGCAAAACAGTTCGGGGAAATTAAATTCGTGGTGTGCAGCGGCGATACAGTCTTTTGCAGACACTTTAGGAACCCGATTTGTGAAGGTCACTCAGCGTTGGGCGGTCTGTCTTCCGATTGGTAAAGACATCTAGGCAACAATTATAAACCGGTATTGCGTCAGGATAGATAATTCTTCCCTTGAATTACGATTACTTTCTGATCGAATCCGATTTTAGGCTTGCGCAATAGTCATGCAAATTCCTCTTTGCAATCCTATCGATGTAAGTAATCTGGTCGAGCCCGAACAATCTGTGTCCAGTTAAATGCGTTCTAAAATTTGTTCATACATATTTTACAAAGATTTTCAACAGCCAATGTGCCTGGCTTATATTGGAAGCTAGTTCTTCTATTTGATTAAAATTGCAGTATGTATTGGCATACTAAAGTGGCGATCTGCATTGATGCTTTGATCAGCGACTTGTTTGCAATTCAAGATGTTCCCCAGCGGAACGTTTGGATGAGAAATTAGCAAATGCAGATTGTCTACTTGCCTTCTATGCTGATTATCTTTCAGTGATATTCCCAAGGATGCACTAGTTTCTTTAATACTAATATTTTGTACGAGTCCTCATGCTGAATCCGTTCTAGTCTTACTGACCCTTCGCTACATTTTCATAGTCATGGTTTAAAGCACACAGTGCAGACAAATATGGTTATCATCGCCAAGACTAACATCATATTTCAAAATCTCATCCGAACAGATCTGTTCGGATTAATGTATATATATATATATATATATATATATATATATATATATATATATATAGTGTGTGTTACGTTACCCACTTAGTATAAGACAGGCTTCGTAGATGACATGACCATATGACAGGTCCTGAGGACCCATTTTATTTTGCGGTTTAGTCTCTATCTCATCAGGATATTGGCTATCTTCGTCTTTAGAATTACGAACACGTTTAGAAGGCAAGAAGTCGATGTAAAGCGGTATACAAGGCGCCGTTCTGAAGGCGGTTAATCTATTTGATCCACACCAAAAGTGTGATCTGGAACTGGATTTGTCTGTACTGTACCATATATTATTTTAATGTTGTAGGCATGGGTCCAACTTTACACCTTCATTGAACGTTGCCCCTTCTTTCAGTTTAACTTTCTAAAGGTTAATAGGCACGGATCAAATTATATGGATGGCACGAAAGCCAACAAACAGTGGCTATGTGCATGATGATGTGCCTACGAATACTCATCGCCATCTTCAAACGTATTGAGTTGCTTTGAGTTTCGATAGTATTCTCCTTTCTAATTCTTAAATTGTTAATTAGGCTGTGTTTACCACTGAAAGATCCAGTTAATATTAATATGAATATACTCATTTACTTTCAATGGCAGAACGTTTTGATCCACTTTGTGAAACAAAATGCTTCCATACTTCCATTGCTAGGTTAGCTAACTGCTGTTCTATATTTCTGTGAATTACCCGACGACTGTTAACCAATAACCCGCCCTTGTGTAAAACATCATGTACTTCATCACGTGCTGAAGAATAAAATCTACTTGATTTTACGGCAAATCAATATTATAATTGTTGACAATGACCAAAGCGGTGTTGAAAGTGATGTTGATGTATTATTTATATGGCACAAAAAATCATAGCAAGGTCTTTCTGCACCACAGCAAATTTTTATTGCATTTCAACGATTGAGAACGGATCTAATGGCATTTGATAAATTTGGAGTTAATGAAGTTTCCTTAAGAATAAACGAACATGAAACACCGTCTAATTAACAAAGCTCTAGAATAAAAAAACAGGAATTTAACGTATTCTGTATCAGAGTTCCATTACAAATGCAACAAAAACAGGTGTTTTTTCCACTTCTTGCAGCTATACAAGCAGTATTAGCCGCTTCGGCTCCCGGTGTTTAAAAAGTCGCTGAACTTTGTGATGATGGAACTGCTTCCGGCATGGCACAGAAGAAAGCAACATAGCAATGAATTTTCCACTCAGAACCTTTAAAAAAGATCATTACGAAACAAAAGCCAGAAAGATGTCTACAAAAGTCAAGTATGCCTCATCTGGATCGTCTAAGAGAGCTAGCCTCACGATTCGGAAAAGGTCTAAGATTGCCCGGGACAAGACCCCTTTAGACAAAAAAAAGTTTTTTTCCTATGTCTAATTTTGATATAATTAATACTGCTGAAACTATTTTAAAAAATCTTAAGATGTGTTTTATGCATGATCAATTACCTTATAAACCATACAAGGTTGACACCGATATCATTAATATCGGTACGTTTTATGGCCCTGGAACGTATTGAGTCGCTTACGCAATTGATCCATGTGCAAATGTTTATTTTGATTCCTATGGACTGACATTACCAAAACAGTTTTTAAAATATGTATGCGGACTTAAAACACCAATCTTCCATTCAACAACACCAACATAGACAATAAGTGAGCCTCCAATATGTGGCAGTGACGCAATTGCTGCACTAAACAATTATTTTAAATCACCCAATTACCTTCATAAATATTGTAAATGAATATATATTAAACCAAGTATTACAAGATATAATTTTATTTATTTACGGACAACCTTCCTCTAAACAAAATCAAACAAAACGGACAGGATATCACACGAAAATGTAAATAGAATTATCAGTGATTAAATATCAGAAGTATTGACTCTTTCAAATATAAAACCAAACGAAGTGGTTGTACCTAAAGATAAGAAAGAAAGATTAAAAACAGGTAGTCTTTCATTACAATATATTATGTCAGAATTAATGGAGAAACTGAAACTCGTATACCTGTAATTGATAGTAATGGAAACAATTAATCCCGGTTTTGTTATGCCAAGGATATTAGATAATATTCTCAACTGAGTAATACAATCGGATGAGACAATATCCGGTTTCAATTATATGACTAATAATAACATTACTGGTCTTGATCGATGAATACGGCAATGAATGAATGTTAAATTATAGTGAACCGGCCACGAAGGGTCATTATTCACTGTTTTATATTTCAAAAGAAGGTTATTTAATTTTTCCCGTGGGGTAAGGAATGGTGCCACATCCCCAGTGGCGTTTATGAATACAGCAAGGAGGAGTTTTTGTGGACACAGGAGCAGTTAAACGAACTAAGGCAAGAACATATTATTATAATTACCTGTGATAGAGAACATATTTTGGATTATGCGCATTCCTGTATTAAATTTGACTTACTTAAAATATATTATCTAAGTATTTAGATTTATGGGTATATAATCTTAAACGTCATACAAAAAGATAAACAATATATTATTATGAGGTGTTTTACAAATTCAGGTCAACTATCATTAGTGTTTTTGTTTTCACGATCTGATATATATCCCAGCTAACAATTCCAAGTTGCTACAATGTCTCAGCAACGTTGTGGTAAGGTTTTGGCAATGATGCAAAATGATCTTGTGGCAATGTGATTTGGTGAACAAGTGGGAATGTTGTTACAAAGTTGTTGTCTAACTTTATTAAATAACCTTCCTACAACATTCTTGCAACATTAAAATCCTATATGGAAATTTGATGAAACCGGCTTGTGTTTCGGAACCACATATTCCGCACTTTTGGCAAGAATGTCAAACAAATCGACATTAAAAATTATGTCAACATTATCAGCCAACTAGGAGTTGCGATAGCAGGAATGTCAAGACTGCCATTGTGACAGCATTAAGTGTCAGTTCTGCACCATTTTCATTCATGGCAAAACCAAACATCACCAGTCATTTGACAATAATAATAATAATAATAATAATAATAATAGAAAGAGCACTCTGCATTAATTGCTTCGTGACAACTCTCACAAAGCAGTTCATAGATGCATATAAAATAATGCACTCTTCACAATACAGAATTTGTATTTATCATTTCATGCATTTAAAAAGAATCTTAGATAAAAAAGTAATGATACTAATTGAATAAAAATTCATAGGTCCATTCTGAAGTTTGCAATCAGTTTCATTGCAAGTGTTCTCACACGGTTTATATGCAAACACTGCTTTCTATTCATTGTATGAAATCATATTTATAGGTAGTTTTTCCAACAGACCATTCAGTAGGGCCTTTTATTAGATTAAAATTGACATGTGAGTTCACCATGTAGGCAGTGGTTTGGGGAGATCTAATCCAATGGGGATATAAGACAAATGTTAGGTAGCAGGGTGTAAAGTAAAGGTAGATGCCTGATAAATAATCCCCTGAATCTGCAGACTGAAGGTTCAAACATTTGTTTTCAAAAGACAAAAAGGAAACAATACAACATATATTTTAATATCACATTTTGTTTATTTTCAACATTTAATTAGGATTAGCACTCAGAATTAGTCTCTTCCTCCACTATCTCGTTCTTCTACTGCTCAGGGATCTGCAAATTAAAAGTCACATATCATCTCAGCACTGCTTACATATGCAGAATTTACATTAACAAGCATTATTAAACTTTATTAAACTTTCTTCACTGCACATGAGCTTCCCTTGTTATTGTTAAGCCAAATTTCAAGATAACTTTGTACTTATGTGTTATTTCAGGCATGTGGATGGTGAATCAATATGCGCAAAGATGATTTTATTTTGTCCAAATATTGCATGTGAATAAACATCCCAAGTGGAAGCACTTGTCCTATCATACAAGATGGATGAAAATTGTAGTTGGCTGTACTCCATCTTTAATAGTCCTGGAAACTACCATAAGCTGAATTTGTTTGCAATTTAGAGATGCATCCACAATGCTTTAGAAATTGAATCCAATATTGATGAAATAAGAGTCAAGTGGCTAACCTTGTATTTTATACCTCCACGTTGGTTGGATGCATATTTAAGGGTCTCGGATATTGCCTCTTCAATTTCAATTTATTTCGCTTTGCCATTATTTTTCAAGCCAGTTTCTGCAAGAGTAACACAATATTTTAAAATAAGTTCCACAACAAAGAATGCATAGCAGTGTTCTAAATGCCAACAATAATCAATTGAGTATTTCTAAAATATGTACTTTGAAATGTGCTATCAGGTTCTTTCATATAGATGTAATTGCAGTATGCTTGACGAAACATGTAGTATCTTATCCATTCGTGGGAAAATCTCTGGCGCGTAATTAATCTAAATAATGACAATTGAAATCAAGTCGTACTTACTGATCAAAACTCGGCATATCACAAGGTCTTTAAATGCTTTTATCACTTTACGTCCCTTAAGATTATATTCTGACCAGTGTTTTTGTTCGTAGCCGTTTAATCATCCTGCGGACACTATCTCTCATATTACCCCCGCCTAAGGAGTTCAAGTAGTATATATAATAATAATAATAATAATAATAATAATAATAATAATAATAATAATAATAATAATGATAATAACGTGACACAATATGCTTTAATATAGCTTTTTGGCTATGATTTTGCATCCAAATTTGTTCTAACTTTCAACAATTTGCCAACACCAAGTATGCAACACAATTTACTAATGTACTAACATCAATTATATAACAAATTTACCACCGTGAACCATTTAACTTCATAAATGATATTCACTCTAAGATTTAATTAAAATAGTCAAAAAATATTATGTAATTGCGTATAAGTAGTAAAACACCTGTAAATGTTCATCTCTAAACATATTTTGACCTACATCCATGATATTTAATAGCTGACCATTACATCGTATCCACCCCACCCCCATGTCTGTAAGTATCAAAATATTTACTCTTAAATATGCATTTCTTTCTTCACTTCTATATAAATCAGCATATTTATACATATGTCTAAACATACATTTATTTGAATTTGACTTGTGATTGAAATCAATATAAATTACTTGGAACCGCTTCGGTGGCCTAGTGGTTAGAGCGTCCGCCTCGGAAGCGGGAGGTCGTCGGTTCGATCCCCGGCCGAGTCATACCAAAGACTTACGAAAATGGTACTAACAGCTGCCTCGCTTGACGCTCTGCATTAAGAGGTTAGTGTTAGGACTGGTCGGCCTGGTGTCAGAATAATGTGACTGGGTGAGACATCATGCTTCATGTCTGCGGCATGATGTCTCAGTGCTAGACATCACTATAAACTGCCTCAATGCAGACATCGTAGCGATATGACTGAAAAATTGTTAAAGCTACGTTAAAAATCCTAATCAAACAAACAAACATAAATTACTTGGTATTTTGTTTTAAATTTTAGTCAAGAACGATAAATCTTACGCTCTTGAGCTAAGCGCGCCTAATTCGAAATGCTAGCCTAACGGACGGCATTTTATCACGGTAACCTATCCTATCCTCCATATTTTTCGTTCCAAAAATGTACCAGTGTAACAATATAATTTACTTAATACGAGTCGGATAAAAGTCACAGAAATATGCCAAGCAGTTAGGTCATTTTCACAAGTTGAACATGATGGTCAATATATCCCATTTTGTTTGTTTAAAAAATGCGATTCAGCCTTCGAGGTCATGGCAGTACCTCGCGCCTAGCTCGTAGTAGTTTACAAGTGCTTGATTGCATCAGCAGACATCGACCAATAAAATAGCTTTATTTTCTGCAACTACAAATGCGTATATACATTAACTATTTAACGATTTCATGTTCTTACCTTGGTGGTTCACAACTGCGGGAAACAGGAGATTCGTCTCTGCCACAATTGTAATTCGGTCGGTACAGGATGAACTAGTCTTTGGTTCGTAGATACGTAAAATATTGTTAAGGCAATGGCAGTACTTCATGTTTCTAATACAGAAAAGCTGACGAGTGAAATGCTTTTCTACAATAAATGTAACCACCTTTTAGTTATTTGTTTTGAAAATAAAAATAGATGAACTACGAAACTATGAGTGTTCTCTTTGATAATGTAAAGTTAACACACCATTGGTACAACGTTAAAAAAACGTTTTATATAATTTTTTGGGAATCATTATATTAATTCTTGTCCATATTATTAGGATCAATGCGAATACATACCATTTGTAATTTACTATATCTTTTAGATCAGAGGACTATTTCATTTCATTTTCATATGTAAAGTGTTACCAACGTTGTCAAAACTTTAGTTTTCCACGTAACCAAAACACAACCATATAGCAACGTTGTGAAAACGTAGTGTGTTAGCTGGCATACTCTTTTTCAGTTGTCTCACATGTATATTGACAATATTTTCGTTTCGTATTCACGATATAATTTTGATGTGATCATTTTAAAACGAGACCAATGTATCAACGTCAGTATATTTAAACACTGCCAAAAATTGCAGCTTAACCTGGTGGATAACCTTAATAAATCGATATTCGGCTGGCAGTGTATATCTACCTTCATGCTTCCGTTGCTGTAATGATTCAAAAGGATAAATATTATTTCAGGAGCAAGTATAATTATTATACCGTTATTTTAATTTGTTAATTACAGAAATAATGTCGTAAATATTTATGTAGATCAGGAGCATCATTTGTCTCCATTATCCAAAGAAAACACTCTGGGATACAGAAGAGATTCTGAATTTGTGTGATGCCCGAAGAGACTTAAACAACACCAAACATAAAACAGGGGCGATGGAGTACCGAGAAATAAATCAGAATATCAGGAGAACACATATTGAAGAAAACAAAATAAGATTGGAAACAGACATGGAGAGGAATCTGATAAAGAATAACAGCTAAACGGCATTCCAAATTGTAAAAAAAACCACCAGACAGAAGCAACCAAGAGTCAGTACCATTCAAAACGAAAATGGAAAATGCCTCACAGATGCAAGTGACACTGCAGAAAGATGGAAAGAAAGAATTCTACAACCATCCGTCCACAGGATACATCGAAGTGCTTGAAGTTCCAAACTCCACAAATGATGATGATTTCCCCAGTATAAAAAAGAGGTGCAGTTAGCAATAAGAGCACTGAATAATGAGAAGGCAGCTGGAGTAGACACAATCCCAGTTGAACTTATCAAGAATGGAGGGGATAATCAGTGATCGAGCTACGAACACAAATCTGCTAGTACATCTGGCAGACAGATGAATGGACAACACCGTGGAACCAGACACTGATTATAACCCTCCCTAAAACGACAATCTCCAACTGTGCCAAAATTACATAACTATCAGTTTCATCACCCATGCTAGTAAGGTGATGCTGGAGATCATCTTGAACAGACTGAAACTACAACCAGAAGAAATAATCGCCGAAGAACAGGCAGGGTTCTGGAGTGGAAGAAACACAACAGAACAAAAATATTTCAAAAAGACTTAAATATTTGTCTTAATTCTATTGTGGAGGAGTTTGAGATAATTATCCAATAATAAACCTTCTAAATCTAGATTTCACCTTGATAGAAGAACCCTCACTTGCGGAGGAGAGCTCTGGTTGATTCAACAAATAGTTTGATTGAAAATATTAGTGGCGCAAAGAAAGAAATGGCAACGATGATTCGTAGCATGAGCGGTCAACATTGAAAATCACATGCAACAATGATACACGACCAACGAGCGGCGACTATTAATTATCTCGACGATTAAATATATATTCTCAAAATGAAATGTATGATATTCATCATTCCCTCCCATGAGTTTATCATCGTCTGGTGCCTATATTCTTTACCTCTTATTTTCAAATATAAATCCAATTTTTCTTTAACGGCCATTATCGAGTAATTGTTATTTGAGATGTTAAGAAGATTTTCTTTATTAACGCAAAGTTAACGTACAATGTATAGTTGTTCTCCGTATTCTTGTTAAATCAATGTACCACAAGTGAAACTTTGAAGATGTTGCAATCAGGATCATATAATAGACAAAGTTGGTGGCTGTGTAATTTATTGTAGCTTCAACAGTATCTAGAGTACGTCTTGACGTCATAAATCAACATACAACTCTACACCGTCTTCCGGCCTTTCCATTGTATTTTAGACATACACTTTCAGTAATAAAAACATCCTGGTGTAATCAATATCAGGGACGAGAGAGTTTGTGCCCAGTTGAAAAAGAGTTACATACATTCACTCCAGAACGCTTCAGCTACTTGATACCGGTTTATATCAGTAAATGACAAGAATTAAATGTAAATAATTTTTTTGGCAACCGTATTATATAGACTTAACCATCTACACAACAGCCCAAACTGATGTAAAGCGGGCTGCATCAAGAAAGGTTCATAAGTATGTTTTGTTACTGTGCAAAAGTTTCGAGAGGCCGATCCTAAAATGTTGTATATCTCGACAAGATATACAAATGTCGTCTTTTGTAGATAATTTACCGAGCATAAGTCTTTCTCATTCTGTTCTAACGAGGCAGTAATTTGCAAAAGACACTAAGAATGTATTCATTGAGGATAGAAAATTTACGTTTACGTCTCTTCGTTTTTCCGTCGCTGTTGTTTTCTCTTTATTCTATTACACACACACTAACACACACACACATAGAGACATACGTACGTACGCACGTACGCACGTACACACATAATACATACATACATACATACATACATACATACATACATACATACATACATACATACATACATACATACATACATACATACATACATACATACATACATACAAATATACCAATAATACAACTCATATGGCGAATAACAGTCCTTTCAAGTGCATTGGATCCATCAAGGGATAAAGTGTCAGGGATTGATTAAGATAAATGTAATACACTGAGAACGAATAGTGGGCATAAGCAGCTCATCGTTACGGATCATTGCCATCTCACCTCTGTCAACGTGCCATCTCACCTCTGTCAACGTGTGTTCGAGTATAAAGCTCGACCAATATGGGCAGCTGATAAAGCATGCCATTAGGTTCTCGTGTGTTGGTGGTTATTTCAAGGATTTTCACAGGTTCTTCCTCCACCATTCATGCTGGTCGCAACCTATCTTGTGATAGAAAATGTCGTTAAACCCTACAATAGCAACAAATCATATCATATAACAGTATTGGTAGGAGAATCGTTAACATCTAGATTAACTCGAACGCGATTAGCTGCGATTAAAAGATTTATACCCGTACTAGATTCGGTCAGACAAAAACTTCAACAGCGACAGGAAGCTCAAACTGTTTTGCAATGGGTGCTGAACAATTATTCAAACCCGTTACTACAACCACTAAATAGCTTATTTATGGAAAAGAAGGAGAAGAAGTAAAAAGAGGTGTTCTTCCTGAACTTTAAAGAATAGCAACAAAAAAAAACTAATCAGCATAAGAAATTTTACAAAATCTTCCTGGTCCGGCAAGATTACAATCTGGTCCAAAAAAACCCGATGAAAAGATAGTCGAAGAGTTACGTAATAAATGTACCGAAGATACTTTAAAAAAAAAAGTTATCCGAAAGATTTTATTGAATTTTGTGCTACGAGTTCCGAAGATAAAAAGAAATAACTTGAAAACCTGGGCATAAAATATATATTAGAGATATGCAACACTGGATTGATTTACTTACAATTCATGTCATGTAAATTTGTGATGACCTTATCGTAATCTGCTTCTCATTTCTTGCTATGAGAAGGAATTACTCACAAGTTAAGGAATGTTAATGTCCATGGTGTGTGTGTGTGTGTGTGTGTGAGAGAGAGAGAGAGAGAGAGAGAGAGAGAGAGAGAGAGAGAGAGAGAGAGAGAGAGAGAGAGAGATATTAGTTCCAGCTCTCTAAAAAGAAGTGTAGCTACATCTGTAATGAGAGAGTATAAATATGCCAATAATACAACTCAAAAGGCGAATAACAGTCCTTTCAAGTGCATTGGATCTATCGAGTGATACAGTTTGTCGGGGATTTATTAAGATAAATGTAATACACTGACATAGAATAGTGGGCATAAAGATCCATCTTTACGGATCATTGCCATCTCACCTCTGTCAACGTCCCATCTTATCTCTGTCAACGTGTCATCTCACCTCTGTTAACGTGTGTTCGAGTATAAAGTTCGGCCAATATGGGCAGCTGAGAAAGCGTGTCATTAGGATCTCGTGGGTTGGTGGTTATTTCAAGGGTTTTCACAGTTTCTTCCTTCACGATTGATACTGGTAGCAACGTATAACGCATATTTGAATAGAAAATGGCGTTAAACCCTACAACAGCAACAATAACAACGAATAGTGCAAAACTAGTATCATGAGGGCTTTCGACTCTTAATGCGTCTTTTTCAAAGACAAATACAAAACATAGAAAAGACAAAAATAGAAAACAGAAAAAGCGTTTGTGTTTGCAAACTTTTATATGTTTGCTTCTGCAGGAATTATATCTTTAAGTTTGTTATGTTTAAACTAGTTTATTTCATCGTCTTGTTCACGCTGGAAAATATTCTTACTGACCTAGAAATTGATGAACAATAACGACATCAGTCATTTTATGTGAATGTATGTACGTGAAAATTGTATCCAGAATATTTCATTGTCATAGTAGCAATTATTGGCTAGTAAGCAAATTTGGAGAATTATTTAAAATAAAATGTGTCGGCTGCAAAAGATAATTTTATTTATTAATTACTGTATTTTGCTAGTCTTCTTGGTTTAAACCGCTTGGTTGCATTGTTCTAAGGCGGCGTATCCAGGAAGATTGTTTTTCTTTTCTGGTTTCGGAACTCCATTTCGGGTTGTGAGCAAATCCAATTAGTGTTTTATCACTGAAAGTGTTTAAATGCATACATACATACATACGTATGTACGTACGTAGGTACATACACACATACATACCTACATACATACATACCTACATACATACATAAGCGTGTTTGACTCAAGTTGAGATTTTTTAATCTATTTTCACCAGATATTTAGTGAATCACGGAACTTATATGCAAAGTTGTATTGTGATGGTCTTTCTACACAAGTCCTTTATGTATAGAATATAATTTGAAACGTGAAGGATATATAATACTAAATCAGCACTCACCAGCTTACTTTTGGGGATATGTTTTCATTTCAGAGAGACGAAAAGATAGCTCCGTTTATTGGGTTTCCTAGCTACACAAATACTAATACCAGTCAATGCCTCCAGCAGGAGGCTATATATACCAGCACGCTACATCTGCCACGTGGAACTAACTTCTCAGGAAACATCCCTTTAACAACAAAGTTCCTTTGTGGAATAACTCATCAATTACTTGGTGACCAATTAAGATATTCAAATGTTTCCAATGATGTCATATTTGCAGGTATAAAAACCACGTTTTAGATTTAAGTATATAAAATGAGCTGGCCTTATATCGGTTAGATGAAATTATGTTTAAATTATAGTATCGAAACACGTGTTAGTTTAAGAAGTTGCAATCATATATTTGTTTAATTCATGCTTGAGATAACGTATGCTTGCAAGAGTATGTGTGTAAATATCGTATATATGAATATCAGGGATTTTATTTAAATGATGTATTTGTGTCAAGAAGTGATATACATATTGTTTTTCTTTAATGTCATGCCTACATGGTAACCAAAAGACTGAATAGCATGAGTGTAACTGAGGCAATATGGGCTGGCTAACAAACGACTCAATGACATGGATTTAACTGAGTCCCAAACAAAATGACCTAACAGATCCCAAAGTAACATGTTGCAGATTGTGACAATTGACATCCGGATTGAAGCAGCTAAAGATAGGTTCTGAACTTAATTGTGGCAGAATTGTAACGCAAGAACGACGCATACTACGTCTGATTAAACTTAAATCTCTCTGAATTTAAGACATGTAGGGAATGGAAATGCCACAATATTCAAAACCGTTTGAAGAAGGCTAGCTGACACAACGAGCAACGCAAAATGTTGGAAAACAAAGACTATTAATGGTTCACTGATTAAAGTGCCGCCCTGATTAAGACGCAGTCACAGGAAGCATATCAAAGAATCTTGAAACGAAGTTAATGAATTGCTAATAAGAATGCATTATCAGCGCCTTGTAAATTAACACGAATGCAATGAATGACTTAATGCCGAAGTGTATCAGTAGTTTGTAAGATGCAACTGTACAACCGTTAGCCCCAGAGGACCTTAGAATGGCTTCAGCTGGAATAGAAACTGAGATTCAGTAATTGTTATTGAGGGTCCGCATTTATGTCAAAAGCAGTTTGAACCGAACGTGTGCATTAACATATTTTGTACAGTACAGTACAGGATTAACTATGCAATCTCACAGGAAGACAGTAAAGGAGAAAAAGGTGTCAAAACTCATATTCAATTTTAATTTTGTCTTCTTTTTAAAGACACAACACAATCTCTATTGGGATTGATATTAGTTCTTTGTCCAAATATGTCTTTCATATATACCAAAAGTATATAAAATAAATAATGAATATGTACTTTTGATGTTGATGTTCTGTTAGAAGTATGAAACCGTAGATCTTGCTGAAGTTGCATTTTGCTATATCTGCAAATGTAGAATGGGAGGACTCATTTTGCTATGTATAGCCTGTATTGCTAATGTAGAAAACGAGGATTAATCTTGCAATGTATAGCCCGTTTGCTAATGTAGGAAAGATGACTCTTTTTACAGTGTATAGCCTTTATTGCTAATCTAGAATGCGAGGACTCATTTTGCAATGTATAGCCTGTTTTGCAAATATACAATGAAATGACTCATTTTGCATTGTATAGCCTGTTTGTACTAAGTAGAAAAAGATGATTCATTTTATAATGTATAGCCTTTTTCGCTAATGTAGCAAAAGATGACTCATTTTGCAATGTATAGACTGTATTTGGTAATCTAGAATGAGAGGATCCATTTTAAAATATATATCTTGCTTTCGCTAATGTAGCAAAAGAGGATGAATTTTGTAATCTATAGCCTGTTTTCGCTCATCTAGAATGAGAGGCCTTATTTTGCAATGCATAGCCTGTTTTTGCTAATGTAGGAAAAGAGGATTCATTTTACAATGTATAGCTTGTTTATGCTTATATTGAATAAGAGGACCCATTTTGCAATGTATAGGCTATTTTTGCTAATGTAAAATGAGAGGTCTCATTTTGCAATTTATAGCCTGTTTTTGTTAATGTAGTGTGAGTGGACGCATTTTGCAATGTATGTCCTGCTTTTGCTACTGTATATACATCTTTTCTTTGATTGCAGTGCATGTGAGTAAGGTCATCATTCAAGATTCAGAAAGTGGAACTAAAGTATGTTACGAAGGATTTCTCCAAACATTGAAATGTGTCAGTAGTCCAGCACGACCAGTACCTATCATACAATGGTTTCTTAAAACCAGTAATGCAACTAATGCAACAACATTTATTGCTAACATCACCGAGATGAACAATACAAATGACGATGGGCTGCATGTGAAAGAAAGTGAAATTACCATAATCCCGAAAAGAGACCAAATATATACAATCCACTGTACTGGGAATATCGACGGTCAGCAAGCAGTTAATTCAACAATTGTTAACATAGACGTCTTGTGTAAGTTGTCACAAAAGTAAATCATTAAGCTATCATTACAAACCAGTATCCGTCGGATGAATTGTGCACACTTTGGTCCATAAAATCATTCCGTACGCATGACAGGTTGTGTATTTTCCCAGTTAAATGAATAGATGATATTATAAATGTCAAACATGATGTATACCATTTAACAGCACATATGTATTCTTGCTTCTACATTTTTAATGCTACTGATTATGTTATGAAACGTTTCCTGTGTCGCAATAGTGGAAACGATCTTCATTTTTGTTCATATATTTATACGACTATATTCATCCAAATGTCAATCTATTTTTTGTTGAGAAAGGAAACTTGTTACAAGATTGTTGGGATAATTAATATCGTTTCAATGGAATGGTGAGAAGAAAATTATCAGTACTGTCGACAAGAAAGTGTGCAAGCGTTATTACTGTAATGGATATTTTTATAATAATCATTCTATTATATGCAGCCAGTGCTATACCATGTCTCGTTCGTGTCCATAACACAATAATGGTGATGATTTCATATAGTTTATTATAGGTTGGAATGTGATTTGGATTGTTAAAGTAGCATTTAACAATGTTCCAGTGATATCGCGACCATGTCTGCAATGTAGCAGTTTATAGTGATGTCTAGTACTGGGACATCATGCTGCAGGCATGTCGCATGATGACCATTCCAGTCATATTATTCTGACACCAGGCCAACTGTTCAAACATTAACCTCTTAATGCTGAACGCCAAGTGAAGCAGCTATTAGCAACATTTATATATGTATTTGGTATGAATCGGCCGTGGATCAAACCCAATACATTCCGCATCTGAGGCGGATTCTCTAACCACTAGACCATCGGAGCGGTAGATTATTGTTATAGAATATATGGAATAAGCAACGAAATATAACGAACTCATCAGTTCAAGCAATGGTAAAGCTATATTACTGTTATCATGGATTTGTGATATTACATACGACCATTATTAGGTAGTTAATGACAGATTTGACAGTTATAGTGGATTATGTGCTGTTGTTGACTTGTAAACAGTTGTGTCTTTTTTCTATTTAATTAATGATTTTAATGATTTAGAAATGTAGTTATCGTAAGAAAATGTACATCAACCCAAACTAACAGTTATGAACAAAAATAAAACGGTTTTTTATTGGCTAAAGTTCTCTTATGATTATTGTTATAGATAAATTCTGCAAATCATCGCAATTCTTTAAGCGAGTTAAATTGTTCTCATATACCTTACGTTGAATATCCTAGTCTCATACTCACGTGTCCGATATGTCAGTTGGAGTCTGTATTATTTATACATTTGTATGGTATAGTTATCATTCGGAATTCCTTTGGAGCTTATTTGCATTGGTTGGATCTATTTTAAATCATTAAACGTTTAGGAGTTTAGGAATTTTAACCGTACTGTAAGTTAGTACAATATTTTAACTTTTTATTGTATGAAAATAAATTAATCTTTTAAACATTTTTATAAATTTATTGATTATCGTTCTTTCTTGGTCCTTAATATAAGCTGGTCGATATCTTGGCAGTTAAAGACTAAACTGTATATGAGTTCAGATTATCTATACATTATGCAGAATACAGTTTTATTAGATTCAACATATGGTTTACATGCATGTATATTCAGATGCTCCTGCGATAAATCTAACAGTCAGTGGTTCGGATCAGCTACACATGACATGGAATGTAACATGTGAAGCGAGCGGATTTCCCACAAACTATACATTTCATCCTTGGAAGCAAATGCTTGGAGAAGTGACAATTAGATCCGATCTCCAAGGTGACCATGAAGGCATCATCAACTCCAGTAAAAATATCTTAACCCTGAATAGGTTGTCACTGCAGGATATAGGGTCATACGTCTGTTCCGTCGACAACGGAGTACGAGGAATCAATGGGGATATTATACAAACTAGTGCTACAGTTCTTAATGTCAAAGGTACATATATATCAGTACTAAGAATATATGCGTAGTATAAAATGCAATATAATAGAATATATATATATATATATATATATATATATATATATATATATATATATATATATATATATATATATATATATATATATATATATATGCAAAAATATAGAATGCAACATAATGTTAAGTAAGTGTAAATTCAAGCAAATATGCCTAATATAGAATGCAACATGATATATAGAGTGTATACATTCAAGAAAATATGCCTTATAATATGCCTAATTCATGCCGCGGTGATACTGCATCATAAACCTGAACTGTAATTTGTACCTCCTCACTAACGCCATCAATATGCTTGTCAAGGATATATATATATATATATATATATATATATATATATATATATATATATATATAGAATGTTCTAAAGAATTTTAAAATAAGAAATAAGAGTATATAGTGAAAATCATGTCCACTCATGTTTAATTACTCATTGCTATTATTGTCTCGTTAAGTAAAGATCCTAATTTATTGTAGTCTGCTGACGAATAGACAGTTAACATCTCATAGCATTTAAAAAGTCGTGGAAACGTCGCTTTATGTGTACCTTGTCGAATCAAACTATCAAATAAAAATGTTAACGAAAGTTATTAAATACATGTTTAACTGTAAATCTAGAACATAGTTTAATTAAATTAGATATGAGCATCTATTATACCAATTCGAGTTTCTAGTTGATCTGCATGAATGGATAACATACCGCTATAAAGTGAAATTGTTGCAGTGCGAAATGGAAAGAAATGGAACAGTGAATAATATACATACATTTTTCTTCTCCTTTCTTTTTAGGGGCACCAGAAATCGTAAATAGGACAAATGTCACATTTACTGGAGAAGTTGGTTCATCCGCCAATATATGCATAGCCTTTCATAGTGACCCGGTCGTTACTGAGTTTAAATTTCAAAGAAATGGTTCAAACGTCGAGAACACAAGCAGGACACATACATATCTCAGCACTAACGTTGCTGAAGTACTGTTCCATAACAAGAATGTAAACCTAACAGTTTTGATGGCACATCTGTTGATTAATAACCTAACAGAAGATGATTTTGACGATTACAATCTTGTCTTAGAAAATTCCCTTGGTAAAACGGACTTGAACGTGCTGCTGAATCTATCAGGTAATATTCTCAATAATCCTTACATTCGTCAATAAATACACGTTAAATTATACATTCTCAATTTAACTGCAATCTCAAATTTAAATCAATTTTAGTATGCATTTTACAATTTCATTTCATAGAATAATGTAACTGGAAATATTTATAGTTACGATATTATACATTTTATAATTTCAGTTCAGAGATTTAATAATGTAACTCGAAATATTTGTATTTATGATATTATATATTTTATAATTTAATTTCATAGATTTAATAATGTTACTTTAAATATTTATTTATGATATCTATTTATAATCCATGGAACCAAAAGTTGAAAGGTTCATTATCAAATTAATTGTTTCCTGTGTTTGGGTAGGAGTGAAAGCAGGAAAGGTTCATTAGCAAGTTGAACGTTTCCTGTGTTTGGGTAAGACTGAAATCAGGAAAGATTCGTTAGCAAGTTGAATGTTTCTTGTGTTTGGGTAGGAGTGACAGAAGGAACGGTTCATCAGCAAGTTAAATATTTCTTATATTTGGTAGGAGTGAAAGCAAGAAAGGTTCATTATCAAGTTGAACGTTTCCTGTGTTTGGGTAAGACTGAAATCAGGAAAGATTCGTTAGCAAGTTGAATGTTTCTTGTGTTTGGGTAGGAGTGAAAGCAGGAAATGTTCATGATCAATTTGAATGCTTCCTGTGTTTGACTAAGAGTGAAAGCAGGAAAGATTGATTAGCAAGTTGAATGTTTCCTGTGTTTGGGTAGGAGTGAAAGCAGGAAAGGTGTATTAGCAAGTTGAATGTTTCCTGTGTTTGGGTAGGAGTAAAAGCAGGAAAGTTTCATGATCAAGTTGAATGTTTCCTGTGTTTGGGTAGGAGTGAAAGCAGGAAATGTTCATTAGCAAGTTGAATGTTCCTGTGTTTGGGTAGGAGTGAAAGCAGGAAAGGTGTATTAGCAAGTTGAATGCCTCTGTGTTTGGTAGGAGTGAAAGTGGGCGGCAAGTGAATAGTACTCTAAAAGGAAAAGATATTCAATATCTCAAAATGTTTTGGGTAATATACTAATATACACAACACCTTATAAAATTAAATCGTGTCGTACTGAAAGTATTTAAATTGTGCCGTACTGAAAGTATTCAAAGCGTGCCATAATGAAAGAAAATCAAATCGTGCCATAATGACAGGAAATCAAATGGTGCCATAATGAAAGTATGCACAAATTGCCATAAATTATTTTGAAATCATTTTACGAATATCTACGATGATGTGATCTCTTGTTTTAGTATGATATGCTATCCATGTTTGTTTAACTGAAATTGTACTATTTCAAGTTATTTGCACTTCAAAGAAACGCTATTTTAAAATTAGAATAAATGTCGATAATTATGCCAAATAAACTGAAATAAATTCACGAAATAATATCGGATAATAGATGTGTTTAATTTAGTGTTTGCCTTTATTTACTAGAATAGCAGTTAAGTCTTATGTGAATCACCTGTGCTATATATCCATCAATGATTGTCCTTCACAACTTTAGATATTTAAGTGAGTTGATTAATTAGTATAAACATTTAAATCTTCGAAATCTAAAATGCATCGTGGTGTTACAATCGCTATTTTATAAAGTAGTACCCTTTACGACGTTATCAATATAAAATATGTCTACGCTATTTTATACCAATTTCGGTATCGTTTGAGTATGGGAAATATCTGTAGGTTTCGACTTTGAGTGTACGGGAACTAGAATGCATTTAACTCATATTTGATCATTAACTAAGGCCGCAAATTAAAGATGTTAACAATCACTACTAAGGTTGGTGTGGATACCGCAAGAGAGACTGGCTTTAAGAAAAGAGTCCAAATAAAGTAAATGTTCTTCGAGTATAACATATTTCAAATATGAACTTATTTTCATTGTCTCAACAATAAATGTTTGATTTTACACGGTGCTAATGACTTCATTTTCTCCTCGTATGATAACCAGTGTACCTTTGGCTGAAATCTCCAATTGTCAAAGATATTCGCAATTGAACGACAGCCGTGGTTTAATGTTGACAATTACCATAAAATATTTGTAAAAATGTTTACGAATATCTAACTTTTAAAAGGATATTTACTTGTTGTGTACAAAACCGATTCTTACGTTTGAAAAAAAAAACGAGACTAAATTTAGTATACACTGTTACGTATATTTGACATAATTCATTTATATTTATATTTAATTTTGTTTGTTTGATTTAAATTTGGCATTTTAAGTTTTAAGATTCGTTCATTGAAGGGGGGGGGGGGTGACCTGTACCTTACATGATAAACACCAGGTGCTGCCCTCATTACTGACCTGGTTTCAGAGTTGTAAACAAGCTTTTAAAATGATTGGTTGGTTCCAAGGACAAAATGGAGTAAAGTATAAACATCTTTCTAATTTAGTTGGGTCATACGCTGTTTACTTGATTTCTTGAACGTAAAATTGTTCTGAGAGATTCTAGAAGGTCTTTACCCCTTTCTTGTTTACGTAAAAACAGGTATATAAACTATGTTTTGGAGCGAGTTATTCAGTAGAAGTTTGGGCTTTTAGAATACTAAGTTGTGTGTGTTCTTTTTGAGTAATTTTTAATTACCGTGTACTGAAAATTGTGTCAATTCGTTTGGATCAAGAGGAATTATTTTGTTAGTTATCTGGAAAAGAATATGTGCTCATAGATTTTCATTAACAAGAACTGACTTCATCAAGAGACATCGTCTTCCATATTGGATACTTCGCTGGAATTCGAACTTAGAATTATGTGGACATTTTTATTACCAGGACTTTTGCAATTTCTCTAGTGGATAATATTTTGAATTATTTTGGATTAATTTTGGAATTGATTCTTAAAACCGTAAGTTTATTTTTCTTTTCTGAAAAATATTTGTACTCAATAAATTGTTTATTAAGTTTTTACAAGCTTGTTATTTTCACTCTTTCTATGTTACTGTTTCTTCGAGCCTAAGCACGTAACAACACATTTATATCGCCTGATTCTCTTCAATATTAGATTATAAAAATGTAAGGCCGTAGTCACAATCCACAGAGTAAACATTGGTACCCATTGTGAAGTTGTAATTCTTAATGATATTATAGTTTATGTCATATCACATCTGCCGTCACTTTGATATACGCTATATCAAATTTTCCGAAGACTTTATAATTTTATATTTTGAGTGTACCGGAGCTAGAATGTGTTAGTTCACATTTTGTCACTGTCGTCAATTGCAAATATTGAAGATGCCACTAACACTATCAGCAGATGATACTCTCACCTGCATGATATATTGACTGTATGAATAGTATGAATTTTTTTAATATCAAGGATTTTTAATATATAAAACAAATCCTTAACTAAGGTATTCACGCGAAAGGTTTGAATGCTCTTAACATGCAATTCGATTTGTGTTTAAAGACAAACTAATTTAGTTACAGCACCATGTACGATTTTGAAAATAGTGCCAGACTTCACAATTGTTGAGATTTCTTTCAAGCAAGGAGAAATATATTTTAACATTCTGAACATATTTTAAAACATTTTTAATATAAAAAATAAATCATGTATGATATTGGTTTACAGTTGATTTGTTAAAGTACATAACGCCGAACCTCAGGTCATGCTATCTCTAAAGGTTGCAGATTTAAGCCTGTGTTCAGTAAATGAAACAAGTTCGGTTACATTTCTAGTTGAAACGAACATAACATCAGTCTGAGACATTTCCTAAGCAAGGCACCACGTATAATGACAATTTTAAAAAAAACCGTGACAACACGTACACAATTGTATAGTGTCACAAAATACATAGGTTTGTGTATGAGCGACAGAAACATTGAACATGTACACGTAGAGGGCAAACAATAAATCATATGCAAATAGCGTCCGATACGTACAATTTTACAATCGAATGGTTTCCTTATGTCACTCTGTTTGTCAATCAATTGGATTGCTTCTAATGTTGTATGATATGATATAGGTTTGGTCTTGGAGCACAGTTATTACGAATTCTTACATGTAGAATTCTGAGCTCTATTTTAAAAAGGGTGACAATATTATATAGTGATATATCAACTGAAAAAATTGTAACATAATTATGTTTCATTACAAGGACACTCCGAAGAATATATATTTCTTGATGACTATTATTAGACATTATATTTATGCACGTATTTTTTGTAGGTCTTCCATTGATGGTTGCCACATTTTACTACAATAGATTTATAGAGGGTGGAATTGAGTTTCACTTTGATCCCTGTTTTAATGGAGGTCGAAGTCAAACTTTTGTCATTGAGTACAGCTCAGTGACCAGTCATGTCTGGAATAAGACCAGTATTACAGATTTGCAAGAAGACCAGACTGAGTATCGACTTCCTAATGGAACATATTTTGTAACTGTCACAAAGCCTTCCCCCGGAGATTATATTTACAGGATTTATTCTAAGAATAGCAATGGAAGAAGCCCATACTCCATGAATGTTTCAGTTTTTATTCCGCAAGGTACAAAACCGACTTTTTCCCTCACTTTTCTGGAATCACTTTAATTTTTTTTTATCTGAATTTGATAGCATTGCTCAATTGCTTATCTCACATAACTGGTCTATGTTACTTGCATGCTTTCTGCTAGAGTAAAATATTTAATGATATGTACTATAGGAAATTGCGCAAAGAGACCGACATATTTCATTGTTTATATTATATCTAAACAGAAGATAAACTTCTGCGACTCCACAAGGTTACAAAATGTCCTAGGTCCATGCAAGAAACTCATGCCGCTAAAGTAATTTAACAAACATGATTTTGCAGCGTAATACAGCGGACATACCTAGTAACTGTTGGCTAAACGAGTCATGGATTTGACATATATAAGATACAAGTTTTGTTTTACAGAAAAAATTCAACGCATAGTACGAAAACTTATTAGTTTAGTTTGGACTTTTGACCAAATTATTTTTGTTTTATTTAACATTCTTCAGTTGTATACAATCCAACTAGATGGTGTCTAGTACCTGCAAGTCAATATGGTGTACAGTCAAAGACAAATATGCATTTAAAAGTCAAGGATTCTTCGGGATAAATAACGATTATTGTCATAACTCAGTATTGCGGTTATTACAGTGAAATGTTTTATTTCAAAATACAAGCTATTATTCAGATACAGCGTATAATTAAGCAGTGCTTAAATTATTCCTCTGCTGACATCTTTCTCCACCCTGACCTTCCCCAAAGAGAGAAATACGTTTCTAACAAAATTATCTATTTTGTGTTAAACAATGTACAACGATGAAACCAAACAAAAAAGGTATTTATACCGGGATGCATCTGGACATCACAATTAAACTACTTTATGTTTTCAACATGTATCTCTCAGTACTGACCTTTGCACTATAACCATAGGTTAATATAAAATACCCTCAAAGATGACTTCACGGTGAAGTTCTTGTGAAAGGTTCATCAGTAGTTTTAGAGAGGCTACATTGTAAATAGAGCAGCATGTAAATAGAACACAGATTTCACTTCCCCATCATCACCAAGGCCTTATTAATCAATGTGCGCTGTCGGCGAAATACACACAGACAAACACTCTCTGAGTTCATATTCTTATGAATAAACGATTGCCTGTTAAATTCATACGAATAATTCATAACTATAACTCTTCTATCACCACGAAAATGAGAGAGGACAAATCTTCTAAACAATAGACTAGAACGACATTTGTGGGTACTGAACTGGAAATAATAATTATAATTCCTGACAGTCCCAATTTTAGGGCATATTTTAGTAAAACTTCTATATTTGCAGGCCACACCTATTTGAACTGTATAAATAAAGCCTTTCTGAATTTCCTTGCAAACAAGACATGCGACACTTGTAGGAAAGTGTGTAGTGCTGGGATTTCACAGGGTGCACGTGTTGGTCCAACTGCTCTTGAGAGACCAAAACTAAGTTCGCTATATCTTCCTTAATTATATGAATTTTTTCAATGCATTATAAACCTAGTTGTAAACCAAAATAATGTATACCTGAAAATATGTTAGAAATTTAAAAATATTGATCACTTAAAACTTAAATGGAAACCTAATTAAACATTTAAATTAATACACTAAATTGTTTTAGAAATTAACTTTTTAACAGGTTTGCAAAATCAGTTTGACAAATTTTAGACAACAAAGTTGAGCAATGAATGGTATTAAAAACCAATGGTAGTTTGGTTCTGTATAACTGATAAAATGTTTCCCAGGGTTGGTGAAGCAACATAGCTGATAGTGATTTTGGCAGCAAACCGCAATATGGTCCAGGTACATATAGGTGTACACACTAAAGAAGCAATGACTGGTGCTAAGTTCTACATTTATTGTGTTAGGTATTTAGGCAGTTGTTTCTATAACTAATAGCACACTCATATTTAAACTTTTGATGGGACCACAACCATGTTTCATAGCGGAATTGCATTCCATTTCAATGTCAATCACTTCAAAAGGTGACAATGGGACAGGAAACTACAGTTTCAAGGAGGCTCTACCTTACTGAACAATGTTGCTAAGCTCTCTCATGAAGACCTAAGCCATGTCTTTGAGGTGATATATATATATATATATATATATATATATATATATATATATATATATATATATATATATATATATATATATATATATATATATATATATATATTAGTGTCGTAATATGAAAAAAAGCATGGTCACTTATGGCAGTACAGTGCACATGTCCTTATCAAACCTTGCTTTCACCACCAGACTATTGTGGACCAATCAAGCTGATTTTACTCGAACACTTTGTTCCAGATATCAGCCTTGGTCTGAAAAGATATAACATATTTCACTTAGTTCTAGAAAACAGTAAGCAGTTTGCAAATGAAGTTAAAATGTGTTTGATACAGTGATTTCAAAATAACATTCAGGTTGCCAGCATGGGGAAAAATATTAAACTTGCGAGTGTGACGTTCAGAAATGTGTAGCAATGGCCATGTATTAAAGTAATAAATTGATCCGCAAACTATATGACTTTTCCGAAACACGTTTAGTCCTTTACATGTCAAATAAATAGTCATGTAGACTATATATCATACAGTTTAAGGCAATGCTTGTGCGGTGAGGTTTGATATTGGTGCAAACATTAGTACATACCACTATACAGGAACGTCAAGTAAATTAAATATATTACTATAAGAATTTTATTTATGAGGCAAATAATAATTTTGGATATTGCAAGAGAGTACAGCCAGATGTTGCCACAAAGATCAACTATAGGTACCAATACAATGAACTAAATGTGAAATTCTGATCATCAATACTTGTAAACAAGAATGGAAATTTGCATATGTGTGATATATACAATGTACTTGTTAAGAGCATATGTGCAAACATAATTCAATTTATCTGTTTGAACGTTTATGGTGTATTATTAATAGTGTTTGTTACCAATTGTTAAGCAGTACTGAATGTGAACTTTGGGTCCCAAACATTCTAAAATATATGGATATTTGTTCGTGTGGGAAATGTATCCATGTTAAGATCAGTTGTAAAAAGGTTAACTCAAATTATCTGTTTAAATATTTTGTATGCAATCTTTAGAGTGTCACTTAACAAATATTATTAGGAATTAATAACGCATAAATTAAGATGGATCATTAGAATTCCTATAACATTACACAGGCCACAATTACGCACTTCACTAATCAATATCTTAACCAAATTGATCAAATAAAATTGAATGCATCATCATTTTGCTGTGTTCGTATAGCCAAGGGTAAATATACCAGGGAAAAGTAGATTTATGCATTTGACCTGTATTTCATTATCGGACAGTTTTAAATGATTTTGTAGAGAGCTTGAGTAGGTTCTAGTATAAAGTTTCGTCTCTGTCCTCTCACTAAATACCCTGCAACTATGTTTATAAACAATTATGGAAAGCTATACAAACATATATGTGTTCCTCAGGAAGTCACCCCATCATAAACACCTACATTAACTGATTGGATTCCTAATAAAGAGCTTAAATAACCAATACAAAACAGAATTATATTAATCTAAAATACTTCCAAAGATGACTTCACGGCAAAGTTCCTGTCAAGGGTTCACAGGCATGGGTTCACAGGCATTTGTTTGAGAGGCTGCACTGTAAACAGATCATGTACACAGATCACAGATTTCACTTCAGGATCATCACCAAGGCCTTATTACTCGATGGGCACTGTCGCCAAAATATACTCAGACAACCACTCTCTGAGCTCATATTCTCAAGAATAAACAATTATATTTGAATCCCTACCATAAATGCATAAATATAACTCTTCTATCACCACCAGAGGAGAGGAAAACAGTTCTAAAAATATACTAGAACTAAATAGTTGTGGGTACTAAACTGAAAATATTAATTATGATGCGATTCCATCTGTGCTATCAAGATGCAATGTAGTTGTTGCAAATTCGCATTTTTATTATTCCCAGATAAGAGCAATGCGAACCCTTTGGTAGCTGTGGTTGTTGGGAGTATTGTTACAGCCATGGTGGTAATATTAGGTGTCGCTGCTACTCGTGTACTGATGAAGAAAGGGATATTTTCAACAAAGAAATCAAGAGGTATGTGAACATCTGCTTAAAGTGTTACATAATATCGAATGAATAGATTTCGTTTTAGCAACATGTCATTGTTGAACTATCTTAATTAATTATACGTTTATCTGGCTCCACAGTGTATAGTTCTGAATAGTAGTTTTAGAAAATCTACAGTTTAAATTCAGTTTCAGTTTCCAATTATAGTGCTATTTACCAGATTATATCCCCTCTATACGATCTCTATGTCGTTGTTTATGCCTTTTAATTATGTGTTGAGATAAGCAAGTGCGTGTTTCAGTTTTCTTGTGATATTATTTCCATTGGGTTTGAGATATTCTCAGTCGGATTGGTCTGACCATAGCAACGACCAGCACAGTTCGTATTTAGTTCCTGTTTTGTATGTGTAATGGAGTTAATCCTAATGTTATATCCATAGGTTGGAAAATGTTTTTACGTTGAATTTGTCTATCACATATAGTTTTCATTTTTCTTACAGTTTACAGTTTGTATACATTGTTTAAAAACGCATTGCTGGTATTAAACACATCTATCATACTAAATTAAAATTGCTTGATAGCATATATTACAGCTAACCAGAATTTATAAATACTCGAATTTATTACTAAATGGGAACTACTAATCTACTTGGGCTGTACTATTGCATTTTTGTCAGGTGTAATAATGGAATTTGTTTTTAGTATAGCCTTGCTTATTTTATTCTTCAGGTGCATGTCAGTCAAGGAAGCACATGAGAAGGTATGAATTTAATTTTGTTTGACGTATTAAACATTCAATATATATATATATATATATATATATATATATATATATATATATATATATATATACAGAGAGAGAGAGAGAGAGAGAGAGAGAGAGAGAGAGAGAGAGAGAGAGAGAGAGAGAAAATGAGCAAAGAAATTTACTATTTTACTTTAAAGAACACATCCCTACTCATTAATTCGACGTTTTGTAACTAACTCATACTTATCGAGACAGGTTATATATTCTTGTTTCACTTTCAATGGAAAAGACATAATATTGGTAAATTATGCCTGCTAATTATATATAATACTGTGTTTCCTGTGAGGGCAATACATGTATTGGTAAATTCTGCCTGCTAATTTTATCTAATACTGTTTTTACTTTTATGAGTATATTGGTAAATTATGCCTGATAATTTTAACTAATACTGTGTTTCCTATGAGGGGAATACATGTATTGGTATATTCTGCCTGCTAATTGTATCTAATACTGTTTTTACTTTTATGAGTATATTGGTAAATTCTGCCTGCTAATTTTATCTAATACTGTTTTAAACTTGTATGAGTATATTGGTAAATTCTGCCTGCTAATTTTATCTAATACTGTTTTTACTTTTATGAGAATATTGGTTAATTCTGTCTGCTAATTATATCTAATACTGTTTTTACTTTTATAAGAATATTGGTAAATTCTGTCTGCTAATTTTATCTAATACTGTTTTTACTTTTATGAGAATATTGGTAAATTCTGTCTGCTAATTTTATCTTATACTGTTTTTACTTTTATGAGAATATTGGTAAATTCTGTCTGCTAATTATATCTAATACTGTTTTTACTTTTATGAGAATATTGGTAAATTCCGTCTGCTAATTATATCTAATACTGTTTTTACTTTTATGAGAATATTGGTAAATTCTGTCTGCTAATTATATCTAATACTGTTTTTACTTTTATAAGAATATTGGTAAATTCTGTCTGCTAATTTTATCTAATACTGTTTTTACTTTTATGAGAATATTGGTAAATTCTGTCTGCTAATTTTATCTAATACTGTTTTTACTTTTATGAGAATATTGGTAAATTCTGTCTGCTAATTATATCTAATACTGTTTTTACTTTTATGAGAATATTGGTAAATTCTGTCTGCTAATTTTATCTAATACTGTTTTTACTTTTATGAGAATATTGGTAAATTCTGCCTGCTAATTTTATCTAATACTGTTTTTACTTTTATGAGTATATTGGTAAATTATGCGTGATAATTTTAACTAATACTGTGTTTCCTATGAGGGGAATACATGTATTGGGATATTCTGCCTGCTAATTGTATCTAATACTGTTTTTACTTTTATGAGTATATTGGTAAATTCTGCCTGCTAATTATATCTAATACTGTTTTTACTTTTATGAGAATATTGGTAAATTCTGTCTGCTAATTTCATCTAATACTGTTTTAAACTTGTATGAGTATATTGGTAAATTCTGCCTGCTAATTTTATCTAATACTGTTTTTACTTTTATGAGAATATTGGTAAATTCTGTCTGCTAATTATATCTAATACTATTTTTACTTTTATGAGAATATTGGTAAATTCTGTCTGCTAATTTTATCTAATACTGTTTTTACTTTTATGAGTATATTGGTAAATTCTGCCTGCTATTTATATCTAATACTGTTTTTACTTTTATGAGAATATTGGTAAATTCTGTCTGCTAATTATATCTAATACTGTTTTTACTTTTATGAGAATATTGGTAAATTCTGTCTGCTAATTATATCTAATACTGTTTTTACTTTTATGAGAATATTGGTAAATTCTGTCTGCTAATTATATCTAATACTGTTTTTACTTTTATAAGAATATTGGTAAATTATGCCTGAAAATTTTAACTAATACTGTGTTTCCTATGAGGGGAATACATGTATTGGTAAATTCTGCCTGCTAATTGTATCTAATACTGTTTTTACTTTTATGAGTATATTGGTAAATTCTGCCTGCTAATTTTATCTAATACTGTTTTAAACTTGTATGAGTATATTGGTTAATTCTGTCTGCTAATTATATCTAATACTGTTTTTACTTTTATAAGAATATTGGTAAATTCTGTCTGCTAATTTTATCTAATACTGTTTTTACTTTTATGAGAATATTGGTAAATTCTGTCTGCTAATTTTATCTAATACTGTTTTTACTTTTATGAGAATATTGGTAAATTCTGTCTGCTAATTATATCTAATACTGTTTTTACTTTTATGAGAATATTGGTAAATTCTGTCTGCTAATTATATCTAATACTGTTTTTACTTTATGAGAATATTGGTAAATTCTGTCTGCTAATTATATCTAATACTGTTTTTACTTTTATAAGAATATTGGTAAATTCTGTCTGTTAATTTTATCTAATACTGTTTTTACTTTTATGAGAATATTGGTAAATTCTGTCTGCTAATTTTATCTAATACTGTTTTTACTTTTATGAGAATATTGGTAAATTCTGTCTGCTAATTATATCTAATACTGTTTTTACTTTTATGAGAATATTGGTAAATTCTGTCTGCTAATTTTATCTAATACTGTTTTTACTTTTATGAGAATATTGGTAAATTCTGCCTGCTAATTTTATCTAATACTGTTTTTACTTTTATGAGTATATTGGTAAATTATGCCTGATAATTTTAACTAATACTGTGTTTCCTATGAGGGGAATACATGTATTGGTAAATTCTGCCTGCTAATTGTATCTAATACTGTTTTTACTTTTATGAGTATATTGGTAAATTCTGCCTGCTAATTTTATCTAATACTGTTTTAAACTTGTATGAGTATATTGGTTAATTCTGTCTGCTAATTATATCTAATACTGTTTTTACTTTTATAAGAATATTGGTAAATTCTGTCTGCTAATTTTATCTAATACTGTTTTTACTTTTATGAGAATATTGGTAAATTCTGTCTGCTAATTTTATCTAATACTGTTTTTACTTTTATGAGAATATTGGTAAATTCTGTCTGCTAATTATATCTAATACTGTTTTTACTTTTATGAGAATATTGGTAAATTCTGTCTGCTAATTATATCTAATACTGTTTTTACTTTATGAGAATATTGGTAAATTCTGTCTGCTAATTATATCTAATACTGTTTTTACTTTTATAAGAATATTGGTAAATTCTGTCTGTTAATTTTATCTAATACTGTTTTTACTTTTATGAGAATATTGGTAAATTCTGTCTGCTAATTTTATCTAATACTGTTTTTACTTTTATGAGAATATTGGTAAATTCTGTCTGCTAATTATATCTAATACTGTTTTTACTTTTATGAGAATATTGGTAAATTCTGTCTGCTAATTTTATCTAATACTGTTTTTACTTTTATGAGAATATTGGTAAATTCTGCCTGCTAATTTTATCTAATACTGTTTTTACTTTTATGAGTATATTGGTAAATTATGCCTGATAATTTTAACTAATACTGTGTTTCCTATGAGGGGAATACATGTATTGGGAAATTCTGCCTGCTAATTGTATCTAATACTGTTTTTACTTTTATGAGTATATTGGTAAATTCTGCCTGCTAATTATATTTAATACTGTTTTTACTTTTATGAGAATATTGGTAAATTCTGTCTGCTAATTTGATCTAATACTGTTTTAAACTTGTATGAGTATATTGGTAAATTCTGTCTGCTAATTTTATCTAATACTGTTTTTACTTTTATGAGAATATTGGTAAATTCTGTCTGCTAATTATATCTAATACTGTTTTTACTTTCAGTTTAAGAGATGATATTGGTAAGATATGCCAGTTAAATTTATCAACTTAAGAGTCTCCATCAATGTTATAATTAAGCTGGATAATTAGCATTCTGCTGCATTCATTCATTAAAGATTTTATAGAGATACTTCGAACGAGAATAATTAGCATGTGACCTTAACTCCTGCCTTCCAGCATTAACAATTTTATAGAGATATTTCGAATGATAGCGATAATCAAGTCATATAATACGTTATGAAGTTCTTATGCCATATGGAGGTTAGCACAATTAAATATTGTGCGCTGTCAAGCCGTATAACATTATATGTGGTCGATGTCATCTTAAACTTGATATTTGTTGTATATAGTTGGAGTCTGAACAAGAAAACAAAGTATTTTGTCAATAATCCATTGTAATTCTGTGTTTGTCACAGAGTTAGAAAGAAACAACTTTTGCTTTGCCTGAGAAATATTTAATTATTTGTATTGTGCACGCTTATAGCGCTGTCTGGAATGAACAGGTGTTTTCTTCCAGACGAGTGACGGAACAAACATATGTCTCGCGCCGCCGTAAACTACTATCTGCAAACATCATTATCACGGGTATTTTACTGTGAATATTACTCACCGTCTTTTGAATTAAGCATGATTAAGGTATAATCGAGGCAGTGATCAATTGGATTTAGTGAAGAAAGCACGTATTTTCACGTGATATTTCTAAAAACCATAGGGGTGAGTGTTAAATTTAGTTCATTTGATATGTGAAGTTGATTGAGTTTGTATTGCAATATCGTGTAATGTTTCATTTATTACAACGGATATTTGAAAAGTTGTGAACTGTGAATTTCAAGTTTGTTTTTTCTTTATAGAGTTTAATGTATTAGTATTTTCCAGAAATCATTATTATTACCAGTTTGGTTTTATTGTAGCTTACAAGATTACAAGGTTGCAAGAGTACAAGGTTACAAGATTACAAGGTTACAAGGTTACAAGATTACAAGGTTACAAGATTAGAAGATTGTAAGATTAGGAGGTGGTTACGTGGTTACGACGTTACGTGGTTACTATGTGATGTAACGAGCTATCTAGATGTTTATATGTATGTACGTATGTCTGTACATGTGGTGAAGCCACGACTGTAGACGTAGCTAATACAAGAGTGCTGTATGCTGTCTGTACGTGTATACGTATTACTGACTGTACAGTGTTTATCTGCCTATACACGATTGTATATATATATATATATATATATATATATATATATATATATATATATATATATATGACCTGTCATATTTCTCCTCTTGTCTTCCCAAACTGGTAATAACGTTTAATTCGACTGTGTCGTATATATGTCAGATATACCGTATTATGCGTCAGACTATGAATTATTAAGAGTACACCCACATCAATACATTCTGTGACTCTTAGTTAGCCAGCAGTCATAAAAACGTGTCTTTTGGATTGATTTCAATGTCATATGTGTATGTGTTAAGTTGCCACTAATTCTGTTCACACATCCTATACCTTTTGGCAGGTGCGGTCTATGAAAACATGCCAGTGCAGAACGCTAATGTAAACGTAGATAATGAATACGTAAACGCTTTGGCCGTTAGGCAATTTGGGGCAGATGTCCACGATGACAATGAAAGTGTGTATGAAAACCGAAATGATCTGGATCTGAGTCTTTTGGTATGTAAATGCACCAATAATAAAAAATTGTATATAAGAAACAAGATTCAGGTCTAACTACAGTTAGTATTTATCAGTGTGCTATATTGAGTTAGGCATAATAAATTAACAGTTTGCTATATTGATTTAGGCATAATAAATTAAGTGTGCCATATTGAGTTACGCATAATAATTACTATTGCATGGACAAAACTAAAGATTACAATATATATAATTTGGCAATATCAAACAAAAACAGTCTTTCAACAAAATATATTCATGCATTCAACAAAATAAGAGTATATAATGTCAGGATTTTATTACCTCGAAATCAAGTAAGTCTTTAAAGATTTATTAGATTTGTAAACATCATCTTACAACTTATCAAGTTAAATATTTATTGCAACGTGCAATTATTAATATTGATTTTTATATAGATTATTACTTTATAATTAGTCGACGTGTTCCGTACCAATATAGTTATGCTAAGAATGTATCAGTCATTAATGTTTCCAGGACTAGACGGACGAACGTAACGCTAAACATCACATGTTCTACCATTTAAATTTCAACGCGTCTTTTATATCGAGTTATTATGTTTTATATTCATAATTAGAATCTCCAAAAGTTCTTTTTTATCTTTAATGGATTTATTCTTGTTCTCGTGTATTTTTTTTTTTTTTTTTTTTGCTTCCTTCAAGTCCATACCTGACACACGCGGAGAGTGCAATGCCACATTAATAGTGATGCCGTAATTGCTTATTTTGATTTATTTTCTTTCCTTTTTCATTCATTCTTCGAATCAATGTATTCAATGTATTTACTTGTCTTGTTTTAAATGTGTTTTGCAGTACATATAGAAGTATAACATTATAATCTGCATCTCATTAACACTATCTTATACAGAGAAACAATGGTAACCTTATATACGCGGACCTGGAACTGGCTATTCCCAAGGAAAATAATGGAAAACCAATAATCCATGGACTTCAAAACCGTACTGAATATGCGGAAATTGCGTTTTATAAGCGGGGAGAACCATTGCCAGACAGCGATGACGAAAAAGAATAGTTAGGAACTCACTAATTGGAGAATACATATCAATACTTATTCCATAAATAGTAATAGTATTGGTATTTTCTAAACTGTATTCTTCCTCACATCAACTAGCTCATCTTAATAATATGTATCTAATAGTTATCAATTCAAAGCTGTTGTTGCTCTGGGTAGACAAAATATATAATCGTAATACTCACACGTTCTTATAAACAATACCAGCTAACCATACATGGTACAAAGGGAGATAACCATACAAATGTTGCTTTATGTCTGAAAAGTAGCATTGTGTTCTATATATGCGTTGTACACACTTGTATAATCTCTGAATATAGCACAACTACAGGAGTAAAATGTACGCACAAAATAACCTGTCAGTGAATTTCGGAATTTGCAACAGCAATCTTTATACTCTTTTCATAGATGTGGTACACTTCATTTCATTTCATTCCAAGATTATTTAAAGATTTAAAGCATTCTGGAAGTTGTAGATTTGGCATTGCATTTGCACCGACACAAACACACACACACACACACACACACACACAAAATATATCAGACATTTTCTTTTCACAGACACCAAAGAACTTAAAGTGAAAAATACACGTATAATCTATTTTAAACTATTTCTCTTTTTGAATAATGATCTCGTTATCAAATGCGAGTAATTTGTTAGTCTTGGGGAGGGAGGTCTTCGTTCTGTTACGTTTAATTTTGTCAGGGTTGAAATTTAAAACATCTAGAATTTGAAAATAAAGCTATATGTTAATGACTCATTTAAGATTATATAGATTTTTAAGCCTTATGCTATCGTTTGGTCTCTATTTTCTATTCGTTAATGTAAAAAATCATTTCTGTCAATAATATATTTGTGTAGGGCAATTTTAATGACTTTTGTTAGTACATTATTTATTTAGCTGCAGCAATACATACTAATCATAATCCATAACGTGTCTAGATAAAATTAAGAAGAATACAGTCACAAGTCATATGGTACAATAGTTTCTTTGGATTGTGTCTTCATTACGTTTTTCTAGTTATACAATTATGACAAATATAGTTTCCATTAGTGTGATGCAATATATCTTAATTAAAATGTTCAATTCATTAATATTTCTAAGGAAAAAGAGACGCATGTGTATATAAAAGTAACGTCTTTTCATTTGTTTTGTTTTCTTTATCATTTAATGCCATGTATATAATATAGCACTGATTTTCAAAATATTTACGGACAGATTAAAAACATTCGGCATTTATTCGAAAACGTATAATTTCCTTGAGAGACCGCTTGTATAAATTAAATGCTGTAACTAACATGGTCTCGAGACACAATTGTTTTCCATGACACCAATATCTGCACGTTCAACATCATCGTCAGACTCTGGACCTAGTATGGTCGTTGAGGCACCGTGCTGCTGAACATCTGACCAGTTCCCTCCACTTGTCTCGATCATTTGCCAATGTTTGTGTCTCTGCAAATCGTTTCCTGGTCCATTCTGTGATGATGTCACTCTACTTTGTTCTCTATCTACCTCTCCTTCTGCCACCTTGGACACTGCCCTGCAGTACTGTTGTGGATATACTGTTAGGTGTAGTAACATGGCCATACCATTTCAGCTTTCTCCTTTTGACAGTGTTGAAGAGAACTTCATAATATCCTACTTTGTGCCTGATGGTGTCACACACTTCTTTATTTCTGATGTGGTCCATGCAAGAGATGCCAATGATGGTTCTGTAGCATCTCGTTTCAGGTGCCTGGATTCTTCGTTGTAATTCTGTAGTTAGGGTCCAGACCTCATATGAATACAGACAGATTAAGATGTATAGTTCTCTCAATAGTCTGACTTTAGTTTTCAGACAGATATTCTTGTCTCTAAAGATGGGTCTTTGTTTTGATATAGCTGCCGTTGTTTGTGCTGCTCATGACAAAATTGCTGCTCTTGATCCCTCTTCAGTGATTGTGGAACCAAGAAATTTGAAATGGCTTACTGTTTCCAGTTCTTGTCCTGTGACTTTATTCTTGGTTGAGATTTGTTGTCACTATGTGTCATCAGATTTGTCTTCTCTGCACTTATCTCTTGTTTCAAATCTGGAAGATGTTTAATCCACATTCTTCACTAAGTTGGCAAGCTCACATTCACTGCCTGCCAGCCCATCAATGTCGTCTGCAAAGCGGAGGATGGTGATGTTACTCCCTTCAATGCTGACTGTCCAACAGTGGTTTTCCAGGGCTTCGGTCATGATCCGCTCTAAGTAGATGTTGAGCAGGAGACAGCTTTACCGTACTCTAAGTGTTGTCTAGAACCAGTCCCATACGAAATCTTGAGCAGTTACTGTACTAGTAGCCTTGTTGCTTGAAGGTATTGGTCAACTTTTGACCCATGTTGTACTTTATCGTGGATCGCAATGCCTCATTCCACAATCTGTCAAAAGCCTTATTGAAATCTATTAATACATGCTAGACGTCTTCTTGATGTCGTGAGTACTTTTCATATAGAACCAAATGATGAAATATTTGTTATGTTGTGCTTATTCCACTCCGGAACCCTGCCTGTGCTTCAGCGATTATTTCCTCTGCTTCTGGTTTCAGTCTGTTCAAGATGATCTTAAGCATTACCTTAGTATCATGCCTGATATAATTGATAGGTCTGTAACTTTGGCACAGCTGAAAAATTGTCTTTTTTGGGAGTGTTATAATCAGTGACTGGGTGCAATGTGTTGGCCATTCGCCTGTGTGCCACATCTTGTTGCAGATTTGTGTTAGTAGCTCTATCACTGATTCCCAACCATTTTTGACAAGTTCAGCTGGGATGTTGTCTATTCCAGCTGCCCTCCCATTCTTCAGTGCTGTTATTGCTGACTCCACCTCTTCTTTGATAATCAAGAACTCATCATCATGTTTGGAATTTGGATCTTCAAGCACCTCTGGGTCTCCTGTGGACAGATAGTGTAGAGTTCTTTGCAATTCTCAGTCCATCGTTTTGCCCAGTCGCCTGCTTCTGTTAGACATTGTCCATGTTCGTCTTAAATTGTACTGACTCTTGGTTCCTTCTGTATGGTGAGGCCTTCACAATTTGGAATGTATTTTTGCTCTTACTTGTAATTAGACTGCACTCTATTTCTATGCAATCCAATCTTCTTTTCATTTCTGCAAGTGTTCCTCTGATATTCTTGTTTATTGCAAGTACTCCAGTGCCCCTGATGTGTGTCTGGCTTTAATATGTCTTTTCGGGCATCACATATATTTAGAATCTCTTGTGTAACCCAGGGTAGTTTCTTTGGATGATCGAGGCCAATTATGTCCTTGCAACGGTTGTTATAATTGCTCTGAAAGTGTCTGGCATCACTTTAACATCAACATCCATCACAAGGAGTGGATGAAATGTTCTTCTAATTGTGGCTTGGAATGACCTGCAGATGTTAAGGTCCTTCCGTTGTTCAAGGTTAAATTGAAGCCTGATATTCCTTGGCTTGTTGGTTGTCTTCAGGCTCAATCGAAAGTTCATAATGACGAGGTCGTGACCACCCCAACATAAGCACCAAGGATCGTTCTTGTTTTTGTTTTATTCATGCCAGATAGGTAACGGTCTTGAACCAGTATGTAGCCGATCTGGTTATGATGGGTTCCATTTGGTGTGTGCCATGTCCAGTATCGTGAAGTTTTATGTTGGCCCAGGGTTTTGGCTAGTACCAAGCTGATGTAGCTTGCATTGGTAATATCATTGCAAGATGGTCCACAACGAGCAATTCAGTTTTTTGTAGAGCATCTTTGCTAATTTTGGCATTCCGGTCTCCTTCGATGACGAGGATGTCTTTTGTTTTAACCATGTTTTATACCCTGGAGTTTGTTGTAAACCTCCTCTTTGCGTTTATCATCATGATCAGTAATTGGAGCATAGAATTTGATGTGTCAACTCTTTGAGTCTTCCAGTTTGCGCCAGAGTTCAAATGTTCCAGGTGGCGATGGCAACGCTGTCTCTCTCTCTCTCTCTCTCTCTCTCTCTCTCTGATTTTATGCAAATTACCAGTAGCACACGTGTCACCTCCGCCCGGATGGACGACGGCAGGCACGGTCCTTGTTGATCCGAGCGACGACCGATCCGATATGGTAACCTCAGATTTGTCAAGCATTAGCAGTGTGTCTTGGGCAAAAGTCGTCTGGTGGAGGCCATCCCTTTCCAGGCCAAGTAGTTGCCAGAAGGGGATGTAGTACATCCTCCAACTTCCTTAAGGTCTTCATTCTGAATTTCCTTATAGAATTTACTCCCTTAGCCTTTGGCTAACAAAGATAAATTGCAAGGCAGCAGGAGACTCGTGTATATGTGAGTGCATCCATTTCCCTAGCGGATAAGGCATATGCACTTTACTTGTCCTTAACTAAGTCGAATCGTTTTAGTTTCTTCAGCAGCAAAATTTTCAATTAGATTCAACGACGGATATAGTAATTTTACCCTTTCTTTTGTAAACTAGAATTCATTGTTGTCAATCAATATCCAGCCTCAATTAATATTTAATATATCTGTTATGCACATAGATGCAATTTGCCTTCAATGTATTGCATAAATCATGGAAAAGCCATTGCATCTCTTGGTACTAATATAACAGAAAAACTAACACTTCGAACAAGTAGCAGCTGACTGCATATAACTATGGCTAATACTTAATTTGGAAGAATAGAATAATGTTATTTGTTGATAATAAGGATAAAAGAAACTTGGCATCATTGTGCATATTAACTATCTTGAATTGTTTGCTATGAACTCATCTAATAAAATTATGTTTTAATCGGTTTGATAGTCACCGGTTCCAGTAACAAAACTGATATAATGTGCTTTATATATGAGTTTAATGCAAAGAAAGGTTCTTTATACATTTGCTGCATTATTTCGAATTTGAACATTGAGTAAATACATGATCAATAAATTATATCATTAATCAAGTTTGCAACAATACCCGCATGAACAAGCAAATATTTTCCATTTTAATAAAACTACAATGGGAGGTCCTCTCGAGGTCCATTCGAAGAAAATTATCATACTTCCATAAAAACATATAATGGAGCAAAACATACAATCAAAACGACTTGATTATTAACCATAATGTATTATAGCTCTAAGAAACATGTTTTAGTCTTCTTGTCTTGTTGCAAGCCATGTGGACATCGAACTGGAACAGTTTACATGAATTTTAAAAGTGCTAGTTACTTTCCATTTCCAATATTTAAAGACAGTATGCGTTTCTCTTGGATAAAGCAGGCTTGAAATACATCATACGCCTTTGAATCATTATAATAGTGCAGGATATATTGATTTCACCCTTCAGTTACCAGTTTTAGTCAGAAACCATATCCTTCGTTTCAACCGTACCTAAAACATTTTTTTAAAAATATCTTGTTACCATCGGTAAAATATTTAGACCCAACACTAAAAACAGTTTTATTTCAACTTGCACGACTTACACATTGTAGTATGGAGATATGAAATGGAGAGTGGTATTTGTTTCAATGTATCCCGATCCAAATCACGATACATTAATAACGCGACTGATACAATTTTTGTGGGACCTATTTCGTGAATGTTTTTAAAAATGCTACCAAAAAAAATTAAAACCCAAACTGACAACCAGGTATTACATAGCATGTACTCTATAGGCATGCTTGTTTATCAGATTTAATAATATTTATCAAATGATTAGATTTCATAGCAAAAACAATTCTTAATTTCCGCTATTAGATTCATCTTAGTAAAATGATTACATGTATTTACAGTAGGATAAGGTGGTAATTTAATTTATATATTCAAGACATTTGAGGTGTTAGCGGTAAACGATGCAAAGTAATATCGATTAATGTCAACCTGTTTTACGGATAATAGCACTAGTTATATATTCAAGATGCAAAGTAATATCGGCTAGTGTTACCATGTTATACGGACAATAACACTAGTTATATAGTCAAAATGCAAAGTAATGTATGTTAACATGTTAATAACAATGATATATTTTTATTTATATTTAATTATTCTATCGTGATTATAAGTAGTATATGGTAAGTTTGATCGAACTCTGAAAAATGCCGGATACAAAAGAACAACGGTCTAAAATAAAATCGTAAGTAAAGACTTAGAATAAGTAATGTTAGGGAGAAAAAATTATATCTTTATATATATATATTTATTTACAAAATCGTGAGTATAAGTTATCTTTGGTAAGTTTGACCCAACTCTGAACAGGAGTACAAATAAAAGATCTAAAACATTCGCAAGTAAAGTCTTAAAATTGGTAATATTAGGAAGAAAACTTGAAATTTAATCTTCAAATACGAACATTATGTTTCTTAAATTCATTAATTTATGTTTGGTACGTTTATATGTTTGTTTTTAGACTTTTTTTGTTTTAATTAATGTTTAGACCATTTTAAAAATAAATTATAATAGTTTCCTAGTATTTTGCTTTATGGTTATCATGATATCCGCATTGCCATTTCGTCACATGGTAATTGAATGCATGATGTGTATACGGTAATACATTTGATCCTGCTAATATATTTTAGTAAAAGGACGTAGGAGCGCATTATACCTATTTGGCAATAAGGGCAAGAGTATACTTCTTATTAATTACTTAAATACAAAAATATTGATCTAATGAGGAATCTTTTTATAAATATAAGTCAATAATATCATGATGCATGTTATTCCACCAGGAAGACAGATTATAAGGCATGAACATTCTTCAATTCAGAAAATTATAATTCAGAAAAGGATTGGAATTTTTTGGTAGTATTTTTCTTCAGAAATGTGCTGATATGATTTGTTTTAATTTATATTTTTGAGCTTACATCTACACTTTATTTGTAAAATGATTTACAATTATTTTTTGTACAAATTTTATTTGTTTAGAAATAAATCTTTTTTGTCAGTTCTTCCTTCTGTTCATTTAGCTTTCTTTGTATATATTTATTGATCTGCCTGTAGACAAAAACTCAGACAAGTCTAAGAAAGTATTGAAATAATGTAAAAGATATTTATTGCAATCCTGACAATGGTGTGCTTGTCAATGTAATACAAGGACTTAGATTATCAGACCAATGATGGTTGAATTTTATTGCATGTTCTATCGTTGTTATAGTGCACAATATACAGATGAAAGCATTTTATTGCAGTGATTTCGCAGGATCATTTGCACAGTAATAAATATAAGCAATATTTGTTATGAAGAATATATTTCTATCACAAGACATTTATATCCTTATTTTGTTAAATGAAGTCAGCTTTATACCGGTTTAGATGGCTACATGTTGTAACACGTTAGCCGGGTGGGACTTACAGATTCATAACAGGACACTTTTAACGATGATATTAATACAATGTTTAAAATGAATGACTTGAATGAGCAATTAATTATGAATACGTGCGTGTATATATATAATCCTATATATAATCCGAATATTTAATTACTTAACATAAGAACGCAGACGATACATTCAATATATTTCGCAATCAAAGACTCAGCCGGTATAAAAAGCTTGATAGAGTTTTATATAGGAAGATCAACGGAAATGCATGCACTTTATAAAAAAGTGATGTTCATTCTTATTCAGTGTAAACTTGTACTACTGTTGCCATTTTAGAGGAAATTGTGCTGTAAGATATTTGCGTCCTTCCTGGATACAGGTTTACAGTTAAACAACTGCTAAACGGTGCGTAATTAAAAATAATTGGAAAATCTCGTTTGCAGCAATAGTATGGAGCCTGCAAAAGTAGTGTTCTGGAGTATACTTGCTGATGATGAAAATGTATTTTTCAGACTGTATACATCGGAATGTAAATAATAATTTTTTTGAAAACCTTTAATCGTTGAAGAGCACTTTCTTATTTAATCTTTGTTAAGATGAAGATTTTAATTGCCCTGCATGCATTATTTTCTTTATAAAATCAGTTTGAGAACCGAAAACAGGATCTGTAATATCTGACATCACTCTATTCAATACTACATCTTTAGATTGTCTGTTTGATAAATGTGTTACGTATATTTGATTTAAGTCATTTATTTTTGTTTTAATTGTTTGTCAGTTTCAAAGTTGACATTTTAAGCTTAATATTCATTCGTTGGGAGATGACCTGTACTTTACAAATAAACACCAGATGTTGAACTCATTTCTGACCTGGCTTCAGAGTTGTAAACAAGCTTTTAAAATGATTGGTTGATTCCAAAGGACATTATGGAGCTTTGTTATAAACATTATTTCTATTTTTATTTCTTGAGACTAAAAATAATTGATTCTCATCCGGGTCATACGGTGTGTACGAGATTTTTTGAACGTAAATTTTTTCTAAAGATTCTTGAACGTAAATTTGTTCTAAAGATTCTAGAAGATAATGTGACCCCTTCCTTGTTTACGTAAAAACAGGTATATAAATTATGTTTTGGAGCAAACTATTTAGTTGAAGTTGGGCTGTTAGAATATTAAGTTGTATTGTTTTGAGTTATTTTAAATTACCTTGTACTGGAAATTATTTCAATTCGTTTGGATCAAGAGGATTAATTTGGTATTTATCTGGAAAACAATTGTGCTCATTGAATTTCATAAGACCAGAACTGACTTCATCACGTGACATCGTCTTCCATCTTGGATGTTTCACTAAGATTCCAAATGGAAATTATTAGGACAATTTTATTACCAGGACTTTTGTAATTTCACTAGTGGATTATACTTTGAATTATTTTTGGATTAATTTTGGAATTGATTCTTAAAACCGTAAGTTTATTTTCTTTTCTGGAAAATATTTGTGCTTAATAAATTGTTTATTAAGTTTTTACAAGCTTGTTATTTTCACTCTTTCTCTTACTGTTTATTCGAGCCAAAGAACGTAACATAGAAATTGGTGGCCTCGTCCGGGATTGGGATCAACTGGAATTTGGTTAGACTTTTATTCAGAAAATTTTGTTTTAAATTTGAAATTCACCGAGTTGTTGAATTTTTTTAAAATCTTTAGTGAGATTGACAGGCTTGTATTAAAATGACATCTAAAGTAGAAATATTTGTTTCTAATCCTACTCAGGAGCAATTAGATCTTTTCAAAAAAGATGAGTTGATTCAACTTGCCAGAAAATATGACCTTTCTGAAGTCAAGGCTTCTTTAACGAAACAAGATATCAAAAAGATTTTGACCCAATATTTGGTAGAAAAGAATGTTTTGGAAAAACGTGCTTTGATTTCGGTCAGTAAGTCTGTTTCAGACTCTGACATTAAAATAAAGAAATTAAAATTCAAGATGGAATTAGAGTTGAAGAATCTGGAATTTCAAGAAAGGGAAAGAGAAAGACAATTACAATATGACAAAGAGGAGAAAGAAAGACAATTTGAATTAGAAAAAGCAGATGCACATTCGGTTACAAGAAAAACAAAATTGAGAGAGAGAGAGAGAGAGAGAGAGAGAGAGAGAATTAATGTAAAATGAAAGAAATAGAGCTGGCAAGTGAAAACAACTTCATACTTCAAATCCAAATTTAAGTTTTGATTTAGCAAGGAATATTAGATTAGTGCCCCCTTTCAGAGAAAAGGTACAGTAGACAAATACTTCATTCATTTTGAAAAAGTTACAGAAAATTTAAAGTGGCCAAGGAGCATTGGACTCAGTTATTGCAATGTGTACTGACTGGTAAGGCTAGTGATATTTACACTTCACTATCTGTTCACCAAAGTAGTGACTATGATGTGGTTAAAGAATGCATTTTAAAAATTATGAGTTAATCCCTGAAGCTTATCGGCAAAAAATCAGAAATTACAGAAAAGAAGCTGGACAAACTCATGTCGAATTTGCTAGAGAAAAAGAGCAGTTATTTGATAGATGGTGCTTAGCCAAGAAAGTCGAATACGATTATCAAAATCTCAAGCAAATTATATCAATTGAAGAGTTCAAAAATTCAGACATGAACTCTGATAAGTGTGCAAGACTTGTTTTATTGAAAAGTTCGGACAGATATGACAAGAGTTTCCTTTGGTTCACATACCTTCCAGGACGGTAATTGTTTGGTCCAAAATCATAGGACGACTGATCACAGACGAAAACGAATCGCTAACATCGCGATTACAGATAGTGGACCTCAAAATTAGTAAGAATGTATTGCTAACTATTAAGTTTGAGAAAAAACTGCATGAAATAAAATGTAGGGCTGATCCCATTCCTATTAATGATGACATCTAGGGATCTCTTATCCAATCAATCAGTAGACTAGATGACTATATACCTCTGTGATTACATGCTATGCTAAGAGACAACAGATCAATTACCATCTATTAGACATGTAAGCACGATTTTCTTTTTTATTTCTCTGAGGAAATTTTATTTAGAAAAAGCACTTGTTAGCTCACCTAGTATGACATTAGTGAACTTGGATACACACCTTGGACCTGGTAATGGTGCAATATGTAAGGTAAAACACACTAAAGAAGACTCGTGCACGTCATTGTATGTGTGCGTGCGTGCGTGCGTGTGTGTGTGTGTGTGTGTCAGTGTGAGTTATAAATGCATAATAATGCTGAGAGGAATTAGAAAATTGGAAAAACTACTTTCAAGAGCTGGGCTATACAGACATGGACACATTTTGGTTACAGTTTTGGATTATGAAGACTTAGCAACATTTTGTAGCTCACGTTCTTGATCAGAATACCTAAGCATAATTTTGGCTCGAGAAATTGACTATTCAGTTTTAACCAAATTTAGGCAGAGTTATGGACTACGAAGACTTTGCCAAAGTTTAGACGAAAATTTTAACTTTCATTTTTCAGAGCAAATAGCCAACATTTGGATAACCTTAATTAGCCCCCTGCAGATGCCTGATTTAAAAAAAAAAGAAAAGCTGAAACTGTCACCAGTTAAAATTGTACGCGCCAGACCACATCAAAACATTATCCCTCCGCTCTCATTCTTCTTTCATCCCTCTCCTTTAATTATATATATATATATATATATATATATATATATATATATATATATATATATATATATATATATATATATATATATATATATATATACGTAAGTCATCTATCTTGACTTCATCCAACACTCCCCTAACTTGCTCGTTATTTGATAGTTTATGTTTATGGAGAGCAACTTATCAGCTTGACCTTTTTGCACAATATCTATACTTGTTGTTGTTGTTGTAGGGTTTAATGCCATTTTTCAGCACACGATAGGCTATACATGGCGGCCAGTATTATTGGTGGTGGAAGAACCCGAGAAGAAAAAAAAAACAGAAAAAACCACCGACCCACGAGAAGCTACTGGCAAGCTTTCTCGCATAACTACATTAGCCGAACCTTAGACTCCAACCCACGCATACAGAGGTGAGATGGCAGTGATCCGTAGAGCGCCACTCGGGGGCCCCTTTCTATATTTGTAATCTTGGCGAGAAAATGTTTAAGCCAGACTAGATGATTTTGTTCAAATAAACACATTCATTGAATGGAGTAATCAATATAAATAAAGCTGTCTGGAAATTATAATTCTTATGAGGTAGCTGCGGCTTTGATTCTTTTAAGATTTAATCGAAAATTTTAAACAAATTTAGTGGAAGTACTTAACAGTAAACAACACAAATAATCACTTCAATGTTTTACCAGAAATAATAAATAAATATAATAATAATACAAAAAATCCTGACTATTAAAATTATTCACATACAGGCCAGTATAAAGGAAAATGAAAATTTGTGTTTATATGAATCTATGTGATGATTTATTTTAAAAGGAAAATTATCCAAAATACAGGGCATCTTCATTCACGTACAAAACAAAACAATCGCTACATTAATTTACAATATGTATTGGACCTACATATGTTTTCATAGTAATATTTTATCCAACACTTTGATTGGAAACACTAGTTAATATTTTCGCAATAATGAAACCAGAATCATTTTGACGAAAAGAAAAGATATGCTATAATAACAGGTTCGTATGAAACTGCTTGATAAGGGAAGCTACTCTCTAAAGTACTACTGATTATTTTACAATTTACATCCCTTGAAACGGAAAAGGATCATGAAATTTGCCTCGTTGAATTCGGGTGGAAACTTGATAGACGAAGTCAAATAAAAGTGTCATCACATTATTATAATCATTTCACATCCGCGTGTTGAAAGCAACCAATGATCCTCTGAGCTTAAGGTCAGAAGTGCTTTTACTAAAATATAGACCACTCTTATTATGATCATCATTTCATCTTCTATGGTTATTATTATTATTATTATTATTATTATTATTATTATTATTACTAGTAGTAGTATTAGTAGTATTGTTATTATTATTAGTATTAGTAGTAGTAGTAGTAGTAGTAGCACTAGTGTTATTATTATTATTATTATTATTATTATTATTGTTGTTGTTATTGTTGTTGTCATTCTTATTTATTTATTTATTTATTATTATTATTATTATTATTATTATTGTTATCAACATCATTATCATTCTAGTTATTATTATTGTTTCATTATTATTAATAATAGTAATATTATTATTATAACATTATTATTATTATTATTATTATTATTATTATTATTATTATTATTATTATTATTATTATTTATACTTTCAGTTACAGTAGTAGTAATAGCACTTGTATTAGTAGTGGTGGTTGTGGTGGTTGTGGAAGTAATAGCAGCAAAAAGATGAAAAAGTCTCAGAGAAGCGCCTGCTGCTTCCGTCTTGTCAGAACTGACTGCGTGTTCTTACTGTCTTACTGTGCGTTTCTCCATAAAGTGAGAATACGTGTCCGGCATACTTTGCCAAGTAACACTGTATGGCCATGCATACAAGAGTATCTAAGAAATAGACCTGCAAGCGATAAAGTTTGTCAGGCACACTTCAATAATTAATATCCCTGGAATGCACAGTGAAAATTTAAATAGAGCATTGTGAAGTAAATCCCAAACGATCCAAACAGTTTTGTCACAAATTCAATTAAAAAGTATAGAGAATTCCGAATCAATTCCGATGGTGTTCCAAACGAATTCCAATCTTGAATGAGTTAAAGTACCAATATCCTGTTATAGTGCTGATATGTTAACAGTCTTGTTGAATCACAATCATAAATATATAATCCTACACATCTCTAATTGAACTTACAATAATTACAAATTAGTGACTTAGTCCGAAATTATCAATTGGGCATTTTGTAATTACAGTAAATAATTTAAAGAAATATATGCTCTTAAATTACAATTGAACACAACAAAAAGACTGATTCCGCTTCAGATGTCAAGATAGGAATGCATAATTATTTTTGCCATACATCAAAGTGCGAAAGACAATCCAATATTGTCGTGCACACTATTTAGTTACATCGACTGGTCCTATCGTTTTTTAATGTGTTATACATTTCGTCATTCTAGGAAGAATGACAGTCCGATAAAGATGTGCTCATTTATTGCATAAAACAGAAATAGCCCCCTATTACCCGTTTGATAAACAAAATCTAAGGAAGAGGACGTTCTTGCGTTCTCTAATAAATGCTCTCCACCCGCGGGGTGGGGGCGGGAGGGCGAGTGGCCGAGTGGTCTAAAGCGCTGTCAGTTAAGGATCACTGCCATCTCACCTCTGTCTGCATAAGTTCGAGTCTAAGATTCGGCTAATGTAGTTATGTGAGAAAGCTTGCCAGTAGCTTCTCGTGGGTCGGTGGTTCTTTCCGGAGGTTTTCCGGGTTCTTCCTCCACCATTAATACTGGCCGCCATGTATAGCCTATATTGTGCTGAAAAAATGGCGTTAAACCATAATTGAAAGAAACTCCCCACCCGCGGAGAGTAATCTGATATAGATTACTGTCCAGCGTGGACAGTGGATATCTGACCGTAATCAGATTGCACAGAGTCACTGCGAAACAGCCTTATCCAGGCAAATTTTCTAACACGTATGCAGATTCCACTTTTCGAGGAGGATGTCAAGTCCTGAAATTAGCTTCGGACTTACTGAATTATATTGTGTATTTCGTTTTCTTTTTTGGTTTGCTCTTTTTATTTCATAGAAATCCGAGAATCTTATGAATTGCATTCATTTTCTATTCAAATCATTAATATAACTGTGATAATTGGAGACACCAAATATGTAAATTGTGCATCGATAATGGCGAGTAAATTATTTTAGTCCAATACTCCCTTTCCCTCCCCCCCCCCTCTCTCTCTCTCTCTCTCTCTCTCTCTCTCTCTCTCTCTCTCTCTCTCTCTCTCTCTCTCTCTCTATGCTCACAGACGTATGAAAATACAAAATATAAGTATTTGACGAGAGTTTTTGTTCATTATTTAAACTTGTATTATTGTAATAAAAAAGTCATTAATGCAGAAGTACCCGTTAAATTATACAGACGCACGTATAGTCCTCTTGTAAATGCGGTCCAGTGAGTTGTATGGTGGGGCTGTTTAGCGACAATGGGAAAATAAATTACAGACCCCCTACCCAGTGCTGTATGGCAACAAGGTTTTCAAAATCACTCCGGGCCTCTATAGGGACAAGGGAAATTTAACATGGGGAATATTGGGACTGTATAGTGACATTGGAAAGTAGGGTTGTTGCATAAAGGACAATAGGAATAGAAGATGTGTGGTGACGTCACGGTACTGAAGACAGGTAACAATTCTGCAACAATTGAAGGAACATGTATGCACCTGGTTTGTCCTGAGCTGGGACCAGAGAGTGAGATATAATACATAGACATAGACAGATATAACACATACAATATACAATACAGTTACAAACAATGATACCAACGACAAAAAATGTTTTTGTTTGTTTGCTTAGGCACGAAAGCAAAGCTTTCGAGGCCTATGAGTGGCCCTGAAAAGGACCGTTGAGTTTTATGTTATGTTAACATCATTTCGTTAACACAGAGGGCAACGCACAGGTCTTCTTCTCTTCCTCAAACTTCTTCTGACTCCTGGTCCATAGATAAGGACTCTCTTTTAACATCCTTGTCTCTCCACATGAATTATTCTTTTTCAAACGCTCGTATCGGTGATCCTGATAATTGTATATGTTGACTTCAGATGCATGGGTAAGTCGGTGCCGAACAGCTTTGACGATATGAGAGTAGACGATTCTATGTTTGTCCACATCTTATGACGAGAACAGGTGAAGGGAATGCAGTGTACTACAGTTATTTATAGTGGAATCGAAACGGATTTAGTTCTTTTAACAATCCAAACACGTGTTACAAAATTCAGCCGGAGCGCTGAATCTGACTTCCAGTCCGAAGAGAGTGGTCGGTCACGTCACATTTTCATTAATGACACAAATCACAGTTATTTTTACTATATGTTCTCTACATATATTTTTCAGTACTGACCTTTCCACTGTTTGATAATCAATACAAATGATATGTTAATCTAAAATACCTCCAATGTTGACTTCACAGTGAAGTTCTTGTCAAGGGTTCAAAAGGCATTTTTTGGAGAGGCTGCACTGTAAACAGAACACAGATTTCACTTCCAGATAATTACCAAAGCCTTATTACTCATTGTGCACTGTCGCCGAAATACACACAGACAACCATTCTCTGAGCTCATATTCTCAAGGATATACAATTACCTTTAAATCTCTACCAAATATGCGTCAATATAACTCTTCTATCGCCACCAAAATGAGAGGAACAAACGTTTTAAATATAGACTAGAACTACATGGAAATACTAATTGTGATATGATTCCATATGCAGCGCTAGCGCCTGTGTGCCGTTGATCGATGTGCCAGTTTTCAATCATAACGGAAACTAAGAAGATGATGATTGCGGTGCACCGGCCATGGATACTAGAAGTGATGGTTCAACAGAGGCTACTAAAGTCAACACAATACTGCTTCTAGAAGAGACTGGTTTAAATTGGGATTGGGTGAAATTTCTCTTCTTTGGATGAATTTGTTACAGTACATGTATCCTCGCCACCTTCTTATTTACCACACGTTCAGGATTTTTAAACAAAGACAGAAAGAAGAATTTGACAATTTTTTTACAACGGAAGAAAGAAGCAGAACAAACATTTCTGCTTGAACAACAAGACAAAGAAGCAAGAAGGAAATGACATGAAGAAGAAGAAGAATCAACAGTAAAGAAACACGTACGACGAGTGGAGTTTGCATCAGACTTCTTTAAACGGCCATAGAGAAAAAGAACTTCCCGAGCAAAGCAGCCCAACCCCTTTACAACGCATTGGATACCAAAACTAATGATTTTTATCATCAGTCCAAACGTAGACCATGGCAGTGAAACAGGCTTATAGCAGGTAAAGCTGATTTCGTCCCGTTCCTGAGTATGTTTTATAATTAAAAAACAAAGACTTGACGGTCCTTCTCAGGGCCACTCACCTCTTTCAAAATGAGATAGTATTCATTTTGCCAAAATCAATTAAAACTCAAAATCCATTTTACCCCATGATCTACGTATGTGAGTGCGTGAGTGGAGGTCCTTATTCTATAAAAAGAGACACTGATCTGACATGAATATATAAGAGTTATGGCCTTTAGAATATAGTCATTTGACTTTTTGCAGTCAAGATGAAATGATCGCATCATTTCGTAGAGAAAGAAGAAAGTAAGAGGCAGAAACGTGATTTATCGATTTTCACGGTCTTTGCTCAAATTCATATTAGCGACTTTAAAGATGACATGACTGAGCCCTTTTTCAGAACTAGAGAGTCTACACCAAAGCAAAGTTCACCAGTAAACCGTGAAATGTACTACCACATTCGAGAGACGGAAAAATTTAGAACTACGGCTTAGACGTACACTGTGACGTTTAAAGATTTCAAGTCCAAGGTACCGATGGAGAATCCAGATGAGTTCATTACAGAGGTGTGGGATTCTTTGTGAACTACACTGAAACAAGCCAAAGAAGACGATCGCATTAGACATTCCATATTACGCGACAGTTTGAAGTCTCCCGTTTGGATCGAATTTAGCAGCCCATCAGAATAACGCCTTCTGAAATCATCAACAAGGTTCAACACATGAAATAATAAAATGACAAGTTTCACATTACTGATGGAAAAGCAACAATTTTTATGACCAATGTTTCTCTTCCACTAGGGACAGGACGCAAAAATGTGTTTATGACTGACGAACGTCGCTACTGATGGAAAAGCAACAATGTTTATGACCCATTTTTCTCTTCCACAAGGGAATGTGTTTATGACTGACGAACGTTGCTGCATCAAGCGTAGCTTCATACATATTTACAACCATCAAGAGCAGACTTGTTTAGCCAGTGCCATGGACGTGAGACAAATGTATGCCGAAAAGTACGACACGGCAGAATGAAAAAATGTCTGAAAAACTATCAAAACGATCGGAACGAGCCAACAACGAAGAGAAACAGTACTCTTGTTACAGCAAGCGGAGATATCCAAAAACAAACCCTGGCACTCCGTACGTGCAAAATTTGCAAGATGTCTTGCCTCCCCCTACAAAGGAGCACGTCTATCAATACGATGAACATTTCGATGCTATTAGCAGTACTGCCCCATTCAAGGGATACAGTTATTACTATGAGACATTCGATTATGGATTTAGCTATCAAGAGCAACACAAACATTCTGGATCGAAATGCTCAGAATCTTTGGCCTTTCACCTCTGGTTGGACTAAGGACAAGAACGAGTTCAATGCCCAGCTTGTCAGCGCACTTTTGTCAGTCCAACCTGTTACTAACAACATTAGAAAACGCAAGGTTCACAGCAACAAAGTGATTGTCTACTCTTGAGATTGCACCATACTTGCACACGCAATTGATGACCAAACCCATTGACATGGATAGCATTCGACAATACGACGGGTTGATTAGGTGCAATGTCTTGCCTCCCACGGATTTGTACCATCCCGCTTTACCTTACCATTGCCAAGGAAAACTGATGTCTCTTTCTTCTCGTACTTGTAGACACTTTACTAGAAACACTTACCACCAAAATAAAGTGGAGCATTTAAATGTCCACGACATACTCATTCTGTTAAAAGCCTTGCGTTTTCATTTGGATTTGTCTTGACTTCTACGGGACGCAATTAGCCGACCCTCGCATCGACACTTAAAAGATAAAGCAAACCATTTTGAACCCTGGAGGTAGCTATTCTCTAAGATTCATCATTCGCTCCTTCTTAAAATGGGATCACAATGATCCCACAGTCCTCCCCGAGAAAACTGCCACACCCGAAACACCCATGAGAACCAAAATAAAAAGATCAATGGTGTCATGACCAGGTCGCAGAAAATACCCCAGGAAAAGGAAAGCCAATAGAAGGCAGATTCTACCAGCCAGAGCGGTACATCAGCCAGGTCGCAATCTTACACTAACAAATGACGACCTGCAGCAACGTCGACAGCGTCCCCAGTAGCCTCGGGTTCTTCCACTTTTCCAGTGCTGGTAATGCCAGCCAAACCAAATTTGGCACCCGCTTTTCCTAGTTAATGAAACAATGGACATATGCGTCTCCAAAGGCTTCTCCTCGAGCGGTGACACCCTCCTTTTCTTTATCGGCAGTGGCAGCTGCTCACAAAGTACCTGCCCCCAAAATCAAAGTCCCCTAGAGATTAGGCATGTTACAAAGTTTACTAGATTTGTACAATCAGGAACTGTCCCGAATTAGTCCGTTGGGAACACCTCTACGACGTGTGTTACCTGTCATCAAGTTCATACGACTTAAAGACCCTCGATGGCATAGCATTCCAGTGTAAAAGAATTGTGATAAACGATAGTAACTAGTGGTTATGTGCTCCTAAGCACCCACAGATGCCCCTTCAAAGACGCAACAACGTCACCATCGTTTTTTCCTATCCGAAAAGGAAAGAAAAAAGACAGGGAAAATCTCATCATCCAAACAACGCTTAACCAAGCATCGACGTCATCCCCCGAATAGACGCAGTTGTCTAATGAAAAGGAGAAGTCACCGAAGAGGAGTAATGTTTGGCATATAGCATATGGTCAAGCACTTTGCACAAAACCTTGAACAAAAACTTAAAAGGAATGACAACCAAAATAGGAAGTTTGTTTCAATTCTTCTTAGACAAATAAGACAAATGACACGTCTCTAGCCATGGACTTCAGTGCATTTTATTTTTGTGTGTGATCCTGAACATCCACATATGTCAGATCAAAGACGTGTACTCCACTACCATCTTCGTTCTTCTGTCCAAAAAGGAATTGAAGAAAGTCTCGTCATCCGAAAAAGCATCTAGTTATGCATCTACGTCACTCCCAGAAAACACGTAGTCGTCTAAAGAAAAAGAGGAGTCTCCAAAGAGGATGTTTCATTGGCTATTTTCGAAAAGTAATCTGCACCCTTTTGACAAGACGATATTCCCAAAAAGCGATAAAAGGGTGTGTGTCAAGTCATCGACGTCAGTGTAAATTTGGAACCATCAAACGAAGATGTCATCCCCCAGAAAACATCTTTCTTTACTTCCCCCAAAAAAGAAAAGGAAAGGACTACCACCTCGTTTAACTAAATATTGGGAGGTGTTGTCCGTCCTGTTCAAAGCCTCTCCACTCATGCGATTACAAATCATTCAAACTGCATCGAACAATGTCATCGATGATGTGTGCGAATGTTGTTTGAATGTCTTGATAGGCACGATAACTTTGTCTCCACATCAGCAACAAATGCCTAGCTAAACATTGGCAAGTTCAAATCGTTCAGACAACAATATAAAATCGTCAAAAGAAAAAGATGTTGGTGCAACGCGAAGTATTTGTACCCAATATAGGAGAACGTCTTGCAAAAGCAATAGCAGCCCCTGCGTTTGGACGTGTTGGAAATGTTTTACCCGCCTCAGAATAAGAAGTTATAAAGGACCTCTGGAGTACAAAGAATACAGACGTACCCATTGGAAGCAAAAGGATGGACCAAACATGAGTTCAGTGCCTTACAAACGATGGATAGAAAACCAGTGTTTGCATGAACAACGAACCCCGCATTTACCTCCCAATCCTCATTTGGCAGAGATGTCCCAATTACATCTCGAAGCAATCGTTGGTATATTGCAACGATTTCTCCGAAACAGAAACATCGCAAAGGTACGGTCAACTATTGCAACTACTGTAACTCTTTCACCTCAAGGCTTAAGGAGAAACCTCTCTGCTCGCTCTGAAAGAATTTTAGACTCAGATGAAAAGTTACCCACTACCACTACCCGTAGCAGGCAAGACAGACACATCCCCGAGATTGACCGAGGAAGAAGAGTCACGAGAAGTCTTTCAAACTTCCTCCGCAACTCCAATTCCTAGTAAGTTTACAGAGTCCTTGTTGACCCCTTTCTCCAACGAGAAGAACTCAAACTTGGTTAAAAAGATGATGTCCACTCCTCCTTGGACAGAAGTGAAAAAGAAAGAATGGAAACCAGAAGTAAAAAAAGAAAAGAAGGCGAACTCCATCCCATTACCTCCACCACCACCACCACTACCCTCGTTTTCTACTCATGTGGCACTTCGGATACGTAAACACGTTTCTAAACCATCATTTGACCCCATCCAAAGTAGCATCAGAAAAGAAAGGAATACTTTTTAAGAAAATGGGAAAAGTGTCAGCCAGCATTTAATACGATCCAGCCATCATACACGTTATGGAGGAGTTCAGAAATTGTATCGTGCTTCAAAAACTCAACTGAAAATTCTCCATTTACTTGAAGTGCGACGATGGTTACAGGGAAAGCCACGTACACTTTTCACAAACCCATTTGACGAAAATTTTCCAGAGGTCGCACTCAAGAGGAAGTCATGGATCATCAATTACAAGCCTATTTAGCCGATTTCTCTCATTTAGCCATCTACAATCGTAACAACAAATATTTGTTTTGTGTCGTTGACGTCTTTTTTAAAATTGCATATGTCGTGCTATTGACTTCCAAATCGAGCCACGAGTTAGTTCGTGCCCTAAAACTGGTGTTGAGACAAAGTGATCGTCACCTCTTCAATGGCAAACCGACAAAGGCTCTGAATTTCCAAAAAGGATCAAAGAAACTAAGCTTTTCGAAAATGATCAAAGAAACATGGCATTTGTTTCTTCATTTTCTGCACCACCAAGAATCCCGAAACCAAACTCAGCATCTTGGAACCTGTTCAACGTACCTTAAAAGAATGCATGAGAAAAAAATTGATGCATCAATACACACTCAAGTACATCGACGTGGTACGCCACCTGGTCCAGGAGTACAACCAATCTTAACATCGGATCATCATTTTTATTTTTTCTGTCTCACAGGAAGTAACTCCCAACAACTAAGTGACCTTTTGAGCGCCTGGTTGGTACGTCCCCGATTGTGGCTATACCAAACAAATGGAAAGGGTTGGCGACAAGAGATTGGATACACATTGGCCAGTTACTTACCCAACTGGACCACCGAATTGTTTTGTCTCACTGGACGAGTGCGTTTTTGTCATCTTGCCGTGTATAAATTGGAAGACGTGAACGGGGAAGTTATTACAAAAATGTCTTACTTGTCCGAGTTACAACACGTGACCAAACAAAAAAACGAAAGGTACGACATCGAAAGTATTCTCGAACAAAAAACCCATGAATTGTGCAAATGTTCTGTCAAAGAAGTCAAAGTACGTTGAAAAGGATATCCTCCCAGTTTTGATTCGTGTGTCGACGCTTCACAGGTCATCGACTGAAAAAAGAAGTGACCTTCAACAGAGCCTAGCTGACAAAGTGATCATTCCTTCCCCCTGTTCTTCTCTGCATGATCTACAAAAGCAACCTTTTTGGTGTGGTGAACGTGTACCTAAAACACAAATCATCTTTTTCTGCCGAATGGTTATGGTGTATTGTGTCGTCGGTGCAGCCATTGCCAATTTGAGTTTGCAAGAAGGAGACAAACAATTGTGGACCATTTTACTGTACAGCTGCATCGGTTACCTTCTTCTCAAGATTTCCCTTTAAACGGGAACAACAACAATGTCAGTCATTTTCCCAACAGTCACCATTCCAACAACAATGCCCATTTAGACACTCCTCTAAATTCCAGTGACCCATCGGACAGCAGCACGTTGATGGAGAATTATTTCCAATTTTACTAAATGATACCCAGTGAGAGTTTCATGGAGGTGTTTCTAAACAAACGTTTGTGCTGTTACAAGGCTGTATTACCTCATGTCATTCAATTGAATCACATCGCCCATTGGAAAGTAGCTTTGTTGGATGTAATACACAAATCAAAACCGTCGTCGAAGTAGAAGTTCATGACGACCAATTGCAACAAAACTTAGAAGAACACAGCACTGTAATTGACCCTATGAAAATATAGGACCTCAAAACTATACGGTGTACGTAACTGTTAACCATTCATGCAGGCTATTATTTTAGTGGTCAACATTTGGCGACTATGATTGCTACCACGTTCAATACACTGTTTGTTAATTCAGAAAATATGTCACCTTTGAGTACCATAAAGTGACTCATCTAGTAATCCAAATTTCAGAGGAAAGATTTTTTGCCATTACATTTTGTCCGGAATTGGGAGATATTTTAGATTCCCTACAGAAATGAACCAAGGAGTTAATTTGATTCCTGTCTACTCCGATGTGTTGGAGTTCAGCGTGGTGGGACACACCTCCGTACTATTACCGTGTCCTTTCTGTCAAAGTGGATTCTGTCACGAACACCGACAAGGAAGGTGGAAATAAAACAAAAAACAAAATACCTATCACGTTCACCACGAATTTGTACATCATCATTATTTGCCCGTCAGTAAGTTGTATTTTGACAGTGTCAACATTGCTATAAAATTGGATCTGGGACAAAATATTCCATTTATTAAAGGGAAAAACATTTTCCAGAAGAATTACTTGACGTTGTACTTGTCCCTGTATGAAGCAACGGGACAGTTAATAACCAACACCAGTCACGGCATTTAATATGGAGATTATGCTAGAGGTAACACATTGTGGGCTTTGATTTCACTCCAGACTCGTCGCATCGACGAAGGACATTTTCACCATATAAAATCCGGTCTACTGCGTGTGGAACTTCAGTTTGCAGATGCTCCCGCCGAGGAGTTAACGTCATCCTGAATGCCGGATTCGATAACACCATATAAATCAACAGTTTGAAAGAATTCATTCAAGACCTTTAACAACTATGGAAGACACTTATCCCTCTTTGAATAATAGCGAAAATTACGGAATTGATCAAGAAAGATTGCTATGGATATCAAAACGATCATTCCAGTCAAACACTATACATGATGATGAGTCAAGAAGAGAATTGGACGAGTATCAAAGCTTGGAGTCTCATCTCGGAAGAAGCCGTATTGCATCAGTGGTATAAAGATGTGTATGATCATTCCTCTCCTACACCGATTGCTCTAGAGATCCATCACATCAAAGCTCTTTTGACTCAGAGTGAGGATACCAAGCAAAGAAACGGGTATTTGTCTGACATTTGTAAGCAACAGGTCTGGATTGAATTGATGACTTATCATTACCTGTGAAAAAGAAGAAGAAAAAAAACAAATGGATACCTGGTAACTTTATTAGCATTTGAATAACAGTCCATATATTGCTTCTTGGAATCATGTGCTAAAGTTAAACTACCTCGTCTCAAACCTCAAGACTATCAATCTTATGTCATCAATACGGACGACAGTCATCTCCCAGGAACACACTGGGTAGCCGTCTACTCTCCTAAAGAGGGTTGTGTGAAGTATTTGATTGGTATGGATTGCCACCTTTGGAAGACGACATCACTGACTTTATGAGACAGAAATGCTCAACTACACGGTTCAATAATGTGAAATTACAAGGCACAGATTCTATTGTGTCTGGACAATATTGTGTATATTTTATACATCAACGCAGTCTTGGATATTTTTTAGAACATTTAATGACTAAATTTGATCGTCATTCTTCTAGAAATAGGGACAAAATAGACCGATGGTTTTGTGACCATTATGGTTATATGTTGTCTTTTTGTTGGATAAGTAGTGTATACAAGGGCCTAATGACTTCCATTCCGATAAATCTAGCTTCACTTCACAACGTTATCAACCATGTAAGCAATAATTTGTTTGAAAATTGTATTTATTGTTCATTGTTAATTGTTACTTGTTTGTTATTTGAATAAGAAATGTTCTGTTTTGAGACAAAACAATATCTATGTCGTTTGTTTTCAAAGTTTCGTTTGTATCCACGTTGTTTGTCTTTATATGAGATTTCCGACCCAACAGAAACTCGTAGGAATGTTTTCTATCGTGTCCGCACTAGAACCATATAAAAAGAAACAATCTCCAGTATGACCATCCATTGTTGGGCCATCCTCCTGGAAAGATGTGTTCAAGACTAGCTAAGCTGAACGAAGCTTACGTAAATTTACATCGTGTCAGACCAAGTCTGATACCGAAACCTGAAGAGATACAGAATGATAAAAGCGACTAAAGACCTGATAGAAGACCTCTTCAGAATGGAAATTAAGAAGAAGAAAGAAGAATGGAAGGTGAAGTACAGAATTCATTTTCAGCAGAGAAGGCAGGAACCAGACAGTGGGTTTGTAGAACGCCGTTTCGACACGAAAGAGTTCTCCCACTCGTTTCGAAGAAGCAGATCCTATCCTGTGGAAATGCTTGTCGCCAGACGGGGACGAAATCGAAGGCGATAAAATATTGTCATAAATCATCGTCCACAAAAACAACACTCTTTTGTTGATTATATGAACCTTTGTGCATTTAGGTATCAGGGGACGTTTTTCTTCACGTCCTCGCTGATAGTATATAAAAGAAGCGCTCATCAGTCTGGCTATCTATCGGTGATTCATCAATTTGAAAATTAATGAATAGCAGAGTTGCTAAATTGCTTGAACTCGAAATATGCCAGACACCTCCTGGATGAGCTGGCTATAGAGGCCATAGCCGAACAGGACAGGATAGAGAAGGAGGTGGAAAGAAAAGAAAGAAAAGAAAGAAGTGGAGATAGAAAGAAATCGATTCTACCTCACCTGATCATGAGTCCAGAGTGTTAGGTGAAACTTGAGGTGAGGACGCCACCACAGTCAGTCAGTCCCAGTACGATGGTCACAGTCACAGCCACAACAGCTACAACGACAACAGCTTCATCCACGGTTGCGGTAATCGAGAAGGATGGAAGTCTTCACTAACTCACAAAGTGAAGACTGGGATAGTGCAGTCTGTCATCCTCTATCTGCGCTCCCATCAACTACAGTCGATTGGGACAATCACTGGAATCGTCGTTGTTTCTGTGGCGCAAGATTAGAGAGATGTCACCATTTACCACGTGCATTTAGAGTTATGAAAAACACCCCAACCATGGCTAGCCACATCTCTGGAAAAGAGACATGTCAAATTGCCGATTGTTGAATAAATGGAGCAGTGTAATTATAAGCACTCACTTCTTTAATGATGTGATAGTGCGTGTGTGTATGCGTGGGCGTACGTTTGTTGTGTGGATGGTAGTGTATGTATGTATGTATGTATGTATGTATGTATGTATGTATATATATATATATATATATATATATATATATATATATATATATATATATATATATATATATATATATATATATATATATATATATATATATATGATGTGTGTGTGTGTGTGTGTGTGTGTGTGTGTGGTTTTGCTTTTTTATAGAATATAATACTTTTTATATTTCATTCTGTATTGATAGCAGATCATGCATGAAGTGAGCGTAAGGAATGTTTTTATTTCACGTCCATCCTTGTCCTTGACATATATGAACTCAAGCTTCCGTCATTCGCGCCAGTCTATGGAATAATCAAAATGAAGATGGCCATAGACTTATTCAACAAATTGAGACGCAGCTGGTTTTGGTTAATGGATGTGGTTTATGTGGTGTAAAGGCTTGAAAAAGACTGTAGGTATCCAGTTACGAAAGATTTTGTGTCTAGTCAAGTAACCATCCTAAAGGTAGCCAGGGATCTGGTAGAAAGTATGCTACATCACAACAACAGTCAATTTAGCCAACTTATCCCACTACAGTACGAAGTTTGCGGAGAGTTCCAGCTCCAGAGAGCCCTTTGAGATAACTAACAAACTAATGTCAAGGAACAAATGTACACCACTTCAAACTATCATCTCTCAAGTAGACCTTCTGGACCTGTTTGTAAATTTCTTCCGCGACAAAGTACAAACCATTATAGATTCGCTTGACAACACAGTTTCATTTGACTTGTCACCATAAAGTTTTTTTTACAGAATTTCAGCGACAAATCGTAAGAGCATTTGAAGCTGTCTCTATAGATTTGGTATGGAAAATCGTCCTTGATTTGTCTGCAGCATTAGATACAATAGACGATGATATATAGTTTCACCCTCTCCAGCGTGTATTTGGCATTCAAAATACAGCCTTACAGTGGTTCAAGTCCTACTTAGTCAAAAGGACACAAATTGTATCTGCAAATGGAATAAACGCCAGTCCAGTTGATCTATGTTGTAATTGTTCCACATGCGTCTGTTCAAGGACCTGTTCTCTTCATTCTATGCATTCAGCCGTTCTCAAGTGTCATAGAGCATCACCCAGTGTCTTACCAATTGAATGCTGATGACACCAAAATATACAAGTCAAGCCACCAAATTGGAGTTGATGTTACCATCCAAGGTGTAGAGAGTTGCATTTCTGATGTGAAATCATGGATGCCATGTAACAAGCTGCCGATGAATGATGATAAAACTGAGGCCATTCTGATCACAACACAAAGACTTTCTCATTCACATCCTTTACCTCAAACAATAAATATCAGCAACACCAACATTAAATTGACACAGTCAGAACAAAACCTAGGTGTTCCTCTAGACAGTACTCTTACATTGCACCAACATTCATGAATACATGCAAGGTTGCATATCTTGAGCTGAGACGCATCAGCTCCATTCGCAAATATCTTTCAGTTGATGCCACTAAAACACTTGTGTGTTCATTAGTACTCTCAAAGCTGGACTATTGTAACTCAATTCTGCCTGGTTCGTCACAATATATACTCCAGAAACTTCAAAAAGTTCAAAACACAGCTGCTCTGACCATCTTAAAAGTACATCGATCAGAGCACACCTCACAAAGGCTCTGTACCCTACACTGGCTATCCATTCGATCCAGAATCAAACACAAAATCTGTTCTCTGTGCTACGTTTCACTGACGGACTCCAGTCTAACATACCTATCAGGCCTCACCCATGTGTATACATCAGCAAGGTACCTACTCTCCTCTTCTGACAATCGTATACTCGTTGTTTCCACTATGAAAACGAAGTCATATGGACAACGTTCGTTTGCATACCATGGCCAGGCGATGTGGAATGAATTGCCCATTGAAATTAGACACAAAGACAGTGATCCCTTTCAAGAGTGCTCTTACATCTCGCCATTTTCAACTGCAAGAAGAAACTTAGAGACCTAATAATGTTTTGTACCTTAAAGGTTTTCAGCATGTCTTCTGTTTTCCAATTTCCTGGTTTTTTGTTGATTTTTCTTTATTGATTTTTTTCTTCTGTAGTGTAGTCATATCATTATAGATGTTGTAAGTGCTTAAAGCTTCTAAAGATTAGGCGCTATATAAAGTCCTCATTGTTATTACTTGAAGAAGTTGAGAAGTTGAGAGTTTTTATCCATCCTCTATGTATGAGAAATGGAACCTGAAAGGAGGCGCTTGATGGTGTCATCAGAGTCCTGTATTGTTTTAGAGAATTGCACAGAGTGGCCTTTTGTATGTGAGGGTTACAGCAAATAAAGAAAGCTGAAGACATGATGAAAAAGGTGATGGCAGAAGATAAAATATACATTCATACAAGAGAAAGGAAAAAGAAAACAATACGATGCAAGACTTTTACAAACTAAATAACAACTGGATGAAGATGCAAGAGAAATATGGAGTAATGGAACATCCTGACTAGATACCAGCGGAAGACGAAGAAGATGATGAAGAAGAAGAAGAGGCCACTTATTATCCTTGGAAAGATTTGCTTTCTTGATTAATAAACAAACAAAAATGTATTTTTTAATTGCTTGTATCATTGTTTGTGAATTGTTTGCGACTGTATATTGTATACAGTATGTGTTATATCAGTATATGTATGTGTCTCTGCTGAGCGCCTAAAGAGACAGCTGTTAGTACCATTTTTTTGTAAGGCTTTGGTATGACTCGACCGGAGTTTAAAACCACGACCAGCCGCATCCAAGGCGGACCCTCTAACCACCGGGCCACCGGAGCGGTCGAACTTGTATAGCGAAAATATTATATTCGGTGACTTGTTCAGCTTATATAGTGGCATGCGTATATTTCAGGGACTTGTTATATGTTGTGCAATCTAATCGTATATTTAGTGATTTATTATTATTACATACTATAATGTGTATATTCAGCGACTTGTTAAACTTTTATGGTACCAAGCATATATTCAGTGACATGGTGACTTCTTTTTCTGTCGTAGTTCGTAAATGCAGCGGATATTCAGTTCTCCCATTAGTAACTGGTTTAACTTACTGGGTTAAAGGTCATCAGCCAAGCTCCAACATTTTTCTTTTTACATCAGATTTGCATTACATGATTAAAAGTGGTGATACTCGCAAAAAAATAACAAACCATATCAAGTGTAAAGAAGAAATAATAATTCAATTACTGGAAATATAGGTATACAACGCTGTTACTTCCCCTTAGATACGATTTTTAACCTGTAGAGGACGCCAACCGGAAATGATCTCCGTTTATCATCATAAGACGAAGTGCATGCTTCTTGTTCTCGAAACATAAAACACAATAAACTGTGGACAGTGCACATATAAATGAAACTACTGAAAACTAGCTTACTGTTGGGTGATATAGATCTGCGTGCACGACGCACTAGATTATGTCGCTTTCAAAACTGGTCCATTGTTTCAATATATTTTGAAAATTACCGTCAATACAGGTAAAAATGAATCAAATCTGACTTCCCGATGTCTACCAACTTTTTTAAAAGAAAAGAAATCGGCACACATAAAAGATTCCAAGACAATCAAACTTGCCTTTCTTATGTCGGTCGAGTTGATAAGAAAAATTGGAACATTTAAAGGATACTAAAGACTATTTCTGGGGATGGTTTGCTTTGTAATAAAATAACATTTTCATTTGTTATCCTCTCGGTAAGTTTAATCAAGGAGTTTATTGCTAGCTGCCAGTTGTGTTTATTCATCACACGGCTTCTATATTTTTGCCGTGTGTAATGATAATTGTGTTTGCAGCGGAAATACACAACAATAACTTGCTTTAATATTACTTTTGTAACCCATTCTAGCGAAAAGATTATCATCACAGTGAATATATTTTTAAAATAATGATATTTTTTTTTATTTGCGAGATAGTAACGTTAACCTGGATACCATATAATCTTGGTCAGTTTCCACCTTGCAACTAATCATGCGTGAATGACAAGTGCCTTCAAGCAATCGGGCGATATGTTCGTCTCTTTTGCGAATCGACATAAGCGATATACACTAGAATAAGGATGCATGCGCAAGCCTCATCCTCTACATATATGGAGTTTGTTGATATATTTTTCTTCAATAAATTTTGCAAGATAAAAACAGAAGGATTAAATGATAACAATGCAAGGTTAGTTTCTTTTTTTTATTTTAAGACAAGTGGGTTTTTTTTATCAATTGTATTGTATCATGGGGGGGGTACAAAGTCAACACAAACTGGTTTCCTTTCTTATTTGTATGGAATATTGGAGCAAATATGATTAACCATATTGACTAGTAAAGATAATAATTCAATGTACGTGGAGAGTTCTGGACAACTTGAAGAAGTAAAACACTAACATTTACTGGAGAGTTTCATATATCAGCAACTAAGAACTCTCTCTCTCTCTCTCTCTCTCTCTCTCTCTCTCTCTCTCTCTCTCATGTGTAATCGAGTTTTTATTATATGGAGTAGTTTTATAACCTGATGCCTAAAATAAAATATATTTTTTAGAATACTCATGTACTCTTCCCTTTGAAATATGTATGCGTATTCTATATAATATTACCAGATAAGTAGTATCGTTTTATAAATCAATATTGATAATTTGACAGGAAGACTTAAATCGAGTAGTAATGATTATTACAGTACAAAATGAAAGTAAAGTTGTATTTTTTTTAAATGAAGAATTTATCAAAACCTTTACGTACACTCTAATTAAAGTTAAAAGGTCAACATGTTCTAATTATGTAAAGTTTTACTGAAAAATTGTGATCAAAGACTTTTCGTTTTTCTACTATATTACAGTATGCAAACGAAGTTAATATTTTCCTACGGTGTTTTCTGCTGTGTGGCATATTTAGTTGATTGTATATGTATTAATCTATGTATTCATTTATTTTTCTTGTAAATTAAGTAATCATTAAATGTTTATATTTTTTTAAACTTGTATAAAGATCATGATCTGATCATTCCCAGCTAATTTCTGGACTAAATTATGAATCCATTATGAAACAAAACACAGACGGACCGATCTACATTATTGTCCTTTATTTAGTCAACACATATTACTAAGTTAACTATATTTTGTAGCTACTTTACATGTATTTATTTTCACAACAGGAACTACTTACCACTGCTTCACGTTATCGTTCTCTGATGAAATATGGGCAATATTTCTTTCAGAAATTAACTAGAGGACCGCAACGTTTTTTCAGCACGAGTTTTCCAAAGAGATATTTCAAGGAAATTCATGCCACCTCGTGAAATCCAGTTGTGAAAACAATAAGAGACAAATCTTTCCAATTTTCAGAATTGTTAACAAGGAACTTCTCTCCACATTTAACAACTACACGATAATTTACACACTGAAAGGATGGGGAAAAGGCGGTTCCGGCCTTCATGAATGGAATCAAACCACAAACAATTGCTTGCTAGATGAAGCATTGATATTTTCAGCAGAAATCAGGTAATATACCTCTCTAAAAATGTTTCGAAGCCAAACATAGTTTAAAGTATATCATCTTCTTCCATTCACTATCCTTCATTTAGTCACTACATAATAGCAAGTTGACAGACACAATACTGGCCAATATTCTCATCAAACATACTTTACTGATTGTTTTTGATAAGTTTATATATGGCGTTTATAAAGTTCAATTTATTATATTATTCGCAGTAGGGTTTGCATTTTATAGATGCTGTACAGTTGCTGTACAAGTACTTTTTAAACTTTAAGCTTTTACAAAGGTTTAATTTAAGATAATACTTTTGAGACCCTATAATATAACGAGTATATTAATATAGTGGTGTTTTCTTTAAAATATTGCAAATGACTACAAACAAGGTAGTTTTATTTTTCTTATTACTAACGTTATCAAAGGCGTTTGAGCACGCATTTGAATTGGTTAACTGCATTAAGTGTCGCAGAACACAAAACATTACTCATTCGTAATATCAGAAAGGAAATGCCTTCACTACTGCTTTTCAACGTTTCTGTATCAAATAACCGAACGCTCGAAACAGTTTGAGGATATTCCAAATGATGTATTATTGCACACAATCAAAACTATTAGGTTACTAGATTCCCCTGTTCATCTCAGGACGTATAATCATGCGCATTGCTTGTGTGCTTTGACAATTTTAGGAAACCAGTATGCTGTATATTTATTGCGTTTGGGACGTTCACACAGCATGTAATCGATTTTCAAGTTTCCTAACTTCATGAATTTGTGAAATGTGAAGGTTAATACATACAGATTTGTTTTGAGATTCATCCATTGATTAAAATCACAAAGCCCAACATACGTTCTTCATGAAAACAGACACTGGTAAGAATACTCTCTCTCTCTCTCTCTCTCTCTCTCTCTCTCTCTCTCTCTCTCTCTCTCTCTCTCTCTCTCTCTCTCTCTCTCTCTCTCTCTCTCTCTCAGGTGCGACTGTTCTTCTATTTACTACACTCATACGTCTGTCCATCAGGTTTCTACGCTCTGACGTGTACACTGAAATGTATTACATTCAGACGAATGTCCATCAAGTTAATCTACTGAGACACATGTCCATTAGGTTCAACTGTTCTATTATTTACTACAAACCGACGTTTGTTATTGTTATTTTACGTAAAATATATACTGTCAATCATTTCATTCAAAATACGTTTTTTATCTCTGTTTTCATTGATACACTCTATTTATATTCCCGATTTATCATGAGCCTCATATGTTAACTTGATCATCTCATCGCTTTGCATTCAGCTAAGGATCGAAAACTGATTGTGGCTTCCGTGAATTGTTCGTTTCTATCTTTGAGTGTCAGCTTTCTTCATAGCAAAGACAAAATGCATAGAAAGATCTAGAACCTCGGCATCCGCATTTTAGCCTCTCCTTCAAAACTCCTAATTTCAGCCTAAGCCCGTTGACATCATCATAATTTTTTCCCGCCTCATTAGGTGCAATGTAATGTTTGTTTGTGTATTTCTTTATTCAATAATACTGTCCAAAACGTTATAAACACGATCGGATTAAGACGCGCTAAAAATTATGACGCTGTACGTTTTTTTTTGGGGTGGGGGGGTGGGGGGTGGGGTGGGGAATGACCACAAGACGAGTATGATGCCAGTGAATAGGAAACTGGGATGAAAAATAATTAGGTACCTTATTAGAGGCAATGAAGCTTAAATGCCGATACTCCCATCCTATCCTAGACCGATAAATACACAAATGAACATACAATAGGTTCTTACTGTGATTTATAATATGTAAATGCTGGTATCATAGTATCAAACCTTTGAAGGCGACAACGCCGTTTTATTGGAATATTTCAGCAAGTGTGTTGCCTCCCAATTCGACCAGAAGAGACCGTTTGTCTCTATTCACGCAAATTGACCACAGCGTTCCCTCCAATTGAACGTTTATATCACTGAGTACTGCACCCTGTTTAGAAAACGTTACTATTCTCCTCTCCCTGTTATCTGTAACGTACAGTATTCCCCGATGAATGTCAAGGCTCCATGGGTCATAATACTCATTGGAGTACCGCCAAATTATCTCCCTTTTTTTCATGTCTAATGCTACAGTCTCGCGACCGTTAATGATGTAAGCAACATGCTCTTCCTCCATGGCGATGCTGGATACAGGACCCATCATATCAAGCTCTACTGAATATTCCTTTTTCAATCCATCCAATCGATACACCGCTACTTCGCCATCTTCTGTACCAACAAAAATGCAATCCTTGAAAAAACATAAAGATGCGATAGACGTTTCTGTATTAAATGTCTGCACGTGCCGGAAGCCATCTTTCGTAATTTCAATCTCAGATACAAGACATTTTTTGCTTAGAGCAACGAGAACGCTATTGTTACGTGATTTACAAATGGCGTCGGGAGCCTGATCAAATTTATGCGTATCCAAATAACTGTAATTTCTACTGTATAGAAGAATACATTGTCCAATTAAATCTCCAACAACTAATCCTCCATCTGGCAAAATCACTAATCCCTTTGCCTCCTTACAGTGCTCCATACGGTGAATTTTAATAAGGACAGATGCGTCGTGACATTTATCTGTATTATTTGTTTGGGACAGCGACACATAGTCTAATTGCACCTGTGGTAATAAATCCTCATTTATCGACATAATGTCGTCTATATTGACCGGTTTGTCGATTTTCTGATCCTGGTTCATATTGGCCTTTGTTTGCATTCCTTTAATGTCGTACTGTTGTTTATCGTGCGTGTGTCTTGTTGTCCTTGGAATTGTTGGCAACATTCTGCGATCTTTTCGTTCTGGAGAGAAGTGGATGGAAGGTACGCATTGATTCTCTATCGTGTTATTTTTATCTTCCGATAAACTTGCTTTTGTTGCAAAGATTTTGTCATGTAAATGAAGATGATCATTTTGTAAGGATGGCATTTTAACAGTCTCATCTGTATCGGTCATACATTTATCAATAACTTCATTTGATTTATTTTCCACTGAACATTCACCAACTCTATTGATTTTATTTACTGAATCTGTAGCTATCTCTTGCTTTGGATTACTTTGTTCGCTTTGAACTGGCTGTAATAATGAACTTTCGCACTTGGTATCAAGGCTAACTTCTCCCAATTTAAAATTATTTGTTAGAAAATTCAGAATTTCTTCAGACGGTGAAAAAACTAGCTTTGAACACATCAAACTTTTCCCAATAGTTTCTACGAGATTCTGCGCCTTTATTACAGCTGAACTCATGCTCTCCTTTTCCTTTTCTTTGCTGCCATTATCTGCCTTTACCTGCCTTGAGTTAGTGATAACAAAATCTTGAAGTCTGAAATTATATATGTAAAAAAATTAATTAGAACAAATATATTCATAAATATCGTCTCTAATTCAAGCGACGATGACTCATTATAGATCTGCACAAATCTATGATAATATGAATTCAAGTATGTATAAAAGCTAAATATTGAATAAGTAAGATTTTATCTGAGGTGTCTGCACGTGCATAAGCAGTACCAACACGTGACTAAGTACGCGTGCAGCTAATTACACTTTCCCAAGACAATTCCGTTTTCTGCTGACAAAATTGTATGTATTTTGACAGGATCTGCGTGTCTCGTCAAGTCTGAAGACTCAGTTCTCACGTACGTCCAAACAATACTTTCTTTAAATATTACCTCGCTTTTTAATATTTTAATCGTAAATATTAAGTAAATTGATGCAATCTAATTTTTTCTTACTGTCTACTTTCCTCTTCCAACTCCTTGATCTTGATTTCAATTGTGTCCTCAATGACAGAAGCTTTTTCTCTAACGAATCCTAGTGCATATTGTTCGAGGTCTTTCACTTTGGCTGTGATTTTCGAGCACACAGATCGGACTTCTCTCTGAACTTCATTCTCAGATACGTGAAGAATTTTCAGGCGATGCAAAAGCTCCCTAATGATGGAGCTACAAGCCGTTTGTATGTCTTGTTGGCTGGATAGGAAATCGTTTAGATTCGACAACGGGCGAGATACGGTGCTCATCTGAAGAAAAATTAATAATAATAATAATAATAATAATAATAATAATAATAATAATAATAATAATAATAATAGTAATAATAATAATAGGGTGTTTTACCATTACACTTAACGTGGCGCCCACACGTAGAAGAAACCGGAGAGCACTTGCCCCAACCACCACCACCATCGCCACCCGGATTTCACCTCTTATACATATTTTGGCCTTCATCTGTAAAACTTAATAGATGACCAGTGCATGTTTGCCACCCTCCTGAAAATAATTATGATGGCGCCCCTGTATCCTTGCTACGGTTTCAGTGCCAGAAGTACTGGATCGATTGAGTGTGGTATTGCCAAAGGATGAAAGGTAAATTTGGATGAGTATTAAAATAGACTGGAACAACTACTTTTTACCGAATGTCACACGTTTTTACACGTATATAGGCCAGCGCAATTCACACACGTGGATAGATCACGGCATCAAAACAGAAAACAATTTCTTTCTCACAAATCATTAAAATTAATTGAATATTAGTTTGGAACACGGTTAGCTTCACATTATGGCCAATTATGGCATGTACACGCAGCTTTTACGGACTGTGGGACTGATAGATAGATACTAAATGTTACAACTCTTTTAAATCGAACCAGCATGCCTAATATGACGTATGGTTCTTATAATATAGGTTAGCCAACTAATATATCAGTTAGAAAAACGAAGCTGAGTTTAATGCCCTTTGTAAATTCACCATCCTTAAATCACATCGATACCAAATGTAAAGAATCGTCTGCAACATAGACTTAAAATGCACCGTTCAGAAATCCATGAATATATAGCCTGGTTATCTTCGCTGTCCAACGGTACACCCACTTCTTTCCAACGGTACACCCACTTGTTTCCAACGGTACACCCACTTCTTTCCAACGGTACACCCACTTCTTTCCATCAACAAATCCTTGCCATATTTAAATAGCTGAAGCGGTACAAACTGCCCTGCTATTTGATTGGATGCAAAAGAAGAAAAAAAAATCTCCCACCCACCAACCCCAAGCGATCAAATCAGATCTATAAAAGCGTTTAAATTGGGAGATTCTTAGAAATAATCATAGCGGCTTGCATACACAACGACACCTGTCATACGTATTTACCACTTATATATATATATATAAGGTGGGGTGGGGGTGTTTAACCCCGTATGTTTTACACGGTAAGAGTCTGATGTTGGATTAAAGTCGTGTGTGGCCATTTGACCAGAAATGGATATGAGCTAATACGTTAGAGACAGACTGATACACACGTTGCAGGCAAGTCAGGTGAGGTGAACCACAATATAACTGATTAGAATCTAAATATAGTACCAAAGTAGGTTTCTCTTTCGTCAGATTAAAAAAAACATATGATCAACACTTCACCGATATAAATTGTAGAGAAAACTCAAATGAAACTCTGTCTAGATATTATTGTTTTCAATGTATGCAGTTTTTACAGTTTTATGAAAGTTATATTATTTTTCTTACTTATTTCACTAAAAGTAGAAAGAACATAAGAGAGTGATTAGCAGCCTGGATGAACCTCAGCTTATTACCGTATGCTGCTTCCTTAAAACAAGAAAACAGCATTGCATTGTTGTCTCTTAATATACTTTCTCTGACATTCCGTGAATTTAAGTAAGTATAATAAAGAATATACGCTTTCACTCAAACCACATGTTCGAAATTACGGCAATATTTTGTCTGATTAACACAGGATGTTCTCCGTGAAAATCTACACCTAAACTGAAAACAGTAATCAATCGAAAAAAAAAAAACAAATCTATCAAAGCTATGAAAGTTATTGTCTTTGGAAGGGAAGGTGAAGTAAAATATGTTGGACTGGTTGTCAAATTCTAAGATATTTCAGAGTTTAGAAAGAACTGCATGCAAACCAAAACATAATGAGGTGTATTTATATCCATAAAGAAATTAATTATTTCAAAGGTTGGTTAACACTGACAACAAATATGTGTTAATTAAAAGAAAGAAATACGACTAAGAAAGGCCGCTATTGTAAACAATACAGACGTTAAACTTTATACAATCTGTGTGAATTTTCTGAACTTTTCAAATATTGAGGATCCGGCCATTCTTTAACACATGGCCAGCATAAAGTACATGGTGGGTACTAGGGGACGAAAATTAGGCATGTACAGTTTTAGTATCTTCTGTGCGAAGCAATAGTATTTTCTAATTCAAACTTTTTAAACTTTTCTTCAGCGTGCTTAACTATATTATGTATTATCAACTCTGTTTGGAAATTAACCGTCATTATTAAACAGGGTGTACTTTCACATTTGTTAGAAACATTTTCAAGAGAACTTGATTATCTTTAGATATGTCCGTATCAATATAAATCAGTCGCGGTCTTTCTGTATGTCTGCTTCATTTATCCCTGAATATTGTTTTTAACTATTATCTCATGACATTAATGTTTGATGATATATATCTATCTATATAATTGTATATATTCCAGTCTTCTATTAGTCATTACTGCTATCAGTTATAACTATTTACTTGTACATCTCCCAGTCTTCTTTCAGTCATACGTGATTTCAGTCTATGACTGTTTAGTTGTATGTATATCAGTATTCGTGCAGAAATTGATACCGTCAATATATGACTAGTTAGTTGTATTCCCCCCCCCCCTCCATTCCCCGTCATCTCTCAGTCGTCCTTGCTATCAATCAATGACTATTTAGTTGTATATCCCCAGTCATCTTTCAGTCGTCCTTTCTATTAAGCAATGATTATTTAGTTGTATTTCCCCCAGTCATCTCTCAGTCGTCCTTGCGATAAATCACTGACTATTTAGTTGTATGTCCCCCAGTCATCTCTCAGTCATCCTTTTGATTGGTGAAACAATGACAGTTTAGTTGTATATCTCCCAGTCTTCAATACGTCATCAATTCTATCAACATATGACTGTTTAGTTGTTTATCTCTCAGTCATCCGTATTATCAAACAATGACTATTTAGTTGTATATATTCCAGTTACATACCTTCTCTCGGTAATCCTTGATATTAATCAATGAGTTTTAGTTGTTTATCTACAATCTTCTCTCAGTCATCTATGGTATCACTCTATGGCTATTTAGATGTTTATCTCCCATTCTTCTCTCGGCCATAGTTTATGTAGATCAATAACTATTTAGTTGTATATCCCTCAGTCTTTCTAATTCATCCCTGCTATCAATCTAGGACAATGTAATTGTATATGCCCCGTCATCTCTCATTCATCCTTCCTGTCAGTATATGACTGCTTAGTTGTATACCCCACCCCAAATAATTTCTCGATCATCTTTGTTATCAGTCTATTTTATCCACCTGTCCCTTTCTGATATTAGAATGTTGAAGTGAAGATCCAAATGAATAACACAATGCTTTAAAAAAAAGTTATTAACGAGATTTTTATCATCTCACTTTGAACTAGAGAACTATGTTTTAATTTTCGTTTGCACTATATATATATATATATATATATATATATATATATATATATATATATATATATATATATATATATATATATTAACAAACTGTGATCAAAACTAGCAAAGTTATATAAACATTTCGTGTAACTTAAGTTTGAAACAATTAACAACAGAAAGCACAACGCTGGAAATCAGTTAAATGATGTTAGTACAAATAGCCTATATTGATACTAATGCAACTATTTTGTATTTATTTATTCGAATATTTCTTAAATGATCGAATTTTAAAAGAAACTTAGTATGATGGTTTGAACATATATTTCTTTCATTATAGACTAGCAACTCTTATGATGTAATAGACCATTCAACGAAGACCTCCCTATCTTTCTGCTAGACTGTGTTCCTTTGCTGCTTCTCATTAACAATTTCTGACTTGTTCATTAACACTCTCAATGTACATTTATTACAGATGATCCAGTATGAAGCCTGCTAACTTCGGCAGATTGGATTAGGCAGGTAAAGATGGAGTTGCAGCGACTGATGTCTGATTACACAACCATAATGTTAACGTGGATACGAAAAATCTTCGTTAAACTGTAACATTTTCCGTGAACGATGTATAAGGACTCTTGAAGTATGTAACTGTCGTCTTGAATCATGTGCCCTATCTAACACGTCGATTCAAACCTGTTACGAAAATAATTTATTCCTTCGTAAACTTACCTTTTAACGTGAAAAAGTTCATATTTTATGAAGAATGTCACTGTTTCACGAATTATGGTAATTACAAGTCGTGCAATTTTTTCGCGATAAAAAGTTAAATTTTGTGAACGATGTGATACTTGTCAAGAAAAAGGTAACAATCTTTTGTGAAAATATGTGATTCTATAAAGATATCTGATTGGAACAAATAATTATTTCGTTAAGATTTTCATAGCGTTAGCTAATAATAATTCGTGAACGAAACCGTTTATTCAACATAAGAGTGGATTTATTTCTTGCGAGTAAGACACATTATTTAGAAGAAGAAGTAAAGATGAGTTTTTTATGAAAAGAAAAGCGAAACATTACGTTAATGACACAAATAAAAAAACATTCCCTACTTTGCTTTGTTAAATCGCCTGCATAAGCTTTAATACCCCAGGTCCTATCACCAAAGCTAGCTTGACTTGTTTACTATGTAAATGCAGATTTTTGTATTGTATCGAACATAATGCTGTAGCCAGATATTTCATGCTGTCAATGCTTCTCTAATCTATGGTTGATCAACTTCTATACACCATATAGATAAGGATTATGAATGTGTATTACCATAGGTTATAAATATACAAATATTTATATACATTTCAAAACATCACGTGATCATTGGCCTATATGTTACAGAAATTCTTCTTTAATTTCGGGTGGGGTGGAGGGAGAAGATGGCTACTGAATTTTGTCGTGATAGATTTTATAATTATAATTATCTTGCTTTTGATTTAGACAACTCCATAGATACCTGGTGGCAAGGGGATGGATTAGTGATTTGTCGGATAGATGGTGGGTGGGTTATTTGGTTATCAGATGGATGGATGGATGGATGGATGGATGGACGAACGGACGGACATACAGACAGATCGATTGATCGATCGATCGAGATGGATGGATGGATGGATGGATGGATGGATGGATGGATGGATAGATAGATAGATAGATAGATAGATAGATAGATAGATAGATAGATAGATAGATAGATAGATAGATAGATAGATAGATAGATATGTAGGTAAGTAGGTAGGTAGGTAGATAGATAAATGATAGATATATAGATTGATAAGTAGATAGTTATATAAAATAGCGATAAAATTATAGTCTCAGTATTAATACTTTCTCTAGTGTACAAAAGTTATATTGCATATAACGTATTGGTATTATTGATTACCAGACCAGTAAAATGTAGTCTCGCTAGGTATTGCTGTTATTTTCAGCTTTTATTTCTTATATGTAAACAAAGACGAAGAAAAGTCAATACCATTGCTAAATATTACTGAGACACGTGTATTATGCATTGCTCTTTTCTGTTTACCTGATTTTACATTTGCAATATGGGCAATCAACAAAGAAAACCCACAACGGTGCTGGAATTCGAAACGATCATCGTAACTATGTGAGTAGTTCTGAAGATCAAGTCACCCCTTGAGCTGTGTTCCTTTCTTAGATAATAAAAACGGAAATTCCTATCAGTCACATTTGTGTCAATTGCGTTTTAAACCGTCGTTTGTTTGTTTGAATTTCAAATACACCGCTATGAATGAAGCATTGTTTTCCAGCGAATATTATGAAAACAACGAAAATGGGATGAAAAATGTCGAAATTATCAAGGACTGCATGTGTAACGGCGTATTTTTTTTTATGTTTTCGCTACTCAGTTTGAAAAGCTTTTGTCCTGCCATTATACTGCATAACGACTCAGACCTAGCTGGCAATCGAAGCTGGTTAGCTGTCATTTGGGATGTATGCTAAGTGCCAGTTGATTGATAGATATACCACGCGGTCCAGTGGTTGATAAGGGCTCATAAATACGAGTCTGAGCTGCATTGAGTCTCATTTATTGCAACCAAGGACTGGGTACCAACAGCAAATATTTGCTGTATTAAATCTGTAATTTATTGCTACCTTTCGTAAAACACCAAAAAAAGTCATGATAGTGTGAATATGTTTTGGCCATTTCTGATAGTTATCCGTTAGAAAGATTTTTTTGTACAAAAAACAAAAGAAAAATAATACATCAATATATATTTGCAGCGATGAAGAACAAATAAAGGTTATTTCATTGATATTGAATCAATGATGACTGGACGTAACAATGATTGTTTTTATATGTATTTTGTATGAATTGATGGTTAGATGGTTTGTGTTTAACATCACAACAGCACATTAATATGCAGAGTCAATCAGGTTTTACTGTTTCTCCCAGCGACACACCACAACGGTTGAACCGGTCTGGTCTTTCTAGGAGTCGAACACGCGATGTTTGTGATATAAGTCTGGCAGTCTGCCCTAGTCATCATGCCTACCTATTCCACCTGTGCTCGTAATTCCCAAACGGTTTTTATCATATGTATATATGAAAGCACGTTACACTGTTCAGCATAGATGGGCGACACGCTTTATATAGTTTATTGGTTATCCTCCAGATATGTTGACAGTTATATCGAAATCTTTTTCTTCTCTAATATAATTACGTTGTATTCAACTGACACGTTCCCATGTTACCCATTATGTACTCCTGATATGCCATCGGACTTTACCTTATATTTGGTCCAATAGTTTAATGAAATGTGTAAAACGTTGCTGCGTAATATATACATACATATGTTGTGAGCACGCACAGATCAACCGCAAACACAAAAATGTATGCGGTAGTGGTGTTGCTAGGGCGGTGCGGGGGTTGCGGACCGCACCGGTTGACACCATCTCAGAGGGGTGACACCAAAACGAAAAATTGCAAATTTTACAGAGCGCACACTGCTCGGTCTAGTCGGATTTCATAACCGGATAACCGATCAATGTTAAATACATGACTAGCAGGCACAGGTAACCTTCTGACCTTCAATTAATTTGTTTTTTTTTTGTTCTTGTCACTTTTATACTGTGGACTTATTTTACGAAGAAGAAATACATGGTGGAAGACTGGAAGGGTGACACCATGAGTTTACCGCACTGGGTGACACCAACCCTAGCGACGCCGCTTGTCTGCGGCATCATGACCCGGTGCTAGACATCAGTATAAAAACTACACACTGTACACATTGTAGTGATATGACTGAAATCGTGTTAAAGTTACATTACAAATCCAAATCACATACACAATCACACACAAATGTATTTTATGGCATAAAGACTAAAGCTTTATACCATTATACCATGGCGTGAATATATTGAGTTACCTTAATGAAGGACTAAAAAAATATGTAAAATAATGAGATACAAATGTCCATGTACTTACCTTGTCTGCTTGACCCACACTACAAAGATGAATTCTTCACATAACATTAGACACTGCAAAATTTGTAACTAAATCGAACCATGGGTAGTTCTGACTCGACCATATGTTGGCAAATTGCTAGCAGCATTTGAATAAACAGCAGACACTGCCAGTGACCTATGAATCGATAACGGTTTATGTTTAAAAAAAAATAAAGTAAAAACTTAACTTCAGAACTGACTAGGTTGGCATTAGGTTTACTGTGCAATGTACCGTTCACGTTTTAATAGATGAAGATGGAATTGGCCAAATTAACGTATTTTCTTAGCATTTTATTAAATTTATTTAATATTACCTCCATATACCCCGGATAGACAATGGACCTTTGGTGTATACATTGCATCTATTGTTGGATGGGTTCAGATCATTAAAGACGGTTGTTAAAACACGATCAACATTATTCAGCTTTTGTTCCAGCATAATAGGTCATGATACATGGTGGATCGAATTTCTGCATAAGCCATTCCAATTTGTGGTCATGTGAGTCAAATTCTTTATGTAGGTCTGGAAAGATCAACATTTAGACTTACCGTATATACTAGCTTTTAAGTAATATCCAACTGCACACTGTTTAGAACCAGATCTGCTGGTGCATACTTAGAAGACAAGTCCGAGTCCTGAGTCTATGGAAAACTAGAAACCGACAAAGTCGCACAAACGTCAATGGAAGTAAAACAGCTCGGGCGAACATAATTTACACGTACTTAAGAACTGATCATTGTTTCAAATAGTTTATGGTATCAATGTAAACATGTGATCTTTATGAAGTCAACCACGATTCAGATTTGGTGGTACTCACAGTTGTCATTATAAACATTGTCATCCTGACACATTTGTACATATATTGAAATATGTTGATGCGCACATTGACATAAACGTTTAACAATGGCATCCCTTAGTTTGTGTCGAGCAGGGCTTCACTTTTACAAATGATTCATTTAATGCAGTTTTTTTTTCTGTTTGACCTGAACATAACCAAGATTGTAATTATAGTTAGTGTTATGACATTCTTGGTTGGATGGTTGATATTTAACGGAAAAGCAGCACATCAATATAATGAGGTTCAGGCAAAATGGGCCTTGCCCAGCGACACACCAAAACAGTGACATGGGCTGTGTTTGTTTATATATTTGTTTGTTTGTTTGATTAGGACTTTAAACGTAGCTTAACATTTTTTCAGTCATATCGCTACGATGTCTGCAGTGAGGTAATTAATAGTAATGTCTAGTACAGTGGCATCATGCTGCAGGCACGTAGCATGATGTCCCTCCCAGTCACATTATCCGGACAGCAGGCCGACCAGTCCAAACACTAACCTGTTAATACTGAGCGTCAAGCGAGGCAGCTGTTAATACCAATTGTGTAAGTCTTTGGTATGACTTGGCCGGGGATCGAACCCACGACCTCTCGCTCCCGCTGCGGACGCTCTAACCACTAGGCCACCGGAGCGGTTCCTGGGCTGGGTAGGTTTCTAACAAGCAACGTTTTGGATATAAATCCGACATTGGACCACTGTGCTGCTGCGGTTCTCTTCATATTAAATCTGGTCAGCATATATACGTGACGTGTGATTATCACCCCGATGTTATCATGACTAATAACGCCCAGCCAGGTACTTTGTTCAAGCAATGTAGGTAAATATGCCCAGAGTTGATAAACAGGTGTGGCTTTTACAGACGAAAGGAATTTATAGCCTCATATCAAACTGAACGAAGTATTCCCTTAACACGAGGGTTATACCTCCATATGTCCAGTGCTGCCCTATCAGTGAATCTGTACATACAACATAATCAAATTACATCAGGAGTTTCCAAAGGTTTTATTGCAAGAAGGTAACCTAATATTTGACAATATTTAAAATCAGGAAAGCCCCAAAGTGTGTGTGTGTGTGTGTGTGTGTGTGTGTGTGTGTGTGTGTGTGTGTGTGAATGCTAAGCGAATGGTAAATGTGCGCTCTATTTGCGCTCTGTTGTGCAAGCGTTACGGTGACTTGAGCCCAATTTAATGTTGGATTGCCAATTCTTCTGCGCTTGGACGTCTGAGCAGTTGCGCGGCCGCGCGCGCACACAGCTTAGAACGTGTGTGCGCGTGCGGACGTGTGTACGTGTGTTCTTGCTCACTTTGCTCATTAAATTACCATAAGATTGCAGAAGCCTACCGCCATTGTTAAGGTTTACTGACGTCAAAGTGTTTTAAGTGATACACACACAATCACACACACGCACACACACCATCACCTCCGACTTCCAAAAATTAAATAGTTTGTCCATAATGAAAGCAGAAACATGTGTGTCTCAGTAGTTTGCGTATGAGACTCGCGATCAAAAGATGCCAGTTCAAATCTTACTGTCAGATCAATCAGGATCAGCTACTGTAATCTGTCCTTGTCAAGATACTTAACTACAATTGCACATACACTAAATAGATAGATATTTGCAAATATAAGTAGTTGAATACAGTACGTTTTGCGATAATTTATCTACATGTATAGTTAGTTACTCGATCAATTAACGACAACGGACATGACTAAAACTTCATCCAAAATGTGGAGTAACGTTAGTTCAGTTAGTAGAGCGTCATACTGATAATATAATGGTCGCGGGTTCGATACCTGCCCAAGCCAGCCCTGACCGTCTGCCTCAGCTTGTCCCTGGGAAAAACGTTTAGTCCCCATTTCCTCCGGTGGCTTAGTGCGTAGAGCGTCCGCCTCGGATGCGGAAGATCGCGGGTTCGATCCACGGTTGAGTCATACCAAACATTTATAAAAATGGTACTGAAAGCTGCCTCGGTAGGCGCTCAGTATTAAGAAGATGGTGTTAGGACTGGTCTGGCTGGTGTCAGGATAATGTGACTGGGTGGGACATCATGCTACATGTTCACGGCATGATGCCTCAGTGCTAGACATCACTATAAACTGCCACGCTGCTGACATAATTGCGATATGAAAGAAAACAATGGTAAAGCTCCAAATCACACACACACACACACACACACACACACACACACACACACACACTTTTCCTCGGCGTTAAAAGGCCTATTATGCTTTTAAAGTGTCGTTGAAGGCGATAATAAGCCAAATTAAAACGAACGTTTAGCATTCATGTGTAACGAACTGCCCATTGAAATTAGACATAAAGTCACATTGATCCCTTTGAAGAGTGCTCTTAAAACTCACCTTTTTCGACTGCAAGAACAAACTTAAAGACCTAATAATGTTTCGTACCTTAAATATTTTCAGTACTTTTATGTTTTCCAATTTCATTGTTTTTGTTTTTTGTTTATCTATAATCATATCATTGTAGATGTTGTAAAGCGCGTAGAGCTTCTAAAGATTAGGCTTTATACAAAGTCCTCATTATTATTATTATTATTATTATTATTATTATTATTATTATTATTATTATTATTATTATTATTATTATTATTCAAATAGAAATGAAGTTAATGAAATACATGAATTTATAAAAAAAATATTCAAAAGATGATGTTGATTTTCCCCAAAATTTTCTCAATGTCAGTTTTTGACGTAATAACGTAATGCAGGTTAAAAATAATATGTATGTTTTTTACAGTGTCAAAAACTCATGATAACCCCACAATGATGACTCGCATTGATGTTGATCGCCTTTTCTGTAAATTAATATTTCACATGCGGAGCAAATGTCCGTTAAGAGGATAAAGTGTTAATCGAACACGGTTTTACTGGATGGAAACAGCTTTCGTTCTACTGCCTCAAGTATGTTTGGTTTATGATCTTACACAGCTAGCATTAGTGGCCTCTGTTTCTTTTTGACAAATCAGCAAATCTACATGTATTCATTCACACAGCGGGAGAGGGAGGTCATCATAAGGATTCCTGATACAGCTAGATATGGAACGCCAGAGCTGTCTCGGATAACTTTTAATATATGATGTGCACAACTCTTTTCATGATGTGCTTTTGTACTTATAAGACAGCTCTGGCGTTCTATAGCTATATCTATGACATGCACGCCGCTTCAAAGAGATGCCCCAGGCCACTTCGTGAAATGGAGATCCCTTTGGCCATGGTTATATTGCAAATTGGAAATTGTATGTGAGAGAGAGAGAGAGAGAGAGAGAGAGAGAGAGAGAGAGAGAGAGAGAGAGAGAGAGAGAGAGAGAGAGAGAGAGAGAGAGATTTGGATTCTTCCGTAGCTTTAACAATTTTCAAGTCATATCGAAGGCCAAAAAAAGCTCTTATAATTTACTTTGAAGATTTTTAAAAAGTCATCTAAGTAAACAGCGATGTATATTGTTTCTTTTCAGAATTGTTTATTTTAAAAAGCTTTCTTAGGGGATATGTACCGGGACATATACCCCACCTGCCCCCCCCCCCACCCCACAAGCCTGATTGCATCATGTAAAATTAAACGCATTCATTTTCAGACATTTAATAAGAAATCTATTTTAGATTTGTACATTTTAATCTTTTTAACATTATCGCTTTATATGATACTCGAACACATAAAATAGCAATGTTGTCAGGTGCACGTACACACACACACACACACACACACACACACACACACACACACACACACACACACACACACACACATACATACATACATACATACATACATACATACATACATACATACATACATACATACATACATACATACATAGGAGCCCCGAGTGGTCTAAAGCGCTCACCGTTACGGATCACTGCCATCTCACCTCTGTCTGTGTGGGTTCGAGTCTCAGGCTCGGCTAATGTGGGTATGTGAGAAAGCTTGCCGGTAGCTTCTCGTGGGTCGATGGTTCTTTTCGAGGTTTTCCTGGGTTCTTCCTCCACCAATAATACTAGCCTCCATGTATCGCATATCTTTTGCTGATAAATGGCGTTAAACCCAACAACAACAACAACAACAACACACACACACACACACACACACACACACACACACACACACACACACACACACACAGGATAAAACCCAACTTAAAATATCATCAAAATTATAATAGCACCTCATTCAATTTTCTTGTTTGTTCTGTGGGGAAATATTCAATATATCCAAACATTTGTGAAGGCAAGTGAAAAAGGGACATGAAAGACTTGATATTTTTTAAATAAAGACTTATGGGGCACATCATAAGTTCCCACCGATACCGCATTGCGAGATGTTCAGATATACAGCAATGCTGGAGAGCGGAAAGTTGCAAGTCTAGCCCGTTCTGCATATGTCCCATGGGAATGGCAGGTTCAAAACTTATATCGATTCTATAGGTTTAACCAAAACACTAAGTTCATTAGCGACTGTCTTCATTGCAAGAGAGTGGTGTAGGGAGTTTCTTTTGCAGACTCTGTTCCAGCTGAGAGCCATTGAGAAAAGTCAAAGCCAAAACTGCAAACGCCCTGCTGCGGTACAAGTCTTAAAGGTTAAGCCAGCAGGCGTAATCGGCTTGGTCGCACGATTTGACAATCGCACATGAGGTCGCTAAGCTAATATGACCCACTTGACGTCTTGAAAGCGCATTATCTCCAACAGTTCGAACACAGTAAAAGACACTAAAAGCTCCATATGCATTATTTGACAGCGTATACAACTACAAAAACAAAGAATTTTCCGTTCTCTACGATAAGTCAGAAAAGTCAGTTGCATCAACACCCTGTATAATTAACATGACACCTTGTATAATTATCATGACACCTTGTATAATTAACATGACACCTTGCATATGAAGAACTTTACAGTTATGTCATGACATATAACTGTCGGATGATATATACTTTTTCGATAATGAAATAAATTCATTAAATATAAAAAGTAATTAGAAAGTGAATGCATACAATTAATGTCCAAAAGCTTTGAAAAGGATTTTGATAATCAAAACGTTAATAATGTGCAGAGTAACAAGAGCATTGGAGTGCAAATATTGAAAACTGCTAACAGTATATGAAGAGAAGAATGTACATGCAATATAATAGGATATACAATATTAATTTATAAGCATATATTGCAAAATCCTGCTATTGTATGCATGAAAGACAAACCCACCCACCCACAAGCACACACACACAACTGTTCCGGTTGGTTAGTGGTTAGAGCGTCCGTTTCGGATGCGGATGGTCGTGGGATCCATACCCGGCTGAGTCATACCAAAGAAATTAAGAAATGGTATTTTCAGCTGCCTTTCTGTAAATTGTCACACTGCAGACATCATAGTGATATGACTGAAAATTGTTTAAAGCTGCGTTAAAAAATCCAAATCACACACACACACACACACACACACACACACTCTCTCTCTCTCTCTCTCTCTCACACACACACACACACACACACACACACACACACACATATATACACACACACCAAAACAAACAACAGAAATAAAATAAAAAGATGATAGTTTACTGCATTACGATCTTTTCAAAAAACATTTGGTATTTATCAATAAGTTTTCCTGGGACGAACAAGAAACCAAACACCATTTTCTCTTAGAATGTACAAAATATATTCCTATCACAAACCGAATAGAAGTAATTTAGGTCCATAATAATAAATACAATTTAAATAATACTGAATAAATCTTTGCCTAAATTCATTCATCTTTTTGCAGCTTTGCCAAATCCTCCACCCCATATAGAAAAGGAACTGAATACATTATTTTTCCAGTTTATTTGGGGCAGTAAATTTGAGAGAGTTAAACGAGACACACTTATAGCTTCTTTTGAGGAAGGGGGGTTAAATATGATTCACTTGCATTCATTTGTGTGTTATATAAAACTTACCTGGATTAGGCGCCTCTTAATAAACGAAGATGGCTTATGGCAAAAACTGGTTTCTGAACAAATATTTGGAAAATTTGGAAGTATGCTGTTACTTTCATTAGGAAAAACTAAATTAAAAGTAATCTCTAAATTAATTAAAAATATTTTTTGGCGTGATGTTATTTATGCGTTATCTCAATGGAAAAATGAACCATCTACTGTCAATGAATACTTGTCTCAAGATATTCTTAATTTAGTGACTGTAGATAATTTTAAATCATACACAAGGTGGAGAACAAATGGTATTATAATTATTAAACATCTTTTTGATGCACAAGGGTCTCTATTAAGTTTTGATGAAATAAAACAAAAAACAAAAACAAATAATTTCATACAGTACTTTGCTCTTATTTCAAAGATCTCTGTGATGTGGAAAAAGAAAATTAAAACTTTCTATGAAAGTGGAAATAGTTTTCTTGTAGCTTTGGACAAAACATCTCTCCTTAGGGTAAGAGCAAAGAATAAATTTATCTATAAAGACCTGATAAGAACCAAAATAATAAAGCCAAATGGTAAACAGGAAACTTGGTCCAGACAGCTAGAGTGTGCGATTGGTACAAATGAATGGACCAACTCTTTTGTTTCGGCTAGATTTTGTACAAAAGACACAAAACTGATTAGCTTTAACTTTAGATTTCTCCACAGAAATATTGCCACAAACCAGTTTCTAAAAAAGATTAATTTAAGTGATAATGATAAATGTACCTTTTGTAATGAGGGAATAGAAGAAATTGAGCACTTATTTTATGACTGTTTAGTTACTGAAAACTTTTGGAAACTGTTGGTAGAATGGATCCAAACTTATGACCCAAATTTTCGAATTACACGAAAGATGTCTTTATAGGTAATAACAACTTTGACGATCTTATTAACTTCCTAATTTTGCTTGCAAAATATGTTATATACAGATCACGTTGTGCATCAAAAAGCCCAAATCTTGCCTATTATAAAAATTGTGTTTTATCATATAAAACGCTGGAAAAATATGTCGCCAAAAATGAATAACAGCAGTGACGAGTTTAAAAGAAAGTGGACCCTATTATCAACTTTTGGTACATGAATTATTATTATTATTATTATTATTATTATTACTATTTTTACTTTTAAAATTTATATATTTATTATTATTTTTTTAATGCAATTTCAAGCATCTTGGGGTTTGTATGCGAGTATGACTTTGTGTACAATAATTGTGATTGTAAGTAAGTGTCTGTGTGTGTATGTGTGTGTGTGTTGTGTAGGGAACACATGTAGAGATCAGGACACAAAAGAATTTAAGATCATGCCCCATACGCCAGGTCAGGTGGTGATGTAGGGGAATATGTAAAATCCTGATACCTTGTGTTCAATAATAAATAATAATAAAAAAAAAAAAAAAAATAAAAAAAAATCTTTGCAATAGCTTGAGGTAGATGATGAAATTTAAGATGGTTGGATATAATAGATTTGTTTTATCCCTATTTATGTTTTCAAATGAAGCTGGTATATCCCTGATACTTATTTAGTCACATATATATCACCTGAGAAGAAGCTCTTTGCATATCCACCCACCTATGTAACCAAACACTAGCCCCCCCCCTCCCCATATTCCACACTGCATCATCGCCGCAAAAGAAGCATTTCTCCTTTTTGCCGTGTTACTTTCTACATTTGGATAGTATCCCTACGCCGACTTCATCGAGCGGAGAAAATGGGAGCCAAGTGCTTTTTCTAAGAGCAAACTAAGGCAGCCGGTCCCGGCCCAGCCTGGGCATGTATTGAATCCACGGTCCCTGGATTACGTGTCGAATGCTATACCAACTGAGCTACCGAGAGTTATCTTCATTAAAAAAAAAAGTTTCGAATGTCGGGCTTTGTTATTATCTAGATTTGTGATTTATAAGTTGAATTCGTTTCAGTGTGCCTTGTTAAAAATGGTAAGTTTTGGAGGTCGCATATAAGAGAAACTGCCAAGTTGCCCAGCATCCAGGTAAAATGGCAGAATGTCTTCTGCAGGCGACCTTCCTGGGAGCATCTTAAGAACGAGTGTTTGTTTCCATGAGTCTGTATTAGGGGTCACAATATATCTCTTATATCTCTTTCATTTGTTTGACGGGTCCAATAATTTGCCCTTTTTTTTTTTCGCTGTTTGATTCATTTTTTCATGTATTGATTCCTATATAACACTGAGTGTGTTGGCCGTGTTTACATTCTCTTTTATTCCCAGATAAGGACAGGCATATTCATCTTTGTAGAAGCAAAGACTACACGCCAACAACAAGTTACCTCAGTTGTAATGTTTTGAGCATCGGTATCTCCGTTGGTAGAGAATGGTGGTCGTAAGTGAGTGGCATGTTCAATACCCTTGAAAACCCTTCACTGAGAAGTATACTTATCTCCTGTTGCCGTGTCATTGAATGCATAATAATGTATTAAAAATGACATTAGAAAATGATATTTGAACTCTGCTATCGGTATAAAGGATACCACAAGCTTATGCCGAAAAGGTGTGAGCTGTGAACTTGTTTTCGTGAAAATGTTTGACAATCATGTTCTACGAACTGAGTACTGCAAAATTTCGTGGTTGAATTTACTTCGAACAAATACAAAATGTGTATGATATTGACCTGGGGTTTTAACATAAAGAAAAGCAATGATATACAGTTTGTCATAAATGAATGTCACGTGCCACTCCCCCTACGGAATTGTTACTAACCTCTGCGAAAGACGGACAATTTAAAAGTTAAATTACCTCCGAGCCCACAGTGAGCAAAGCCGACGGTCTAGGTGTTTAAACATAAAATTATTAAAGTGAAAGGTATGTATTAATTTTATAAACTATTTCACGGCATTTCACAATTACGGGACAATTTACAATACAACTGTTTACAATCCATCCACGACCTTTCCAAATTGTCAACTATTTCATATAGCGAAATAATGAGAGGGTGTCATTCCCGTGTTCCATCTATCTTACTCGTTTGTAAGTTCCGCCTTGTATTCCTTCCCCAGCTTTCCTTGTCGGTGCTGCCGGTACACTCGTTTCCGGTCTCTCGGCCTCATTGTAGGTATTTCCAGTATTTCCAGTACCCTCGTTTCCGTCTCCGGCCCTCCGTCCTCTCACAACGGCCTATCTCTATGTGCTCTCTACGTCTTTTCCTCACCAACAGTCGGTAGGCGAACGATCTCACAAGGAAAGTTACCTGTGGGTTAGAAGGAACATACATTGGTGCCTCCTTGTTCGAACACAGGATAATTAACACACTCACATATCTTTCATCAGCATAATGGCAATTAAATCATTACATCAACTCATACACTCACATCTAAACATTCCATGCAAGCTTGTTCTATAAAAAAGGATATAAAAAACAATAATATCACGATTTTTGATACATTCATACATATCCCTAATTTTCTATATAGTAAACTATCGACAACAACAACAATATTCTTACGCATTTCCTACCTTACAAACTATGATAGACACATACAAATATAACTGTCTAATTGTTCATGCACAAGACCAACAAAGCCTAACTCTGTATAACCACCAACTGTATATTCAAATACAAACAAGTACAAGGTCCAACTACTCACTATTAGAGTCCGTTCTTCACAACGATGTAACATCGTAACAGATTACACCATTCACTTCGATTTTATCCTAAGAATTGCATCCAATAATATTGAATATAATATTGAATATTACTAATTCTTATATACTACATTACGACGTGTCGATAATTCAGCTACACATGGAAAATTAAATTTCAGCTAAATTAAAAATGCACATTATAACGTTCAAATCTTACGATCCCTAGATAGGAAGTGAGACAGATTAGGGCGAAGATATTTCACCTCAGAAGTCTTTCTTGCAATCTTGTCCGAAGTTTATAACTTCCCACCCTTTTAAAGAGCGCACGACTTTGACACTCGGAGCGCAGTCTAGTGTCTCCAACTTCCTACGATTTGCTTACGCTAATGTCCAAAACTGATTCTTCCACAATTGATCAAACAGGATAATGTCTGGCAGCGCTTGAATACCGCCCGAAATTCTATCTTAGTTCCAACTGGATAACGATGGTCTCTTTAAAAACGATCTGGGTTGGTATCACTGAGGTATTACAATGTCGGGTTTCCGAACTCCATGCCTAAGCCGACCGATTAAAGATTCTTTAAAAGGAGGAACCGAATTTAAAGTTAACGTAATGGCTAATTAACGGACACGTATTTTCTTTGTTTCTGAATCGGTCTAAAGTTGTAATATTATATAACACATATTGACATTACCCAACGTGCTTTGGATTCTATCAGTAAACATGAGCAGAAATTGTTAACAAAAATATATCACATATTCTAACCACAAGGCCACCGGAGTGGTCCATTAACGATATGTGAGTTTCACTAAAAGACTTCTGATGATTATTTAGTTCAACAAACATGCAAATTCAGACATTCATCCAGACCGCCACTTACATAGGTCATCATGCCAACCTTCCTATCTCAACGCATCTTGAATGTTTTGTCTTAATAACGTATGTTTTTCACTTAATGACCTGCTTTGATATTAAGCCCGTCAATACTGAAATTGATGACACAGAAGAACATCCAATACGGTTGCCTTCCGGCCATTTTGAAATTACACTCTGCACCATCGTCGATCGGTAAGCGCCGCTGCTATCTGGCAGTTTACGTTCCAGTCTGGGATATTATTCCGACGCCAATCAGCATAGTGGATATATATGTAGGGTAAGCGTCCTACAAAATAAACCCAAATATATTGTCTTGATTGTAATTTTGAAATTTTTTCACCAAACTTGTGTTATCATATATTGTTGCTAAAGGATAACTTGCCCATGCGTCATGGAGCACATCTGTTTTTAGATTTTCAGTTTCAGTGGTGCGTATTATTTGCATGCCGTCAGTATGTTTGTTTCGGAGAACAGTACATCTTGAATGTAGTCGACAGTCCCATAATTCATCAACAGAAGTGTCGGTTAAAAAGTGTTTTCGAAAATCTTGTTAACGCAACTGCTATGGAATATATGTCATATTAACATGGGTTTTCGGCCGAATCACTTCACATGCTACGTAGGCCTACTTAGCCTGGTTCCCTGGTAAGTATGCTTCTTATGTTGCACTCCGCTACGCAGTTAGTAACTAATAGTATTACGGAGTGCAACGCAGAGAGCATACTAAGCAGGGAACCAGACTAAAGCCTACTTGGTTGTAAAGAAAAGGGTTAACTGATCGTATTATCGTTATGGTATTTCCCTCCAAAACCTCCTTCATCACAAAGTTCGAATATTGCCCTAACAGTGGTCAGCTTGAATTATTATCGCTGCTTTTCAAGAACATTTGTTAAAGTATCTAATTTGTCTTGATTGAAAACGGTGCCAGTCCTTCACCCGATACAACTACAACGATTATTAGGAATTGAATAAGTTCCTGCAATATAACTGAATAATAACGGTCACGCGATACTGTCTGGAATATTTTACACAGGGTACATTATGAGACAACATTCATTTCTGGTACTATTTGTAGTGTTAAAAACATTTATCTTTTAAATGTAAAATTGCGAAAATGAATATGAATTACATCTCTTCTTCTTCTTTTCTAATATCTCTTCATTTCAAATCGATGGTTTACTGCAAACTTTAGGCGTTCGTGTGATACTGAATTCAGGAATGTTGCCGCATAAGGCGAATTTATATTGCATCTTTCTGTTGATTTCGATCAATTTAATTGACAAAGAGCTACAATAAATGCTAGCAGCCTCAGAAAAGATGTTGATGATATTTTAATAGCTATTAAAAGTAATGAAAACGAAACAGAGCAAAACTAAAAGAAAATTGAATCGCTTAAGCAGACATCTACGTCCTCCATCATCTAAGCTACTCACAACTACAATACTAATTGCGTGTGAACTGTAAAGAAGAAAAACATTGATCCTACACACCTTTTAAATGGAAAATGTTCACTTTAGTCGGATCCTCATATAACCATATTTCTTTTGAAGGTCATTATTTACACGCACCGTAAAGTAGCAGCTGAGAAGGCAAAAAGATCTTTTGCTGAAACGTCATTTGCTTAAATAATAAAGCTTCCTACGAAAATGAAAACTGTACGGTCAATAACGCAAAACTGAAGCATCTAACAGACCGAGAGTTTTTCTAGTTGGGTTAGTTTGTATTGTTACATTATCTTTTGTCGCTAGAGATTTTTCAAATTTGTATGTACGTTTTGGTTTACCCTTAAGACGTTTCATTGAGGACGCGCCTTCTTTGGTGCTGTATATGTGTGAGTAATTAGAATTAAAAAATTACGGAAATTTGTATCAAGACCTGCACGTTATCGCGTCCATGATCATGTAAATGTATTGTTATAAATCAGTGAGGGGTAGCTTGCGCACGTGAGAAGAAGTGTTTATCCTTAATTATATCCATATCTCCATAATACAAAGTCTGATGAATATTTTTAAGTGTAAACTATTACAGTTATCTCTGATCGCTTTCGGAATTTGTGTATATCTCTGTGTAACATAAATTAAATATGTAATGTTATGTCTGTCTCGAGAAAATATTCTTGCAGGATTTGATTGTCTATCCAGCATTACATCATCATAAACAACTAAATTATTAATAAATCCGTAACGTTCATCAACACTCGGCGCTGCATCATTATCGGTTAATTATTTCGCACTGTAAATATGTTGATAGGTCAATTCGGCGAACAATGAAGCATCAGGCCAGTTAATTGACATGGCCATACAATTCATGACTGGCCTTTTCTGTGGCAAGCCAGTTACGTAATAATTGCGATCACATGTTTCACAAGTAGGTGGTTGAAGTCAGCGTTCGGATCAAAGGAACATGAAGTGGGGGTCGTAAAACCACTCGTGACAGTTTATTGGGTGGGGTCAGTGTCTGATAATTATATGAATCAACATCCACTAGGAATTGAGCAAGGTGTGGTCAACATTAGAATCGCTAGCTTAAATATATTATCTTGAGAATTGCTAAAACCAGCTTGCGTGAATTATAAGGGAAGATAAGCTACTCCGACGTCATTCGAAATTGGCGGGAAACTTGTTATTCTGGGAATCACAAGGAATTCAGTACAGGTAAGTGACTATTTGCTCTATCGTTGTAATATTACGGCAAAGTAAGCGTACTTTAATTATTGTATTAAGTATACTTGAGTACGTATAATTACGATTTGCAGGGTTTGATTCATTCGTAGTGTTTGATATACATGTATAATTTGAGATATGAGCATAGTTAATGTAAAGAATTAATATTGTAATTTGCTGTTGGGTTAATTCGCAGATTTGCAAATTTTGAATTGAGTTATACACGTTGTATAGTGGTTGCAGTGTGCAACATTAGTTAATAGGAATTTGCCTATTTGTGTTTACATTGTAGGAGTATTATGTGTAAGGATATATCAGCGCATGAATATGTGCATATCTGTGTACACTTTGTAGAAGTGCAATATACAGAAATGCGTCTGATTATGTGATATTGTTATGTATAATAAGATTGCAAATCTATATATGCAACATACACATATCAGAGAGAATGTGTATTTCGATGGGCACGAATGCTTGACCAAAATAAGGTAATGGCTAATCTGATGATATTGTTGTTTAGTCTGAGTTAGATATCTAGGGAAATATGCTATGCTTATGTCCTTATGTGTTAATACAGGAAGCCTTCAGGGACCATATGAACTGTAGGTGTAAGACAAAAAAAGAGTAAGAACGGAGGCAGAAGTTAGACGGGCTGGAGGGAATTGGACTAACAGCCCAGATAAAGATCATACAGATGAGTAGGAACACAGGACAGGAGGACAAGCTATCACACTAAGTCAGATGATGAAATATGCCGTCACTTGGTCGAGTGAAAGATGAGTGATAAGGTTTTTAATTAATTTTATTTGAGAGATGACTGGTATTGAATTATATTATATTGCTATTTGAATTTCACATTTTGTGTATTCATTAATTTAACTGCAGGCACCACTGACTGGGGGCTCGGAATTTCGCAACCCTCAATCACTACTTAAATTTATGACAAAAAAGAGCCAGGGTTGGTCTTCGGTACTAATTTAAATAATATTGGGAGCACCCCACCCGACATGAACAAAGGGAAACCTCTCAAGTGATATAACTTAACAATACCATCACCTTCTTCATTTAATAATTGTGAGTTCTCGTTAAAATGTTTTCGAAAATACTAGCAATTCTGATCATTTACAGATTTACAGATTGTGCAACTAAATATAATTTATCCAACCTGAGCTAACTCATTATCACATTACGAAATAATTGCGTCTTTCCACTTCCAGACAGATTTTTTAATATTATTCTAATATAATTCAGTAGCGCATGATGATGTTTGGTTGGTTCCTGTTTTCCTATCGCAGCGAAATCTAGTCCATAAGTATAAGTATATAGATTCATATTATTTACGTGTATTAGTTAAAACTGCAACCTGTTTTTTGCCACAGTTACAACAACAAACAAATGAAGGAAAAAAAGCAGATGGTGACAAATGTGCACTATGGGACAGATATTTTTTCGGCTTTACCTAAAATTTAACATAAACATGGCGGTTATATTGCTACATTGATATCAAATTTTCCAGGAACTCCATGGACTAAATACCCAGGGGGAAACATCTTCCTGGATGTAATTAGTATGGTCATGGACCCGGCTTGATATTCGACTTGACCAACGAGTCAACCAAGATCTGGATAGTATCAAATATATGCTGCTAATCAAGCATGTCACGTTCATGATGTAGCGTATGCAAATAACGATTTATAAAAGCGACATATTGCAGATGTGAAGTTGACACACTCGTTAAATTCCATAAAAAAATAAATCTTTTAGCGAATCATTAACTAATTGATTAGTAAGATCTATGATGAAAGGTAAACTAACATTAGGGGCAGGTGACGAATCAACCGATTATAAAATAATTGGATCGATTTATAATAACTCAGAAGGATATGGGAAAGCTAAATCAACGATTAGTAAACTCGGTGATACAGCGAATGTTACACGGCCTGCTTCTGCAAACTGGTTATCACGACATGCAATACGGCAAATGTATCTACCACCTCCTAAACAAATTCAGTACACACATTTTGCTTTCAATGTTCCTAACGAAAGAAGCTATTTCGTTTTCACCACACGATTCTATTAAAATTGATAGAGGTCAAAACACATACAAATAAGCTTTTACTGCCGTTGACGTTGCAAGGAGTTCCAATAAGCAGAACGATTATCAACTAAAACGGCTGCTGAAGTTGTATATGCTTTCGAGAGAATTTATCACTGGGTACCCTTAACTACACAAATTGCACATGGCAAGGAATTTCTTGGTTCTGTATCATCTCTGATGAAAAACATAGCGTCAAAACCAGACAAGGACATAGGCAATCGTTGAACGATTTACCAAAACACTTCTAAGCAGCAATTTGGATATCAATATGCAAAGGAAATATCCATCAACAAAGTTAAAAAAAGATATCAGATCTCGCGAATGGGTTGCAAGAGTACCAAGTGTGATAGTTGCATGAAATAATGAGATTACCCGTGCAATTTCTATGAAACATACCAATGCAGTCACAAAAGACATATACTAATATAACGATAAGATTGTTTAGAAACAACCAGTATTAGGTAATGTAAGATATTTAAATAAATCCGGTAGTACAAAAAGGCGACTCCAATCACGCGTAAAATTTAACATGCGGTAATATCCACGGGTAAACCTGCAATCTACAGATTAGATTCACTTGCCCCTCAACGAGGATTTGTACGTGAACAATTATAAGTAAGTCCTGAAGATACACAATTACCACCGTCTTCACTTAGCTAGGTCCTCGACCTGGATTACACTCAAGTTAGGTCAGCATTACATTTTTGCGTGTGTGATCAAGACTGCTATCAATTCTATCTACGGGCAATTTTATTAGATCCTTATTTGAATATTTCTACAACATTACTGTGTTACAGCATCCACAATGCTTATTATGTCGTTGTTTCAATGTCATGATAAATTCAGCGTCAAGATCAATGTAGCGTTGTTTGTTTTTGGCACATAGCTTATCACCGGATATTTTGTTTCTTACTATATCTTCGAGGGCAACATCGTTATTGATGCCAATAGTTTCTGTAAAATTTATAATAATCCGCCGCAACTGAGATATTCTCCTGATGCGAGACATTGCGAGATAAATTAAATTTGACCATTCGACATGATCGTCGACGATCCAAAGAATTTGATCAGAGATGCATAATCCTTGAGATGAATGAATTGTCATTGCTTATCCTAACGTCCATGAAGTTTTGTCCATAGCTAATGCACTCGCAATACCACTGACCTAAACTAAAACAATATAATTTGCCACAAGAGTTCGTTTCTCTGACGCTTCTGATATATCAACTTCAATATTTTATTTGCTTGTATTTGCTGGGCGATAAAAAATGGCACCGGTATTGTTTAAAGAGAATTCTTTATGTAACAAAAATATTTGCTGTTTAAGTGTATCGCAAACTATCTGTCTTCTTGCAAGCATCAAATCATTTGTTCTCCTTAAAGTCCAAAAATCGTTTATATTTGTTTCTGAAATTATATCACGCATTATTTTACGCAGCTCTTTATTCGTTTGTAGTCTGATTAATTAACTTCTTTCTGCGGACGAATTTATATAATTGCTTCACTAACTGTCATAAATATAAGTATATTTGCGTAGATAATATGTCGTAAGAATCCAATCGATACCAACTTTTTCTGAAACGTTTCTACCAAACCATGCATATCAATTTGGATAAAACCCTTTCGCAATTTTAAATGGCTCGATACATGCGAATTCAGTCCAGTCAAATTCCATTAGAAGTCCGTTTATCGCAACTCTGGTCATCTCATGTGTTGGATGTCCAAATCTTTTAAAATATTCCGATCTTTTTTCTTTTATGTCAGCGAATTTAATATAACTTCCGAAAAACTCGTTTATGTGTCTGTTACGTTTCTACGAAAACTCAAGAACGTGTTTATGTGAGCTATATAATCAGATCTAAGATTGATTTCTTCATTATTAATTGTCGTTAACGAGTTCGTCATTCTATCGTAGATGTATGTGTTCTCAGCAGCGTCATCGTTTGATCCTGGTTCTCCAAAACCAGTAATTTTGTTATTAGTCATATTAATAATACCCAATTTTTGTAATCGATTGCGAACATTATCTAATGTGCTGTTTTCAGTTACTCTGTTAATTCTGATCATAATATCTTGTACATGTAAATAAAGATAACTCGTTTTTAATCTTCTTGTCTTATCTTAAAATACAACCATTTCGTTTTGATCTACGTTTGCAAGATTTGTGTGATCTTCCATATATATATCTATGATTATAATTTTAAGATCTATTTAAAACGATAACGGTTACTTGTATAATCGTGCACGACTTTATGAGGTGATTTGGTTAATTTTGATACAGCGTCGAGTGCAGCATTTGCTTCTTGGTCACATATTGACGGATCAGTTATTGTCTGTGAAGATAATGATGAATGCCAGGTTGAAATGGATTCTGTATATAATATAAATTCCTTCTAGAGAGGAAGTCCGTACGAATACAAAAAAGCAGATCAACGTGGAACAATTGTGTAAGCAAACCAATGAGCTCCTGGACCAAAACTATTATCTAGATTAATGATACAGGTTTCAACGTTATTGTACTGATTAGGTAATTGATCGCGCATAAAAACACCGCTAAAGTTTTTTATTTTTAATTTTCAGCAGGAATAATTAAATCACAATTTCACTTTCGAAATATCAACGAAGTTTCCCGGGAAGTCTCAAACCCTTTCTATATCGGTGAGTTCCTGGTAATCTTAGTACTTTTCGTCTTTTTAAAATCCTTTTTGTGTTATTTTATCAACAAGCATCATACCAACCTTTTCAGCAGCACCACATAAAATGCCGGGTGCAGCTGTTTTTGCAATGGATGGACCTGCAACAGATATTAATGCTGGTAAAGCAAGGAAGAGTGGAATATACAAACAGTTTTTGTTAAATCTTTAATGGAACTCGGAGAAAGATTGATTTGAACTGCTGTATTTGATTCAAATGCTTTGTTAAACTGTTTGAGCTGAGTTTTGCTTAATGATAATTGTTTGGACCACCACTAGCAATTTGATCTTTCTTCAATGTTATTTTTGTTCTGCAAATACTTGCAAGATTTGATTGTATTTTTTACCTCACCAGGAATCAGAGATTTTAACGTGACTATATGACATTATTATAATATAATGTATGATTGAATTATATGTTTTCTACTGGGACATCAATGACTCTCATTCGTCCACCAGCACATTCAAGTAACATCGATTTACCCCTAAGAATGACAGCAATTTAAATGTAACCACCAACGGGCAGTCGAGCAACACGAGCTCAAAAGTGTATATCAAGGACTGATTGCCTAAATAAATCTAAATGTTCCAGTGAAAAATAATATTTCGGATGTAATGTTGTGAAATCTCGATGAGATATCTGCAAATTAGTATCTATATTTTTATCATGTTTTATAAAGATTAGCAAACGAGGATAGGCTCAAGCTACGTGACCTTGATCAAAATTTAGCAAACGAGGATAGGCTCAAGCTACGTGACCTTGATCAAAATTTAGCAAACGAGGATAGGCTCAAGCTACGTGACCTTGATCAAAATTTAGCAAACCATCCTCATAAGGATCTTGATATGTCCTTAAAACACTTCAGAAACTCAGAGTGTGTCAAACACCTTTGGATTTCGTGAATCTGGTCTGGCATTTCCTGAAACGTAATGAATATATGTCGTGGTTAATACACACCTTACTGTGATGCTGTATGGTATGAAAGTAACCCAGCATCATTATTTTGAACACTATCTGTGAAATTATTGATTTACCACCTTGATCCATGAAAGAAAGTTATTTTGTTTCTTCGGCGAACGATGGAGTCATTACTGGCATTCACAGCGAAGGTTTTGTCAATTTTACGTGACCTGCATTAATTCACTTGGGTCACCAGACTGCATTATTGTCGGCGGCTTTTCGTACAAGTACCACGGTGTGTTTAGCGCTAAAGTTAAGGTTTCTAACATTAATACAGAATCCAAATATATAGGATAGTGGAATTGCACATGAAAATTAATTTTCTGTCCAATTTAACATTGATCTACGTGAGGCAAATTGAAATCGTCATTCATCGATGCAGCTGCGTTCATTGTTACGTTTCTGCCATCTTGATGATCATTTGTATTCTTTGCAAACATTATTGACCAACTAATCTCGAGTAATGATCGGAATATCTTGCCAGACCCAAAATCGTCGTAGTAAAATCAACATGTTCGAGACATGATTCAATATTTTTCCGTCAATCATGCATGTGGTACTATTAAATAATGCCTTAACACCATTGTTAACAATGCCAATTCGAACACTAATTCCGTATGCTGTATTATCAATTTCAAAAGTATACATTCGATCTCAATAAATACCCCAGCGGGAAGGAAATTCTACTTGTATCCTGAACCTGTAATTTGATTATTCCATGTGCGATAGTTACACGTGCATCATAAGGAATTTATTGATAATAACGCACAGAATCACCTTTGAGAACTGGCGCATCCATGTCAAATACTGGATCAGATATACGTTTAAACACTTTATTATATTTGTTAGCGTCTAATACGAAGACCACTACATGCTATCAGACTAGTAGTTATAATGTTTCTTTTTCTCATAATGGTAGACTAGCCAACTCTGCTAGAAAACAAGTTGCAGCTTGATTTATTACATTACTAACAGTTGCAGGCATCACCTCAGTACTGGGTAATTTTACTGAGGTTTTCGTCGTATCAATTGTGCTAGCGTATCCTTAAATGCTAAGAATGCTTTACTGGCAACATTACCAATAACACTAAGAGCTGTATTATGAACACAATCAATAGCTTTCATTCCTAATGATTTTTCAATTGGTTTTGCTTTTGGAGCTGTTCTTCGAAATAACCTTGAACAAAATCACTGAGTGCATCACCGTATTTCGCTTTGTATATTGATAATCGTGAATTTATCACCCTGACTATGATCAATCCACGTTGATCATTGTGTATGATCATCTTATTTGTTGTTCATTATTTAATCAGTGATATTCTTCAACAATTGCATCAATTAGAGACCGATAAACAATAATATGCATGATATAGCGTGCAAATAATCGTTTACAAATATCAATTTAAGCTGCTTCATTAATAATTTCTAGAGAATTGTTAAACAAGCAATAGCTTAGGGCCTCACATTCTGAACTCACAGACTGAAGGGGTCTCTTAAATGTATTTCATACCAAATAGGGTCTCTACAGCTTCCCATAGCCTAGGGCTTCGCTATGTCTAAATCCGGCTCTGAGCACATTGTCATATATTATCGGAACCATTAAATGAGCGAGTGATTAGGCAATAATTACACTTCGATAAATACCCAGCTATGATCGTTTAATCTTATAATGGCAATCGTCTTAAAAAAATCTTCTTATCTCTGCTCGACCTGAATGTATGGTGGTACAGACATGTCGTCAAGATGTTTTTTTGGGGTCTTAAATGAAAATGTTGCCCCCAGATACAGTGGACATCTTTACAATTGTATTATCTTTACGGTTTCTAAATGAATCCTTGTATATACATGTTGATTTCACTAAAACACTCGTGATGTCTACATGGTACTTAATGGAAAGGATGCTGATCTGATAGGATTAGTTGCAAATGAAGCTGGTGCCGATATAACATACAGTACGGATAGCATCATGTCAATCCGAATACTTTTCTAAAAACGGATGGAATATTTACCAGACGATGTATTTGTATTCCCAAAAATAAATTGGTAGTGAGCAACCCGGCATTGATTTTTAACGTAAAGACATACATTTTAGCAGTATGTCTTTGTAACGTTTGCCCAGCCCAAGTTATTAAGTTGTGCTTAAGCTAAAGTATCAATGCAAGCCACGGTTGTTATGCCTAAACATTACCACAGGCTAGAGTTAATTTCCTACGCAAGGTTGCCGTGACCAGAGAGAAGAATCCGCATCTTGAATGACACAGGCGTTAGATCGCGCGACTTCAAATCTTTGTGTTACATATTAGTCCGAAGAGGAACCAGCGATGGTGAACAAGGCTGTTCCAATTCCCATGTGGACAGACATCAAGAAGGACGTGGTCCACTTATTTTGAGTCCCACGTGGACAGACATCAAGAATGACATGGTCCACTACTTTTTATTTGATCGGGTCACAGCGACACCCAATTCGAATTGAGATAAAGGGTGTGATTTCAATTAAGATCCGAATTATAACTTCCAACGAGCAAGTACAAATTTTGTCTCGCCTTGGACGAGTTCTGAGCAATATAGGGTTACTCGGAGGACGCCTCTCGTAATTTAAAGGTAAAACTTAAAGAGGAGATTCTAAGGAAAGACAAAGCTTCGTAAAGTGCACTAAGTTATTTGCTCAATATTTTGTGCATGATTCCAGTGCTTCACGAATATTATAATCAATTCTCCGCAAAGCTAACAAAAAAACTTCTGGTATTACTACTCGGATTCTTGAAACGGACAACACCTCGAGCAGTACGAGTTGTGAAGATGAAGAGCACTTGTCTTTCACGTAAGTGAAAGATCAGTGATTGAATATAATTTTGAAAAAGTATACGTTTGAGTCTGGTTTATTCCGTATCATTTCATATCACTATAAATCCCACTATCGATAATCTGCCTTAAATGAGACAGATCTCACATGTGTAAGATTAATTGATGTGGATTTGTGGATATGTCAAAGCATGGATATATGACATTTTTGTACTTTGTATGAATTGTAATGTACGTTTTTATCTCAGGAGTATCTTGAAATATATCACTTTAATAACCTGTCGCAAACAAACGTAGCATATAGGTATATCTTGACACTTTATGAAACAAGCTCAGTGATCTTCTATGAACGATACATGGTCCCGGTTGTGACAGTGAATGTTGGATTACTTTAAAATATTTTGTGAACATGTCAAATCAAATACCAATTTTGATATGCTACTAGTTAATTGGGGCATTATAGGAAATATGAGGCCATATAGGCAAAAACACCCTGGGGGGATATAGGACCAAGAATAATAAGGCATATGGAAACCCCAGTCAAAAAGGATGTGGACCTGTATAGGAATACGATTTATAGGGACAATTGAGACACAACATTGTATAGTCAACTATGACGTCACTGTACTGGTCATAAATCGGAGTAAACAGCAAACAGTGACAGCAGGTTGTGTGTAAGTTCAGCTAGTTCAGTGAGTGGCAGCTGGCGGGTGGCGCGTAAATACAACTAGTTCAGTTAGTGGCGGGTAGCGAGTAAATTCAGCTAGCTCAGCGAGTAACGGGTTCATATAGTTCATAAACTGTACTATACAACAACACTTGGTGGGAAGGGTAAACAAACAAAGAAACAAACAAATATAAAAATAAATAGCAAAGATAATCAATATCTTTTCAAGACATATGAGTGGCCCTGAAATGGGCTTTTGGGTTTCATCTATTTTCATACAAACCCCAAATATACTATCAACAGAGAAGTGAGGGAAAACAAACCCCAAATATAGTATCCACACAACATAAGCGCACGCATACAAAACTCAAATGTACTGTCAACACAGAAGGGAGGGAAATAAACCCCAACTATTCTATTCACACAAACGTACTCGCATGTATACAACACACAAATACACACTCTACTATATACAAGCTTGAGAGTGAAGACACTGGGCTGGCAGTCAAGATAGAACGGTCAGCTCATTTCGTAGAGAAAGGAGAAGTAAGAACCAAAAACATGATTTATCGCTTCGCACAGTAGCTAGAGTCTTGGATCAAAGTCATGCCAGATATTTGGATGATGACATAAGTGACTCAGATTCTAGACAAGATAAAGGTTATATCACATTCAAGAGACGGGAAAGAGCTCCTCTAGAAAATTAAGAACGTTTGCTTACACGTTCACGGTGAAGTTAAAAGTAACCGACATGGTTCAACACGTCTAACAATCCAACAACACATTTTACATCACTGACGGAAAAGCTACACTACTCATAGCCGATGAGTCTCTTCCCCAAGGGACAGGACAACGCAAAACGGTGTTATTGGTGGAAGATCTTCACAGCATCAAGCGTAGCCTCGTTCAAATTAATAACCCTAAAGACCAGGTGTGTCTAACCCGTGCCATCATGATGGGACGAGCGAATGCCGACAAAAACGACATAAAAGACACTGGTCGAACATTGGACGGTCAAACCGAAGCAAAGAACAAAGAGAAACAGAATTGATGTGACAGCAAGCGGAGATACACCATGTGGCATTCATGTAATGCAAAATTGCAAGACGTCTTGGCTCAACACTACAATGTGAAAGTACATCATAAAGAAGTGCAAAGATCTCTGTTGTTTCGAGGTGACAGTTTCAAAGACGGAAAATACATTATTCTCGACTATCATCACGATGAACATTTCGATGACATTGTCAGTATCACTGGATACCTGGTACACATATAGTATTGTAAGAAATGTGACTGTGGCTATGGGACACAAGCACTGTGAATCGAAATGCTCAGGATGTTTGGCCTCTCAGCCCTGTCTGGACAAATAACGAGTGCATTTCCTAGCTTGTCATCGCAGTTTTATCAGTCCAACCTGTTACCAACAACACCTAAAAACGCAAGGTTCACGGAAGACAAGTGCTGGTCAACTATTGAGATTGCGTCATTACTTGCGGCACTGACATAATTACAAATAATGCCAAGACACACGTATTTCGAGAAATTAAACGATATCCTGTTTGTCACCAAATTGTGGACTTGGATCACGAATGCTACAATAAAAAATACCAACCCCAAGGGGATCAAAAGATAGATAATTTCAGCTTTTTCGATTTCGAATGCAACAAGAGATCCCCATCCATATGCCTAATTTCTTTGTGGCTCACCGAGCGTGTGAGAAGTGATTCCAAGAGCATATCTTTAGTCATTGCTCTCACTGTAGCAAGATTCCTGGAGGACGTAACAAAAATCGTTCGGGGACCTAACAAGCCAGCTGATTTCACCCAATGGAAAAGTGCAGTTTAACGATTCGATGAGTTACTTGGCTGGTACACTGTTTCTTGTAATATTATCGTGCGTGCTAAATATAGACTGCCTCATTGCAAACCTCAAGACCATAAAGCTTATGTCATCAAGACGGACGAATGTCATCTCCCAGGGACCCACTGGATAGCCGTGTACGTCCCTAAAGAGGGTTGTGTGGAGTATTTCGATTCGTATGGACTGCCACCTTTGGAAGACGACATCATCGACTTTATGAGAAGACTTGCCCAGACAACACTATTCAATAATGTGCAATTACAATGCACAGATTTCATAGTGTGTAAAGCTTGAGTTAAGGGGGGGGAGGTGATAATTTGACGGGGGGGGGGGGGGGGGGGAGTGCGGGCGCAAAACTTGACCGACTTTTTAATGTTCTTATATAGGCTACATCAATTTTCAATTTTACAGCACATGCAAATTCAGGGGTGGGGGATGTTTCCCCTCCCCTTCGCAATTACGTCCCTGCCCGCCACCCGCCACTCACAGAACTAGCTGAACTTACCCGCTACCCATTGTCACTGTTTGCTTTTTGCTCCGATTTAGGTTATCTTCTGGTCACATTGTTGCCAATAGCCAGCACCGTGACGTTATCATTCCTATAGACTATACAATCTTGAGTCTCAATCGTCCCAAAAATCTTGTATATACATGCCCACGACCTTTTTGACTGGGATTTCCATTTACCCTATTACTTTTGTCTTATATCTTCTCGAGGTGTTTTGCCTATATGGCATCATATGTCCTATGTCGCCCCACTTAACTTCTTCTGCTATAGTTTTACAAGAGTTTTATAGATGTTTTCGGTACTAACAATTAAAAAGAAACAGGCTACTCATTAATTCCTGGAAATTCTTTTCGACCATTTGAGCACCATGTTCTTTGACAGATTATCAGAGTCGGATAAAAGGATTGTGCGATGTTGTGTCCGGATACACCCCCAGGCTATAAAAAGTTATATAAAAAAAACGTACATTTAAAACATAACTACAGTCACTATTCACTAGAAATTAGACTATCCTTGTATTCTTTCGCAATTTTATTGGGTAGTATGCACACTTTGAACAAATAAATACACAGACTTTCGCTTTGGTGACCTTTCGAGGAAAGTCAGAACCATTTTTGAAATTTTGGTACCACCCCACCCCCCTCTCCAATTCCAACACTTGATCTGGCCTGGCCCTTGATTAATCTTGTTTGTTCGTACTAAAAAGGCTTTCGTTTAGAAGAAGAAGAAGAAAAAAAACAAGAAAAAAATATCTCATTAGGTCATCTATATATAGAGGTCTCTTTGGCTCAGCTGGTAGAACGTCTGGCCGGCAATCCAAGGGTTGAGGGTTCGATACTCGCCATGACCAGCCTCAGTCAACTCTGATTTCCTCGGCACAACATAACAATTAATTTCTAGAAAGCGCCGTTGTACATGCATTATTTTATTATTAAGTACAAGGTATTTAACATAAACCCAGTTATATAAATTATTCATTTGTTTTCAATTATGATTATACACACCGCATAGTGAAAACCTGACGTGCCTTCAGTACAGAACATTTATGTATTATATTTTTTTTTAAAATCCTTTAAAACAAAGTTGTCGAACATCGTAAAATGTATCGAAAGTTCATTTGTACATAGTTTCAATTATACAGAATATTCTTTGGCAAAACATCGTACTTAGCATAGTCTCAGAATGCACGTCTGTTCATGAAAATAGTATCTATGTAATATACAACATTCAAACAATGTAGGCAAACGATGCGAAACACTGGAGGTTAATCCAATACATAAATATGCATCCGAACCAATGATGGGGGACATCGTACAGTATACATCGATTGTTGTTCATAATATCAATCATACAGAACATTCTTTAGCAAAACATCTTACTTAACATAATCTGAAAGTACCCATCTGAATATGAAACTAGTATTTTTGTAATTTACAGCATTTAAACGATGTAAACAAACGATGTAAAATTCAATGCTTACCTTGCTTTACATATACAACGATGTCAGGCTTGTCTGCCCTAGTAAGGTTTCCATCACCAATAATGACGCAAAACGCATCCCTAATTCGACATATTGACAAAAATAAAATACTGAAATGCTTACCATTTCAAAAAGAAGTTATTGTCACAAGAATATTCTGTTTAAAATAATATTAATTTTGAACATACGGAAAACCACCCTTTTGTTATCATTACTCGCAGTATGTCGGCCTATTCTGTGCACAGCTTTGAAAATTTACACAATGATGTCGGGCATTTCTGTGAACCCAAGGTGAGTGACTGGGTGAGACATCATGCTACATGTCTGAGTCATGATGCATCAGTGCTAGATATTACTATAAACTGCCACACTGCAGACATCATTTTGATATAATATTAAACTTCTCATTATAAAACTTAACACCAGGATGATTTTATTCTAAATTTTGGCATCCACTTGTAGTGTTATTTAATCATTATTTGTTTGCCCAGACAACCCACTCCATGCCCCTTCCCCACAACCACCCGCCTTGATAGAAGATAAAGTATATTAGTCTTAACCATTGGCAAGCGAAAGCTGCCATCTGTCGCCTTAAATCAATTTTTATGTAAAAGATATCAAAGGATTGATTGCAAATGGAATCTGTTACAAATTACGTTATGAAGTTGGAATGTAAACTACTGGACTAAATGTCACATTCACAACCGCGTAGAATAGGGTTGCTATTTTAATCCTAATATTTGGCTAAGTCTGAGGTGTCATTTACAATGAGATATCAATATCAGTGTTAAATTAATCAGAGTTTATTGCAGCTCGAATATATTAGATGACATGGTGTGAAGTGTGCAAAATTTGCAAAGCAATCGGTACCCTCACCCCTCGTAAAAGAGGTGTGATATTTTTTGTCTTAATCTTTGGCTATATTTGGGCTGTCGTACATCACCTCATATCAATTTCGACGTAACATTTATCAAGAAATCGATTCGATCTCTTTCTGTCAGCATTTCAGTCGGGTAGTTAAGGTCAGATTTATAGCCGGTTAAACAAAATTCAACGTAACAGTGCCGAATGGCAAGAGATATTAAGCAAACTAAACCAATCTATAATGTTCGGTGACTTGTAAATCTAGGTAAAATAGTACGCTGTCACATGGCCGATTCGTGCTAGAGTAAGCAGTTTTGTTCCGGAAAGGTTTTCATGTAGCAAAAATTCCACATTTTAATGCACAGGTGATATCAGACCACCATATTGTACACCAGTATCGACATCGAATGGGGATGGAGGTTGATTTATCGGGCTAGTTAGATAGCAGATAAACTAAGTGTGGAATACTATTTTGCAAAGTTAGAAATTAGCATTAAGATGCAGTTACTGTTCTAAGGTAAATATTTCCATCTTCTTCTGGATTACAAGTTCAAGGTCATGGAGATGGTCTTTATGTTTACATTTAGAAATCGCATTTTCAAATGTATTTAGACTAGAAATGTGGAATATTTTCTCCACTTCAAGAATATCACTTTCCTTAAAGGACGATCGTTCTTTCTTGATACAAATTTAATGAAAATTGAACATCTAGTCCTGATGGAAATTCTAAGATGGAAGACGATGGCGTATGCTGAAGTATTTACTCCTGCTTATCTACAGTTCCTTGTAGAAACACAATATGTAACACGCCCGTTTTGGAAATCCGAATAAAAGTTTGATAAATTGTCTTTGTAGAAATTAGCTAGAACATAAATAACTTGATATTAAGTGTTAAATGCCCCAAACTGATCTCTCTCTCTCTCTCTCTCTCTCTCTCTCTCTCTCTCTCTCTCTCTCTCTCTCTCTCTCTCTCTCTCTCATTGCAAACACATGTGCTCTTTCTCTAACTGTAATTGTTCTTATTCTCTTATTCTTTCTCTTTCCTGTCTCCCTCTCCTCTTTTTCAAATTTTCAAATTGGATTGTTTTTCTTGTAATGACATTTGTTTTTCTTTGTCTTTTTCTTCCGCTTTATTGGTTTTTCTCTGTTCCTTATCTAATTGCATTTGTTCTTTCTTTCAGAAGCTCGAACTTCCTTAACTCCAATTACATTTATTTTAATCAAATTTAATTTTTTTTTTACTTGTAAACCAGAGTATGATACAGACTTACTTATCGAAATCAAAGAACATTTATCCAAAATATTCTTTTCTATTAAATACTGAACCAAAATATTTCTTTTTTCTTGTTTCGTTAAGGAACCTTTCGCGTCGGAAAGACCGTAATCCTTTTTTTAAAAAAGCGTTTAATTGTTCTAGGGTAGGATTTTTGAAAGATAGATTTCCACTTTTAAAAACATTTTAGCAAAAACCTTGTTGATCTCACTGACTACTTTTTTTTAAACTTGAAAATTCTAATTTTTAAACCACGAAGTTTTCTGAAATATTTTTACCAATTTTCAAATCTTGCGGACGTGCAGCCCAATTCTAAGTTACGTGTTTAGGCTCTAATAAACATTAACACAGAATAAGTGTAAAAAACAATCTTTGTAAAATTTAACAAATAATTTATTTCTCAGGAAAAAGATTGTAAAAAGGAAAAAAAAGAACTTACTGTTTTAAGAATCAAAGTAAAAAATATAATCTAATTATCATCCAAGAATTATATTACAAAAGTCCTAGTAATGAAATGTTCTAAAGAATTCAACTTTGAGTCTTGATGGAAATCCAAGATGGAAGACGATGACGTATGCTGAAGTCTGTGCTCAGTTTATCTACAGTTTCTTGTAGAAACAGAATATTTAATATTCCAGTGTAGGAAATCCAAATACATTTTTGATAAACTGTCTTTGTACAAGAATTCTGTATGAGTACATCAAATATTTCCAGAGAATCGAATTAATTCTGTAAATCCAAATGATCTCGGGAAAAAATGTATCAGAATTTGAAACTAGCCACAACATAAGAACTTGATATGAAGTGTAAAAAGCCCTTAACTGATATTTTCTCTCTCTAATCACCTCTGTTAAATCTAACTTATGCGCAATTATGGAAAACGCCGGAGAGTCACGTGATCCTGTTTATATCACTTCTGCCTAGCATGACCCTGACGAAAACCAGTCGTTTTATTCTTAAGAAAAGTTGTTTGCTTCACCCAAAGCTATTTACATGTCTTGTGTCACGTATCCAAGACAGCATCGGTCACACTATTAATAATTCTCACAATAAAATACTCAAAATTGTATACGTGGCTGTCAATAACATTGAATTAAGATCAGGATCAAGTTCACCATTTAATAAAAAGTTTCAGCTGATATTAGCTATTCACTTTGTTTACATGTTGATAAAAAAGAACTATGAACTCTATACTGGGAAACTTTATAATAGCATGAAATAGAATTTAAAAAATTAAAGCTAACAAAACAAACAATTAAATTCAAAAAAAAAATTTAAATTAAATCAGTTATACGTCACAAAAGTCAGTGTTTTTTTTTTTTTTTTGTATTGGCCGATAGCAAACTTTAAGACTTGTAACACCATTATCACTCCGGTATAATGAATGCCTCATATGCAATAACAAGGGAGATGTACTCCTAAACCATCTCATTCGCAATAATTTCAATAGCAATTTGCGCATTTTAATATCTCTATGAACTCACTGGCCATATTCATGAAATTAAATATCGTGTCGCTTTACATTAAGGATGCTACAGATTAGGCTATATGAGGACTTTAACAAACATGATATATTGTCCGCGCTAGCGGTATGGTACAGTTCTCTTTGAGTTTTAGGATAGTACACTACACATAAATTTATGACGTACTATGTGGCAGAGCAGACGAAGGAAAGATGATAAAAGATGTTGAATTTAGCGGTATACCACTTTTGGATGGAGTACTGGTAAAACACGTGCAAATAATACTGATGCATAAAATTTAAGCGCATTTTAAAGTTTCATCTTAGCGAGATGTACACACGAACAATGTTTAGTTAAATATGTTTCGTGAAGCTGGACGTTCGCAGACTCGTTTGGAATCCACCGTGCTGCTTCTCTAATCAGGCGTCTCCTATTTCAGAGCATACTCGGTTTTGTGACAGGCCTGGAGAGGCTGGTGAGTCTACTTTGCATCCATTCCCCCAAAATTTGGTCTGTTATATATGTTATTTGATTATGAGACAATTTGCAGCAGTACGTTGTAAAGAGATGTCATACATGCTAATATTATAAGTAGTATGTTCTACCATTATTATAGGTCACAGTCGTTGAGAGAATACGTCACGTTTCCAGTTTATTAATAAACGTCAAAATGACACTGGGACTAACAATGTAGGTGAAATGCCTGTGAAAATCTTCAAGAAATAAGTTTTAGATTTGATCATACTTTTGAGTATTTTGCATTTGGGCCAGTTTAACTTAAGCTATCAGTGGAAAACTTTGGACTGAGGTCTGAGGGGTTGGAAAATATGATAAATATTGACCCTTGTACTTAAAACATTGTGCATTAGATTGAAACCTTGCTGATGTAAACAGACCCAAATGTAATATTTTTGGCACTTTAATAATTTCTGCGTGTGCATTTGTAGATTTCTGAGCAATTGGGGCATACACCTCATCTTTTTTTAAACTTTGTATGGTTTCAGGTTAATGTACAATCTGTATATTTCAGCATGATTGGTACAAGTAAATATTTAGAGGCCTTGGTCTATTGTAGTGTCTTTTTTCTAAAAGCTGCAAAATTTGCGATGTTTCTCAAAGTTGAAAAACCAGTGATGTTAGAGAGGCATTTGTCCATTCTTTATATCAAGAAATAAAAGAAGTTTTATCAGGTTTTATATGTAGTTCATGCGATAGTAATGTGTGTCATCATTTGAGAAAATACTGCAGCCCCGAGTGACCGAGTGGTCTAAAGCACTATCCGTTAGTAGGCATTATGGATCACTGCCATGTCACCTCTGTCAGTGTGGGTTCGAGTCTAGGATTCGGCCAATGTGGGTATGTGATAAAGCTTGCCAGTAGCTTCTTGTGGGTCGGTGATTCTTTCCAGGTTTTTCCGGGTTCTTCCTTCACCATTATTACTGGTTGCTATGTATAGCCTATCTTGTGCTGAAAATTGGCGTTAAACCATAAAAACAAACAAACAAACAGAAGTCGGTGTGGCAAGTAACAGCTTGCTTATTATTTTGTATGCAGCAAGTGGATGCTACAGGGGTCAAGCTAAACTTTTCCAGAATAGGGAAAAGTGATAGCTCAACAGCAAGAAGTGGACATGAAGAAATGCAATATATATATATATATATATATATATATATATATATATATATATATATATATATACATACATACATACATACATACATACATACATACATACATACATACATACATACTCTGTTCTCTTGTTTGATATATGCTTTCTATATTTCCCAATAAGCATATTTACATTTAACATTGGATTTAAGCAATACTTTATTTTCAAGTCGAAAATTATCTGTTATTTTGGTGATATGACTCTAAAAGAGAATAGAAATTACAGGTACATTGTAAATAAAAATTAACGGAGAACTAAATTATATTATTTTTATTGCAAGTTGGTTAAAATGCTTTACCAAATTCCCTTAATCAAAGTTTTAAATTTTTTATTATTTTGTTAATATATTTTCTTAATAATGGCACTTTCAAAAGATTTTTAAACACAATTGAAACAAACGCTATAGCATGTACATGAGGGCTAATGCACATGTGTCTTCAGGTCATTCTGTTCTTCCTGATTTCTTTGTTGTGGATAAAGCTTTACCATAACAATTCATATATAACATACTTATATATACACAAAATTACAGACATGGCTCCTTTATAGTCTGTATGTGAACTAAACCATTCTTTCCAACTCAATCAACACAGATATGTGAGTGCATCTGTTTTTACAAGGAAGGTATTCTTGTGTGTAATTATATAGGTCCATTCATAGGATTGCAATTTTATGATTTATTTACCTGTTTATGTATTTGTCGTAGTTTTATTCATTGGTTAAATAGTATATACTTCACTGCTTTTTTCCATATTTTCACAAATATGATTGCAATCAGAAAACAACTCTGACCTTACAACATTTCTCCATTCTCATGAATTCCACAATATTGCATTATCCCATATGTTTCTGACTGACATTGTTGCATTTTAAAGTTAAATCTTAAATAACATAATATCTAGACTTTACTTTTTATGAAATGTATATTTTTCTGAATATATTTGCCTGATGATTTATGAAAAAAGACATTCTAGTAAACTGGTACTTCCAGTATGTGTGTGTGTGTGTGTGATTGGATTTTTAATGTAGCTTTAAGAATTTTATTATTATTTATGCAGACCATGTTGTGTCCGTGATTATTTCCCTGTTTGTGGTTCACTTAAGTTTTAAATTTTTATTATTATGAAATAGTGTACAAGAGGCAGTTTAATTATCCAGATCACAGATTCTTAATTTTACACACAAATTTCTAAATCATAATATTGTTAAAGTTTCGAAAACAAGTTTTTATGTTTTATCATCAAGGGATAACATGCAGAATTAGGCAGTGATCCTGCGGCTTACTTACTTGGGAATGGGTAAATGGTTAATCCATTTTCAAAACACATGCTTGTGAATGTGCAGGAGTTTGTCGGCGTAATTGATATCAAAATTAGGTCTAGCAACTGATGGCTTGATGAATATAATTTGCTACAACACAATGCTAGAACCTAGCAAAGGTGAAGGGACATCTCAAAATGTATGGCCAGTCAATGTACATGTACTTCTTAAAAACATCAACAGAGCGAAGTTGTTTTCGCTTTACAATCAGTAGAAGGTGAAGTTGACACTTTTTAGGCAACTTAACTGTCCTCTTTGCCATGTAGCATGACTCCTGGTACTATTTATTTGTAACCAATGAATTACAGAGAACAGAAGTTACATTGTTCCCATTGATATATCATGCACTTAGCATACACAATGTTTTTAGCTTTTACAATTAAAAAAATGTTCATGAGGTGGTGTGACTGGTAAATGGAGCCCCAGCAGGGGAATCAGGGTTTGATACTAAAGTAGGTCTGCTGGTCTCCGGCCACCTAATTTTCAGAAGGACCAACATTTTCCTAAAGCTGGAAGTAGAGCTGTACCGATGTCACTTTTTGCCGATTATGCAGATGCAGCGTATAGCCGATTATTAAAATTGCTGATACCGATTACGAGACTGATTATTTCATTATCACAGTATATATACTCGCATATAAGCTGAATAATTTAGGGGGGGGAAAAAAGCCTGGAATGGGGGGGGGGGCAGTTGGCTTATCTGAGGACCAATGTCTAAACTTTACTGTTTTTAGGTCTTTTTGTTAAATATTGTAACGGATGTAAATCTTGGGACATGAAACAATAATTTTTTCCGTGTCCTAAGACATAGGCAAGTTAATAAAATAACTTTCGGTGACCCGACAGTTATTAAACTGTTAAAAAAAATGTGGAGATTTCTTGATAGATACTGTCTTTCCGCTGCCCAAAAACAAAACAGTAAAGACGAGAAACTTGGAGTACAATATGTACAATAACACCAAAAGAGAATAAAAATTCCAAGATATATGGAAGCAGGAATTTCTGTGGTTAAACTACAACAAATGGAAGAATGAGATGAGATGTTCAGTTTTTTCCTGCATATGATACAATGAGGAACATTTGTAGTTTGTTACGTGTTTAGGCTCCAATAAACAGTAACAGAGAAAAAGTTGAAGCAACAAGCTTTGTAAAAATTTAACTAATAATTTTTTCCCAGGAAAAAGAATTGTAAAATTGGAAAAAGAACTTACAGTTTTAAGAATCAAATCCAAATATAATCCAAAAGTAAATTTCTTTGAGTGAAATTACAATAGTCATAAGTAATGAAATGTTCTAATAGATTCAATTTCGAGCCCTGTTGGAAAATCCAAGATGTAAGACAATGACGTATGCTGTAGTCTGTACTGTTTATCCATAGTTCCTTGTAGAATCAGACGATTGAACACTTTGGTGTTGGAAATCTGAATAAAATGTTGATATACTGTCTTTGTCCAAAAATTCTGTATGAGCACATCAAATATTTCCAGAAATACAAATTAATCCTTTTAAACCCAAATGAACTGAAGAAAAGGTAACAATGGATTCAAAACTGGCAACAACAAAAGAACTTGATATCAAGTGTAATAAGCCCCAGTCAGAGAATATTTCATTAAAATATTCTAATATGCAGTTTTAAAAAAAATCACCAAAATACAAAATCGAGAAGAGGAGTCACACAATTATTTATATCATGTACTCCTAACATTATCCTGATGAGAACCAATCATTTTACTTGTAAAATAAAAAGTTGTTTCTTCTTAATTCACTAGTCCCATCTTGACCTTGGCAACAACCAATAATTTAAAATTAAAATAAAATCTGTCTACATGGCTGCCACTTAACTTGAATCAAGATCAGGATCTATGTCAACATCTCTTGTTTAACAAAGATTAATTAGACCAACAGATTTTCTGAAAAAACATCTCTAGGGAATAAATTTACATTGCAATAGCATGTAATGAAATTTTTCAAAAATTTTAAATTGGCAATAAACAACTAAATTAAGACAAACATATTAAATCACAAATACTTAACAGGTTGGTTGCAAAGACTTTAAAATTCATACAGTCAGAACCCATGACTCGCCAGATAGCCACAGAAGGAATAGTTTAAGAAATAAGCTGATAAAGCAGCCAATATGTCTTGTGAAGGCAAGAAATTTTTTATGTTCTTGAAATATGGAGCTTTTGAAAGCTGTGTCTCATGGTTAGATATGCTCATTTTGTTGCAATTCATAGACGCCCATATACTACGTGAAATATTGTGAGTTGGACAAAACAAAAGAGTTTGGAAATAGGTAGCACCTATATGTAAGGGACAAATATTGTCAGAAATATATCAGGGCTAATGCCTATACCTATTCATCAGAACAGGACCATATCATTTCCTCCAGTAAGTTTTTATAAGTTATTAGTGTATGGCTCCACAAATTCGTCTTCCAAAGAGGCAGAAATCTTTTTGCTCTTTCATCTTTTGAACTGTTATTAGCATTTATTTTATATTATTGAATTTAAACAATTTTATGAGAAATTTAAACTATTAAACCAGAAATTTCAATTTAGATCTATTTCATCTATTAGATTTAACTCTTAAACATTTTAACTTTGGATTTGTTTTAGTTTAATTAATTCTGTTAATTCAACAATTTTTAATTTCTTCAGAATTTAAACTTGTTTTATTGGTATAAAAGTATGCCACAGGTAGATAGTAAAACCATCAGTCATACTATTGCAGGCCTTATGTATGGATGAAAAACACTTTTGTAATGGGAACCAATGGTATATCAGTGATGTTGATGCTGCTGCTGCTGATGATGATGATAAATAACACACATACATGTCAGCATTAACAACACAAAGCATACAAACTGTTTATGAATTTAATGTAAACTGTAATAAAATAACTACATTGTACATGTTTTTATTTTATTATATAGATGACACATTTTTTCAGTAAGTAAAACTGTAAACAAGAAGGACCTTCTATCCATCAGAAGTATCACCAGTTTTCAAAAGCATGAAGTCCTGGAGTCTTCTTACAAGTTAGCATCAAACCCTGAGACTGACTGTTTAGTGATTTCAGTATGTTTCAAGAACTTTAAAAAAAAAAAAATGTTACATTATATAGGTGGGCTGAAGATTTCTTTCAGGCAGATTAGATAATGCTTATATTTTTGGGACAGACCTGACTCATCTCCCTTAGTGGTGAAAGACTCTGAGTAAAAAATCTTGATGTCAGAATTGGGTATTGGACTGAATAAAAAAAAAAAAAACTTTGGCATCAAAGTGGGAGTGGGTGGGGTGGGGTGTCAAATTAAACTTTTGGGGTCCCTCAAGCACAAATTAGGGTAAAGGGAAACACCAGACCTGACATAGAATGTGGAAGGGACCTCATTTACATTTGTAGGGGCCACTTGCATTGGGTTCTCTGTTTTTCAAGCTCAGATAAAAAAAATCTATTGTCAGTATCATAATTAGTACATTAGACCAGGCAAATTTGATGTGTGTTTTGACAATCATTACTCTTATTATACCATTCCCTTGATACCTTTCACCCAGATAACTCGTGAACTCACTTATGAGGCAAGGTCAGGAATGGATCCCAATTTTTAAACCAGAAAAATTCCCCAAAAATGGATCACTATTTTTTTTTAACTTGAAGAAAAGCGTGATCAAAATTGGTAACGGAAACTTTGATATACTGTTTGTTTTATTACCAAAAACAATAGATAAGAAATTTTAATCAACATTATGAAATGTCAAATTTAAACATAGGCCATACAATTGTTACACTTTCTTTCCAAATGACATTTCTAGTACAGTCCCCAGATAACAATCTGTAAGGAAATTGTCACTTACGCCAAGTGGAGGCAGCATAAATACAAATTAAATTACATTAATTTAATTTAACAATTGAAATTTGTGTTATCATTTTATCTTTGAGTTTCTTTTAAGTGTAATTGTCATAAATGCAGTATATCCTCATATAATTAAATGTAAAATGCGTCGATCTACCATAACAGTTATTTCCTTTTACCCTCATTTGTGCATCAGAGATTCCCAAATTTTAAGTTTTACCCCACATTCTTATACCAAAGTTTTCATATAATCTGACCAATGTTTTTACACCAATGAGATTTTTGGTTTGGAATCTTGCAGCCCTAGTGGATATATACATTGCATGGTCTTGGCAGATACTTAGTTGACACAATAATGAAGATTTAGAACTCCACTTGCCCAGCTTCCGAGACAAACTAATATTTATGCCCCAGTGCTAGACGTCACTATAAACTGTCACACTGCAGACATCATAGCGCAATGACAGAAAAAGTTTTAAAGTTACGTTAAAAATTCAAATCGCACACACACACACACACTTAGTCAAGCTCAAGTTCGTAAGACACTTGCACAAAAGTTCGAAAGGTTGCTTACAATTACTTGTCATGCAAATACTATAATTAATAATACATAGGAAAACACTTCTCTCCTTTCTCGCACAAGCTATTTAAGAATCAATGCTGATATTTAAAGCTAATTTACTGTCCTAACTTCATGCATGTCCATGGTTTGTGAGCCATTTGTCTCATGACTTTCATAGATTCATTCTATTTTGATACTACAAATGTAGCGGACCAGTCAAATTGAAATTAAATAGCATCAGATGTCACACTGGGCTGTTTTGATGTGACTGTTGGATGTTATATGACTGAAAAATGTTAGAGGAGTGGGATTTTGTTTAAGTTGAAAACTTGTTGCACTGGCTCGTCATTCAGGGCAGGTTGAGAATGCTATATAATAGTCATTGTTTGTTGACCATAGGCCTATTTACAAAAATTACTGTAGACATGTTGACTATAGTTAAAGTGAGTGTTGTGTATCTATAAATTATCAATTTCTTTGTGTCTATACTCTTGTACTAACTATTAATCCATATGGATTTAGCCAAATTGTGAAGAAAAAAATTAACTGCAGATCCAACTACAGAGCAGAAATACATGTACCTTAAATAAAATATGTTCATTTTTTCATAGTTTTCTGCAATTGTGGGATTTAATATAAATGCTCAGATCAAGCTTGTTTCCCACTTATGTTAATAATAAGTTACACTTATACCTTTCTTGTGGGGTGGTATGTGTGAACCTACAAAGAGCAGTTTAGGTTCACAAATACACCTGGGTGAAATTTCCCAAAATTTTGACATTGCTAGCTGTTTTACTGACAAGAGGCCATGTTACGTTCCTAATGCCTTTTGCCTTCCCAGTTTATATCCTAGCTGTCTTGCCACTTTACATGTATCAACATCTTTGTTTAGCATTTGTACATAGCACATTATTTTTTGTAAAGTCTTCAGCATCACATGTATACCCAGCATGTTACTCTGTCATTGGCATGCTCAGCCTCCGGCTTTACTCTAATAATGTCCCTCATCCTTTACAAATGCTTGGATGAGGGGTCCATTCTTCTGCATAACTTTCTTTCATGTATTGTATGTGTTATTTCCATCCTGTGATAGATGTCAAGATCAGTTTCGCATTTTCTCATGCACAAGTGATAATATTATATATTTGCTTTTAAAAGCAAGTTTTGACAAATGAGAAATAAATATTTATATTGTAATTTAGCAATTTGTAATTTTGGTACTTACCTGGTTATCAGACTTTTAGATCCTTGGTTAGCATCAGACAGTTTTGTCAGATTGTCACCTCTAAAGAATCTGTTTTCGAGTATTTTAATGCTGATTTTTAATAAAATTCATGAGTTTTCTGGAAATATGTGGCATTTGTCTGTATTGGTTAACCATCAGGAGGATTTCATTCAAAACATGATTGGTTTAAAAAAAAATAGCGCCCACAAGCACTGTTTATTGTCTTTTGTTTGCTTGATAAACACAGGGGACCAATACATTTACAGGATCTATGCTACCAGATTTTGTAGACAGCAAAGTCACCTAAGGAATGTTAACTTCACCTTCTTAAGATATGAAAATGAAAATGACTTCCTCCTGTGGTTTTTTTAGGCACAGATTGAGTGACAGTTTACGACTTTTGAGATACTTCTTGCCAGGTATATAGTTCCCAATTGTGCTTTGTTGTAGCCCAAGGTCAATGTATTGCATGCAGTGTTAATACCTTTTTTGCTGAAAATCTGGTGCATAATGACAGGTATGTTTTAATAGTGGGCTGACCATTAACCCTTCTGGAGCAAGTTATCACTGCCTGAGTTTCAGAAGTTAGCTTTTGATGATGAAAAGATACCAACTGGTGATTGGAAACAAAAACAACATCAATAAGTAAATAGCAGTTTTGAGTGTCAAGAAGAGAGTCACTGAAAAGTTCCTTATAATAGAAAAAAACAATTACTGCTTTGATTGGATTACATGTATTGTCTTTAAAAGTGAGTTTGAAAAGCTAAGTGAGCTTGTCTTGGATAATAAATTGCACAATTTTGCTGTGTTTAGACCTACTGTTTCATTAGATGTATATTTTCATAAATCATTGGGCAAAAAGTTCATTAGATGTATATTTTCATAAATCATTGGGCAAAAGGTTTAAGGAAAATATGCAATTCATAGACTGCAAAGTCTAATTATTATGTGATAGAAGATGTAGCTTAAAAAAGTAATCATGATGGTCATATAATTAATTGGGACTCTGCTGTGTTTTTTAATTTGAGTGTTGTAAGTCCTGAGTTGTTTTTGACTGATATTTTGAAAATAAAAAAAACAAGTGAAGTGTCAGTGAAACTAACCAATACATGATGTTGTTTCAAATATGTAGGCAAATGATAAACAAGAAATTTCCAATCATATCCGTGCACTGTTGTAATGAAGCTGGAAAGTGGGTGACCATATAAAATGCATGGTGCATTATTTGTTCTTGGCTTTAATGTCAGTTCGATGGGCAAGAGGGATTTATATTATTCATATATTGGCTTTAATGCTTTAGGATGTTTATGAATATATGTAGTTACAGTGATATTTTATCGGCAGCAATGAAATTAAGATGAGCAGTTTTGGACAAAGTGACATTTGCATTTGCTCATGTATGTTACAGGGGTTGTTTCAAAGTGGTTTATAAATCTTTTCAACTGCCTTTTTATTGTGAACTTTCAGAAATAATTTGTTTTAAATAATAATAGTTGAGTTTTGCATTCTTTTTCTTCTATTTTTTTTGTTACAATGGTTGCTCATATCATTTAAATTAATTACAAGATATAGTTTCTGCTCAGCTCTTTGAAAGTCACATGGCCAAGATACACTGCATAAATATCTCCATCCAAACATAACGCTTTCAGGTAAATACACTCTTCATATGAATTTCTTAATTTTTCTGCACTTACAAATTCTGTTTATACTGCAATAAACATATACTGAATCTTTTACTTGAAAAAAACAAGGTACATGTTGAAACCAGAGTTAAATGTAGATAAGAAACAATTGATATAATTAAATTCATATCATATAGAAATGAAATCATACACACACACACACACACACACACACACACACACAGCTTGATCCCTCACTTGACAAACAATTAAATGGACAAAAATTTCAAGCTGACTGCTAAAGAATGGATAAAATAAGTGTTCACAAATCCTGTGAATGTTGTTTGTATAAATAAGACATCATGATCTAACTTTCATTTTGTCTCTCTCTTTCTCAGATAATCTAGCACCATAGGCAAGCTGATTTAAAACAATAAATCTTAAACCCTGCACAGTAAACATATTGATTAACCTTTCATTGAAAGGGAATACTGTCCCTTATTTTATTTGAAAGAGTCAGACACAAGACCACTTGCATTCTTAGGATAGCCAATTGTGGTGTCACTGACACAAGTACCATAAAATTTATGATGCCTGGGATTTTGATAATCTGCAAAACTGATCATCGGTTAGCAGGTTACTGTTAATGTGGGAATTGTTTTTAATTTAAACTGAGTGTACGGGCAAAAAATTGTGTACTGTCAATTTGCTGTCAACCTAATAAAACCTGTAACATTTACTGAAGGGGCATAACAGCTTAAACTTTCAGAACTTTTGCTTTCATTTTGTTTCTGGATTGATTCAGAAGGTCAAAATATGTTGAAATTAACGTGTTTTATCTAAAAGCTGAAAATTGTGTTTAAAGTCAAACATTGATGTACATAGGCTTCCCTTCTCTACAAATAGAGCTGGTCAACACATGGTTATGTAACAAATCAAATAGGTAATCTAGAATCACTAGAAAATAATACTTACCATACGTTAGTTATTTTAGTCTTCAGCAGTCATAAATAATTTTTATTAATTTGCCTTGTTATTCTATTAATATAATTAATCTGAAACAGCATTTGCTGTCACGGTCACTCAATGTTTTTATTAGTAAAAACGAAAGATTACCAGTATTGAGAATACTCACTCACCATCTGCAAATTAATACAAAATGACATGGTTTATCAGCCCTCACCCCCATTTCATGTTAATTATCTTAACCCAGCAGCATGTTCAGCATATCCATTCAAAGCATGTTTCACATGTATAGTGAAGTACTTATCGTTTATTAACTGCTTCTATATGAAATTTCTACATTGAACTATATCTTGTCTACTTTGGTTGATTTGAAAGCTACACTACAGTTGTGTCATGACATATGCTACACTGAATTGGTTTTTATTGCTTGTTCTGGTTCAGGTTAAACAGTAGCCACCAATCAGACATTATTGTAGGATGACAAACAGGAAGTACATGTATTGGCAAAGTAGCAGAGAAACTGAGTCACTTAAAATTAATTAATTGTTATGTAAAATACTTAGAGATGCTTTCAGAGAGTGCCCTGGAATGAATCGTACAAATTTTGAACAGATTATTGCACTTGAACAGAGATGTATGAGAACTCTTGTAAATTAGTTGAAAGTTCCACATATGGAAATACACTCAGTGAAGTATGTATACTTTTTATTTAACTTATCCCATGGCAACATCTGTTTTTCAGGTATCCAACTTTTTACTTATCTGTGTTCTTCAAGTTTGACATGAATGGTTGTTAAACGAAATTTGAATGGTAAATCATTTCCAGGAATAAGCAATATGGCACAGTTTAAATCTTTCATCAAGGAGGTTTTACAAAATGCATTTTTAAAATACTTGAGTAGCTATGTAGAAAACCCCAAATATCTGATTCCAAGCATTTCTAATTTTTAGATTACGATTTCATTCGGTAAATACTGGCTGATGATAGTGATGATGATAATAATGTTTGGTTATGAAGTTTACAAATTTTGTTTTGATTATTCAAACTGGAAAGTATTACTAGAGATACCAGTGAGTTATTTTGAACCATAAAATTGTGTTAAATACAAGTTAGTTGTACATTTAGATGTTGGATGGACAAAAATAGATGCCATGAAGATCATCCTCTCTTTCAGCGTTTTTTTTTAAAATGTAGAAATGACAGATTACTGAGCCTAAGTAAAAAATAGAATTTAATTTATCTTTTGTTTTTAAACAATCACTTTAGCCCTGTAGATCACATGTTTCAAAACCATATATCCATATCAGGATTAAAATAAACTGAAATAAGGATGATAAAAATGAAATTAAGAAGCAAAGATATTTATTTGACTACCTCTGTCTGCACAAGTAAACTGTGGCAATTTGATGGACTAAAATCCCAAATAACAGCATTATGGAACAGATGGGGAATCTGTCATCTGTAAACTACCAAATCATGAAAGGAATTTTATATTAGTGTTAAATCCTATTTAGGAGCAGATGTATCCACAAGATAATATTTGTGAGCTCTGGGAAATTGTAGATAACAGTCACAAAGATCAGTTTCCTTACATATTCAAGCTAGGAAAGCTAGCTACACAGTATGTATTATGCCCCTTTAGAAGGAAGCACAGAACAATGTTCATATACAGACAAGGAACATTATGCTCATAAATTTTATTACAAGAATAATTTGTATAAAACTAGATGCAACATCTTTTAAATATTTTGTTTTTTTAGCAGAGCTCTAAGAATGTGGAGCATCGAAAAGAAGATATTGAAGTGTTAACTAAATATTGAACTATGTCCATTTGCTCTCCCGTCCTTGTTTTTCTACTCCCCATCCCTTTATTTCAGTGACTAAGGGGGAGGTCCCTATTTGGTTAAAATCCTGGCAGCAAATATTCTCAAATTGTACATGGGGAACAAATTGGAATTTTTCTTTTTATGTGGAGCATTAACAAGTAAATGAAGTTGCCAATGGAATAAATAAAATTAGCAAAGAATCAGAGAGAGGGCAGATTTCAAACCACTGAAGATTGCCACCTTGTGTAATTTATTTTAGAGATTATGGAATAGGACTGGGTGTTATCAATAGTTTTACTTCTTCACTAACAAATACAAGGACCTGTGGCCACATCAGTCTTTTACATCTACAGGAAGTACAATGTGATTATGATGGTATTCATTATCATTCCCTTGCCTGGGTTGTTCTAGATGAGATTTTCTTTACACAAGCATAATTGCAATATTTTTTCTGTTTGGAAAGTAACATCATAATGCCTTTCAAGTTTAAATCAGATATGAAATTGTTAATAAAATGTTTTCAGAGCATTTGTGCCGTGCAAAACAAAGGGCCTGTTGGTTGAGTGATTTTAATGGGTTACCATTAAATGGCCTAAAAGGTTCAATAAAACTCACAGACATCCAACTGGTAATATGTTTGAAAGTATTTCCATTATCTTGTCATTGATGAGAAACACATAAAATATACAATGACTCAATATGTCTGAAGTCTGCGTACTTGAAATATAACTGATATGTCAACATACATAAAAGGTCATAATCTACCTTCCAGAGAGGGAAAGACGTTAAGGATCAACATAAAGCTGCGCGTGCAGCTGCTCAGACATCCCCACGCAGCTGAATTGTCAATCCAACATTAAAGTTTGTATTGATACATGTCGGAGCGGTGCGTGGAAAAAAAGTCACAGAAAAAAGTCACAGAAAAAAGTCACAATTTCGGCTAGGAAAAAAAGTCACAGGAAAAAAAGTCACACTCTGCGGAAAAAAAGTCACAGTTTTGGGTAGGAAAAAAGTCACAGTTTTGGGTAGGACTAAATTATATTTCAGAGTAAATATATAAATTTTCATTTTTAAATTCACATAATGATGCATGATAATAGATTTTTGGTCATCGCACGAGGGTTGGCTACGCCACTGATGACATTAGATGTCTGTAAAAAAAATAATTTTTAATATCTTAAACACAGTAAGATAAGGAAAGAGAGAGAGAGAGAGAGGTTTATGACTCCCCTTAAAGATCACTCACCAGTCGTTATTATTATTATTATTATTATTATTATTATTATTATTATTATTATTATTATTATTATAATCCAGGAAAAAAGCCAAATGAAAAAAGTTACGGAAAAATGTCGCAAGAAAAAAAGTCACAAGAATTAAGAGTTATAGAAAAAAATCACAGGTTAAAAACGGGAATATAACACAAATTTTGGTACAGTACATACTATATTATTATAGAGAAAACTTTACATAAAAATCAAATAGATACATATCCAAAAAAATGTCAACCTAATGTGAACAAATAATGAAATAAACATTGCATTTGCTTCATTGAATACAATATGGAATAGATGAATATAGGTCTGAAGCCAAGTAAGACACTAATTTGTTACATTGGCAGAACAAAAGATTTTTATGATGTAATGTCCCTTTGTAGCCTGGGATTGTTAAACAATTCAACATACTGGTTTCAGCCAAACGTTTAATGTTATTATAAGCTAGATAATTGTTCTATTGGATTTAGTTTTCATTACAAGTTGAAATTTTTCGGAGTGTATATATTTGAATTTTATTTAAAATTATCTCCATCGTAATATATTATTTATGGTTTCTAAATTTGTGTGATATTCTCACTTATTTTTATCCTGTGACTTTTTTTCCTAGGGCTCATTTTCATTGTGACTTTTTTTCCTGTGACTTTTTTTCTGTGACTTTTTTCCTGTGACTTTTTTTCCTGGATTCGTCTGATCGCAGGCTGTGTATCGTGAAACATATAGATATTCTTAGATATGCAGTGCAGTTGTATCATTTCAGCTCTATTAAATACATAATAATGTATTCTGGAACTAGAGAAGTTAATATCTGGTTTTAGAGCAGTGGATAAGCCAGTAATGGTCTGTATAATTGGGTCATGTGGTATTATCAAAGTGTTACTAATTGAAAGTTTACCTTATCACATCTCTGTCTCTGTCTCTGTCAAAATGAAATAATAAAAGGATTAATCCTTATGTCCATGATAAACACATACTAATTTGAAGTTTATCCTTAATGAAAGTTCATTGTAAAAAAGTGAAGCGGTATATGAACTTAAGCATGAATATATTGAAGACAGATTAACCTACACAGATGACAAAGTAAATCCCATATACGGTAGTTAGTTAGTTTTGCCCGTCACCCCTACCAGGGTATAGGCCGCCCACAAAAGATCTCCAGAAGCTTCTGTCTTGTGTCATCCCCTCAAGCCGACTCCAAGTGTAACCCATCTTAGTCATGTCTGCCTCAAGGTCGCGTCGCCAGGTGTTTCTTGGTCATCCCCATCTCCTCTTGCCTTGAGATTCCCATATACCTTCAGCTTATTTACATGAAAGGAAATATTTTGTGGTTTTTGCGTGAAGCTTTTAGTAGGCTATTTTATAACATTGGTACTATAGTAGACTTATTTAGATTACAAGGTATTAAAATCCTTAATAATCGAGCATTTGTAGTGAAATGTATTGATTTTTTGTGTGTCAACTACAAGTTGTTTTCTATAGGTTGGTGGTTTCTGTTGTATTTGCTGCTCTTTATTCTTAGAGAATCTCCTTTTGAATCCCATCAGTACAGACAGCTTCCCTACAAAGAACATTTCCTGTTCTGGGATGTGGGTCTTCAGTTCGCTAATGTTTACAAGGAATCATCAACTTCTTTGGCAGCAGCCACAGTTATTCAAATATGTATATGTGCACTCCAGTGTAAACTTGACATGAAGCTCGGTGCTTTTCAAAATCTGAAAGTTTGACTTTGATTATCTATGCATACTCAAAATGTTTGACAGTACTGTATGGGTAAGACTGTTTTTACAAGGACTACAATTCTTTAAAGTTGTATGAAATTTTGAATTTATATTTTCCATATTATGTAGTAGTGCTTCTTTAATATTATCAAAGCACAGTTCAGTCAACATATGAAGGCTCCTGACTTTTAGATCAGCTGCCATAATTAAGTTGTTAATGAGATGATTATTTCCATTTGAGCATGAGAATTGAGATTATTTCATAGATTATCTAGCTGCACTTGTCATTGCTGTATAGTTGCAGACATCCGGCTTTTTGGTATTCAATGATAATGTCTCTGCTGTTGCATGCAGTTCTAATGGATATAATGTAGTGGCATTCTTGTAACATATTATTGTTGCTGCTGTGAGGGCAGTGACGATAAGGGGCTTTAGTTCAGACTTTTGCAAAAGCTATTTATCATGTATTTGTTGAAACATACAGTAAGGGGTCTATTCATAAATACTTTTCACATATAAAAGTTGATGCACTTAAAGCTGAAAATGCCCCAATACTAATGAAGCACCTCTGCTTCTACAATTAATAAATAGTACTTTATTTTTTGTCATCGTTTAGCCAGATATTAGCTAATCTTCCACGAGTCCCTGCATGGCCTGTTATATTTTATACATGTACACACTATTTATAAAGGCAGAGAAAGAATGAATTTAATTGTAGGTTAATGTGACACGAATGCTAAACTTGTAGGCTGTATATATATGTTCATAATTTTATCATGTTACAGTTGGTAACTGATTTTTTTATGTACATAACATAGGAGAAATTGAAGGAATATTTGGTAAAAAATATAAAACAATTCAATGTTATAAAATGAGAACTTCCAACTTCTACCATATATGCTAACTATTAATCGTGTTACAGTGTCATACAATAGCCATAGTTTTTGTTGATATTCAAGTCAACAACACTTTGTTTCTTGCCAATGTTGCATATATGCAGTTGGCAATTTGTGTTTGAATGTTTGCACCATAAAGATGGAAAAATAGTTACAAGTGTTGTGAAATAATTTGATATTTTGCATTCATATGTCATTACTGATTTTCAAGAACTTTAGTTTTTCCAACCACTTTCGCTGCTGGATAACCATTTTCATTGATGTCCGTCACTTTATACATGTAATTGGAAGATTATAACTGCTCAGAGCCCTTTCTCTTGCCTGGATAGACAGGAAAGAGAAATGATAAATTAATAGTTAAGCACCAACTTATGGTTTACTGATCAAACTAAATTTTCTCTTACTATGCTATGAAAATATAAGATCAATTTGTGAATAAAATGCAATTTTCAATGCACATAATATTTTTTGAAAATGAATAAGACTGACAACAATTAAAACATCAACTACTGTTGCTACTATAAAAAGTAAAAATATATTGTAATATTGCCTGAGTAATTGGCCCCCCCCCCCCCCCATCTCACCTATTCAAAACTAATTACATGTAGATCTGTACCCATATTGAGCAAGGATTTGAAGTTTTCCATTCAGTATTGAATCCTGTACTTCGTTCTTTAACCACTCTTTGGTGAGATCAAGCTATTTGAATCAGAATCACCAATCTCTGATCTTTTTAGCTCAGCCAATATGGGCTTGTTGGTTGCTGGGTAATTTTATATTTTTTTATGGTGGTGCACCCATTTTTCACATGAATAAGCATGACTTATAATATGTTATTTTTTTTAGCTGGTAGTGGAAATGAACACACACACACACACACACACACACACACATACACACACACACACAATAGACTCCATCATTGCTAGCCAGTCATGTGACTTTGTCAGTGCAAGGATAAAACATGCATAAAAAGTAATTTTCTGGTTGACAGGCAGGCCAGGTACAGAAGATATTTGCTGAATGATTTGAGTAAGTATCCTGGATTACCCTAATTAAATTCCCCAAAACAGGGACATATGAGCTTAAAATTAGACAACAGGACATTTTTAAACAAAGGAAAGCAATATTCTTGTTAGGCTTCCTCAGAGACAAACTTGTTGTTGTTGTTGTAGTGTTTAACAGCATTTTTCAGCACACGATAGGCTATACATGGCGACCATTATTATTGGTGGAGGATGAACCCGGGAAAACCCCCGGAAAAAAACCACCGACCCACGAGAAGCTACTGGCAAGCTTAATCTTACATAACTACATTAGCCCAATCTTAGACTCGAAACCACGCAGACAGAACTGAGATGGCAGTGATCCATAATGGAGAGTTCTTTAGACCACTTGGCCACTCAGGGTCTGTCACAAACTTCTTATCTCTACTGAATTTTTGGACTAAATAATTTCAATAAAAGTCGTCACTTTAAATTCACATTGCTTCCAAAGTGTATGGCTTAATTTACTTTGACCAATCGTAAGCAGCTGTTCCTAAATTTTTCCAAAGATAATCATTTTTTGTCAGATTTTGGACAGCCTAGAATCTCTAAACTACGTTGCAAATCAACTTCCCTTTGAAAATGACTATTTGACATGGGTTGCTATCAAGCAGTTATGGTTGGTAGCTCAGGACAGCATTGCAATTTCCCGGTCAGATCTGAATGAATTGTATATACTGGTCTTTCAAGTTTAACACTGACATGGGGATGGAAAGAAGAAAGGTCGAAGTGACCCTTCACATAGACTTTCAGGGTAAAATGTGATAAAATTTTAATGCTTAATGAATTCAACTTTAAGGTTCAATACTTATTTAAAATTCAACATTACAGTCTTTGGTATTAATGATGCAGCCTTATTATGGGTCATGTCATACTTAACTGAAAGAATACGAATTATGTCTGTAATGGAAAACATTCCTGTGCAGTTCATCTTTGTTTTATCATTGTTGGACCCATTCTTTCCATGCTATAAACTCTGCCGGTGTCATGATTCGTAACTCGTCATCTATTTTATATTTGACCATTTTATGCTGATGTCTTTTGAGTATGCAAATCTATGTGAAAGTGCTGTTGTCATCCGAGCCATAAAGAAAAGTGCATTTCTGATGAGGAGTCATGGATGACATGTAATAAGCTGCACTTGAATGATAATAAAAACCAAAGTAATTTTAATACCCCCCAAAAGACTACATCATTCCTATCCTTTACTTCAAAATATTCCTATCCTTTACCTTAAACGATAAGTATCGCACAACACCAACATTAAATTCACTCTTACAAAACCAGGGCATCATTCTAGACGGTTCTTTCATTGCACCAAAAAATGTCATGAACACAAAAGCAACACTGCATATCTGGATCAGAGATGCTACATTTCCATTTGCATTTACATTAGAATAGCAAGAGCTGAGGACTCATCCTTCCCTCTTAATACCATCCATTGGCTACTTGTTCTACTTATTAATGTTATTTACAGAATCAAAGACAAATCTCTTCTCTCTGCTACATTAAGTTGCCAACCATTAAAAATACCTATCAGACCACACTAATGTGGACACTTCTGCTAGAAATACGCACTTTTCTTACACTGGTATTATCATTGTTTCCACCATTAAAACAAAGTTCTTCTTGCATCTACATGTAGATCTAATGGTGCCATAATCTCATTTAGGTGTGATTGTGAAACTCACCTCATTCAGAAACAAGAACTGACATATCAAGATTTTAAAAAAAAAATGTTTCTTTACCCTTAATTATTTTCATCATACTTTGTTCATTCCACTGTCATGTTTTTTTTTTAATAACCTTGTTTATATTTATATCCTTATTATTCACTGTAATATTATAAAGTGTTTGGAGGTCTTAAAGACAAAGTACTGTACTATATCATCATTATCTTACGGAATGGGTCTAAGTAGAAGTGTTGCTGTTTATTTTCAGGAAATTGCTATTGCAAACCTTTTTTCAGGCTGGCTAAAAGGTTTATGCCTGTGTCTGGTGCACCACATACTTATCTGAACCTTCATCGATATTGAATAAAAGATGATTTAATAGCACAAATTCATCAAGAGAAAATGGAGAGTGTTGTCATGTGTAGTCTTTACATTTGAAACATCCTGTTTTGGGCATATTGAATATTACTGTGAGACAGCGGAAACTTACATGATGCACCTCATTTGTCCCAATTCACTGAGTGATAAAGTCAAGTTGGTTTGACACTTCTAAATGAAGTGTTTGATGAATATGACTTTTCCAGAATAATAACAGGAAATGGTTAAAAATGAACCAGCTTGCATTACTTTAGAGAGTTGATGTAATGAGAGAGTCAGTGCTTCCAATCACCAAATGGAAAGAATAATTCTTGTCTTAGATGTATCAAGCACACAACAGTTTTAATTGCTCAGTTAAGAATATCAACTCAATAGAACTAAAAAACAAGGATGTAAAAAACAAAAGTTACATTTTTCAAGTTGGTGCTTTTTCATTTGGAAAATGTCACATGTTTTATAATCTTTGGTAAATGGTATCAAGTTATATTTCCAACTAATTAATGACTACAGTTTTCCTATACTGATCTTAGTGTTCTGTAATACAAGATTAGTTTTTTTTTCTGTTTTGATTGTCACACACTCACATCCGTTAGATGTTTACAATGATATTGATACAGTTATAGGAAAAAGATAATGTGTATCTTTTACTCTTTTACTTAACCAAAAACTTCAATTTAAACAGTTCATATGGAAATAAGTTCTCATAAAATTAAGTAACATGGACAACACACAAGAACTATGAAATATTTATAAAACATTGACAGAAATGTAACATGAATTTGACAACACCAAATTCTGTATTCTTATTTATTCATCATTTACAGATAATCAAATCAGGTTTTGCATAGATAATCTGATGTTCCTTCAATAATTACAGTAGACTTCTTGGTAAATATTTATATACATTCCAATTTCCATTATCTTGACACTGATCCATTTACTGATATGATTAGATCTGGCTGCAGCTGCTCTAGGATTGTGTTGCTGTGTTGACCCAATGTGTGGAATGTTGCATCATCAATGATTACTGATATGCCACATTCAGTCTTCTCTGCATACATTAAAGGGCAGGCTAATAATGTACATGGGAAACAAGATAGGCTCTAAGATTGAGCCCTGAAGCACACACTATATTATTCCACCAGGACTGGATAAAGTAGTATTGAGTTGGCAGCTGCTTGGTTATGTCATTAAGGAGAGATGTCCAGAAAAGATTTTCTTCCCACAGACATTGTAATAATAGTTTTTATCAAAGTGTTATGGTCAGCAATATCACATTCCTTTATTTAAAGACAGAGATGGACCCTGTTATACTGCCCTGACTTGTTCACTCGTATCACTTATAATTGCCATTATTTTTGCCCTTAAGTCCTTTATCAATTATTTTTATCAGTACAGTATGACAGGATTGATTCAGTTGAAATAATGTAAGGGAGTTAATTTAAAAGAAAATGCTGATCTGTTTTAATACATGTTTTGCTGTTAATTTTGGGCTGTAATTTTCTAAAAGATTTACCCAATCCCTTTATTGTTTATCCGACTAGATGGAAATTAAGGGGTTCTGCTCCTGCTTCATATTTTGCTTTAATTGCCCTCCCAACTACTCTGCAAATTCACAAGATTGATGCCACCAACACCCCTGCTTGCAGCCAACCAGATTGAGCAAAATGTGGACAACTCTGACAATGTATGACTTTAGAAACCTAATGCTACAAAAGGAATAAACAAAGCACACACAAGTCCAGCCCATGAAAAGAGAAACAAACATCTGACCATTAGTGGTTCTTTTTACTTTTGTTATAGAAGACCACTTTGGTGGCCTTTTGGTTAGAGCATCCATCTTGGATGTGGGAGGTCATGGGTTCAAACCCCAGTCGAGTCATACCGAAGACTTATAACAATGGTACTAACATCTGCCTCGCTGGATGCTCAGCATTAAGAGGTTGTATTTGGACTGGTCGGCCTGGTGTCAGGATTATGCGACTGGGTGGGACATTTTATGCTACATGTCTGTAGCATGATGCCTCAGTACTAGGATCACTATAAACAGCCACACTGCAGACATCATAGCCATATGACTGAAAAATTGCTAAAGCTATGTTAAAAATCTAAATAACACGCACACACTTCAGATAGGAAGCAGGAGACAACTGAAACTGGTAATGATCATTTTGGAATATACAAGGATACTGAGTCACCAGGAGTTTCTTTTGACCCTAGGATCAGCTTGTAATTGATACTACCAGATGTTTGATCTGATATACAAGCAGAGACTTTGGGTATATTTAGAACTAACCCTTCACAATCCTCTGTGTCAGAGGCAAATTAACCATCACTTTTTCTCAAATGAATGAAGTTGGCTCTCATTATGCTACCAGTCTGTCTTCTATTCCATCTAATTCTGCATAAGATGTAGTATTTACACTCCAATAATAAACATTGTATGTTAACAACCTAAACCGTATTCCACTATTTTGCATATAAGTTTGTCCTCATTTACAAATGACAAAAACCATAGTTAGAAATACTGCAAAATTCTGTTTCAGTATCATCACTTTATTGGTTATGAACTCCCCAAGATAATATTTGATCTTTGCTGGTCACAAAAGCCCTCATAAAAAATAATTTCTGAGTGAATTCAGTGACCTCAGAGCCTCATATTGTAGCTCTATAGACTGATATTCAGACCTTTCAGAAGATTGAGAGAAAACTGGAGCTATCTAAGCATGAGTGTCATACTTGTCAAAACACGTAGAATGAAAAATTCTCAAAGTTAAGAACATCAAACACTATTGGAGAGTGGTATCCCTTGTCTAGAACAAATTGGAAAGATGAGGTGTTATCGGACACATACCTGACTTGTGAAAAACCTCCTGAAAGGTTGACCTCAATCAAAATGCATACAGTATCCATTGACATTGGATCAAATTTTGTAGAGTGTATACATTTTCATCCTATACAATGGGTTAATTTCAATCCTGTCAGTAGGTTTGATTTCCATCCCGTCAGTTGGCTTCCATTTTTTTTATCCTGTCATTTGAGTCAATTTCCATATCAGTTGTGTTTATTTTTATCCTGTTATTTGGGTCAATTTCTACTTCAGTTGGGTAGATTTCCATCCTGTCATTTGGGTTGATTTCCATCCAGTCAGTTGGCTTAATTTTTATCCTGTCATTTGGGTAAATTTCCATATCAATTGGGTTAATTCTAACCTGTCATTTGGGTCAATTTTCATAACAGTTGGGTTAATTTCCATCCTGTCAGTCAGGTTGATTTCCATCCAGTCAGTTAGCTTAATTTTTATCCAGTCATTTGGGTAAATTTCCATATCAGTTGGGTTAATTCTATACAGTCATTTGGGTAAATTTCCATATCAGTTGGGTTTTCTATCCTGTCTTTTGGGTCAGTTTCCATGACAGTTGGGTTAATTTCCATCCTGTCGTTTGGGTCAATTTCCATATCAGTTGGGTTGATTCCCATCTTGTGAGATGGAAGTACTTGAGAGATGGTGCGATGCAGCACTGGTTGTTTCAGTTATTCTGCCATCATTAGCACAAATTTTTGGATGCAAAATATGATGACTTTCATTTCAGAATAATTTGTGTACTAATGAAAATGGTCAACTTTCCTAAATATTTTGTCCAAAAAATTAATATCATCTGGAAAATATGATGGTAGCTGGAAGTGGTCTAGATAGGTAAACTAAGTTACATTATATCAATAAAGAACACCTGTATGATTTTGTTTCAGTGTTTTATTTTCTAAATATATTTTTTTCCATTTTTGTGTATTTTTCTGTCCATTGTGGACATACACTGCCGTTTATGTTTGTCATGTGCCCTCTACAGAATTATTACAAACCCTGGAGAAGGATGGACAATTTAAAGGTTAATTAGCTCCGAGTCCCCAGTCAGCAAAACTAGTTCTTAAAATATAAAATTAATAAGGTGCAGGGCATCACAGTTTAATAAACTGTATTACAACATTCCACAATTACATGACAATTTTCAATGCAATTGCTTCCAATCAATACATGACCAACCCAAATTGCCAGTTATTTTATCCCACAAAATTAAAGGTAGATATTTCCTTCCCATGCCCATTCTATGTTACTCATCTATAATTTCTGCCTTATATTATTTTTGGTACTTCCTGCACTATCATTTCTGTTCTCTCTGACTCTTTGTTGGTACATTTAGTACCCTCATTTCCATCGTCAGACCTCCTTCCTGGCACAACTGCCTATGTCTACATGCTGCATCACTTCTGTAATCTTTGGGTGGAATCTGTTCCCACCTTGAAAGCTTTCTGTGAATTAGAAGGGATGTTCTGTTGAATGGTGCCTCCTTGTTCAAACACACACATATTAATATTCCACACATGCTTATTCTGTAATAAAGGCTATAACAACAGTAAAATCATGACTTTTGATACATACATACATACATACATACATACATACATACATACATACATACATACATACATACATACATACATACATACATACATACATACATACATACATACATACTGTATCCCTAATTTTCTATATAGTAAAATATTAACAACAATATTACTATGCATTTCCTATCAATGATAGTATCATACAAATTATAAAAGACACATACAAATATAAATGCCTAAATTATACATGCACCAGGCATACATGCCAACCATTACGCTTTTTTTCACTAAATTACGCGTTATGCGTGAATGTATATGGATTATGCTTTTTTGTTATATCCACCTTCCCAAAAAATCAATTATTTGTTTTCTCATTTTTACTAACATTCCATTAATCCCACAGACTGTATTTTAGAAAAGATGGCTTTTACATAACTACAATATAAGAGTACACTTGTCCGTGGACTTGCGCGTGCACTTTTCTAACAGTATCATGTTCTATTTTTAGCAAACCTTGTTCTACTTTCAAACTTTCGATCTCTAATTCTATTTATAGCATCTGGATGGCTTAGGGAGGAGAGAACAGACTGGTTTTCTAATTTTAATCTCTACGCGCAGATACTTTGTTCTAATTCATATTTATTGCAGAACCAGCCTAAAGGTATTTGGCGCTAAAAGTATATTTTATTTTAGTCGATGCATATATGAGAGCAAAATTTATCTCCTTTCACAAATTTCACAGATGGATTAGAAAAAGTCAGCAACAAGAAACAACAAAAAAAAAGAATCCTCTAAATATGAAGACACGTGCAGCATCAAATGACATTTATTTCCGGCCGTGTGGAAAGAATTTTAATATTTGGCTCTAAAAGTTTTAAGATCGATTCTAGTCGATGTGTGTTTAAAGCTAAAAGTGCTATATATGAAAACTTGAAACATTAAAGAATGTTAAAGGATGAGAGGGGCAAATAAATCATTGTTTATTGAAATTTTAGCATGTTATATATGGATTACGCTTTTTCTGCCTGGATTATGCTTTTTGACTGCTTGGATTACGCTTTTTCCACATCAGGGGTTGGCATATATGGCACAAGGCCAACAATGCCTAACTCTGGACAATCCACAACTATATTTTCAAATACAAAACAAGTACAAGGTCTAACTAATTGGTTAAATTCAGTTCTGTACCATGATGCAACAACAAAGAAGATTGCACCATCTACTTCAATTTAATCCTAATAACTACATGTATTAATCTTGAATATTGCTAATTCACTATATACTACATTACGACATGTTGATAATTCAGCTGTACATGGAAGATTACATTTCTACTAAATTAAATGCACATAATAACTAGTGCTGTCAGTGGGTAATCAGGTACCCGACCGTAGCGAAAAACCCGGGCATTGAAAATTAATGATGAGTACCCATTCACAAAAATAAGTTGTCAACAACACTCAGAATATCATATATCATCAGCAGTACGCTGGTCTGAGTTGCAGCTCCAGTCTATATTTAGGATTAGGACCATTCGTTATGCATCAGCGGCCCACTACTAAATGGCTTTTGGATGCTGGGCTGTGCGAACAGCTTCACAGTTCAAAACAACACACACACACACACACATATGTATATATATATATAATAATAATAATAATAATAATAATAATAATGATAATAATAATAATAATAATAATGAGGACTTTGTATAGCGCCAAATCTTTAAAAGCTCTAAGCGCTTTACACCATCAATAATGATATGACTACACTTCAGAAGAACAAATGACAAAATGAAATTGGAAAACATAAAAACATGCTGAAAATATATAAGATACAAAACATGATTAGGTCGCTAAGTTTGTCCCTGAAGTCGAAACAGGTGAGTCTTGAGAGCACTCTTAAAAGGGACCACTGTGTCTTTGTGTCTAATTTCAATGGGCAATTTGTTCCACATCGCCGGGCCCTGGTATGCAAACGAACGTTGTCCATATGACTTTGTTTTCACCTTGGGAACAATGAGTATACAATTATCAGAAGAAGAGCGTAAGGATCTAGCTGGTGTATACACATGGGTGAGGCTGGATAGGTATGTTGGACTGGAGTCTGTCATTGAAATATAGCACAGAGAACAAATTTTGTGTTTGATTCTGTATCGAATTGATAGCCAATGTAGGGTACAGAGCAGTGGTGAGGTGTGCTCTGATTGAAGTACTCTAAAGATGATCCGTGCAGCTGTGTTTTGAACTTTTTGAAGTTTCTGGAGTAAATATTGTGATGAACCTGAGACAGAATTGAGTTACAAAAGTCCAGTCATGAAAGTACTAATGAACACACAAGTGTTTTCGTGGCATCAACTGAAAGATATTTACGAATGGAACTGATGTGTCTCAGTTCAAGATATAAAGCCCTGCAGATGTTCTTGATATATATATATATATATATATATATATATATATATATATATATATATATATATATATATATATATATATATATATATATGGACTACTCATGTTAACATATCACTTCAGCGACTGCCAATGACAACACGTGACCACGCAGTCGCTGTAGCCCTGTTTGCGGAATCCAGGCAGAAAAAGCGTAATGCACAAATAACATGCGAAAATTTCAATAAAAAATGATTTATTTGCCCCTCTCGTCATTTAACATTTGTTTACTGTTTCAAGTTTTCATATGTAGCACTTTCAGTTTTACACATGCATTGACTAGAATCTTAGTCTGGTTCCCTGCTTAGTTTGCTCCCATGCGTTGCACTCCACTTTACTATAATAGCATAGCGGACTGCAACACATGGGAGCATACTAAGCAGGGAACCAGACTACTAGAATCCATCTGAAGACTTTTTGCGGCAAATATTAAAATTCTTTCCACACGGCTTGAAATAGATGTCACGTGAGGATGCACTCGTGCCTTCATATTTAGAGGATTGTTATTTTTTGTTGCCTTTTTCTAACCCGTGACCTTTTTGAAAGGAGATATTTTTGCTCATATACACATCGATTAAAATGAATATACTCCTTTTTTAGTGCAAAATACCTTTAGATTGGTCCGCACTAAATATTGAATGAGAAGAAATAATTTGCGCATAAAGATTAAAATTAGAAAACCAGTCTGTTCACTCCTCACTAAGCCATACAGATGTTATAAATAGAATTTTAGGTCGAAAGTAGAACAAGGTTTGCTATAAAAAGAACTTGATACTGTTAGGAAAGTGCAAGTCCTCGGACAAGTGAGTTTTATATTATATTTATGTCAAGCAGTCTTTTCTGAAATACGATCTGTGGGATTAATGGAATGTTAATAAAAATGTGATTTTTGGAAGGTGGATATACTGAAAAGCGTAATTCTTATATGTTTATGTGTAACGTGTAATTTACTGAGAATAAAATTCATAATGATTACGCCAAAAGCATAATGGTTGGCATGTATGCATCTGAGTACAAAGGTTAGTCTAAATAAATTCATTAGTTAAGAGCCTGCGGTCTGATCATTCGCAGCTACCATGGTGCAGTCGCTTCAGACCTAGTAGTACATAACACAAATGGTCTCTGCCGCCAGTCAAAATATATAAAAAAAAACGGCAGAGAACAATTTGTTGGTCTAGGGTTGTACATGTCTCTCATGTTCTAACGAGTACTCGGTTACCCGTTAAACGACGCAACTGGTACCTGGGTAAGTTTTCCGTAGTTTTTGACAGCCCTAATAATAACACATAAATCTTATGACACCCAGATAGGAAATGCATGAGACAGATTTGGGCGAAGATATTGTACCTCAGAAGCCTTTGTTCCAATCTCATCCTAAGCTCCTAGAACTAACTTCCCACCCATTTAAGGAGCGTACAACTTTGGCATTCGGAGCGCAGTCTAGTGTCTCCAGCCTCCTTACGATCTGCACTTGCCAATGTCCAGATGTCCACTGATTCATTCAAAATGGATTAAATAGAATAATGTCTGGCAGTGAGAAACCTGCCCAAAATTTGACTATCTTAGTTCAGATTTGATTCCGGTGGATTCTTTGAAAACGGTCATACATGGCATCATTGAGGTGTTGCGGTGTCGGGTTTCTGGCATCTACCTGTATTCATATTATTTTTCATATGAAAAGCTGAAAGATAATCCATATTCTTCAAAATTACTTGAAGATATGGTGATAATTCCCTTAAATTGCCAGATCATTTAGACTGGTTCAGGAATTTAGTTGTTGATTATAGCTGTAGACATCGAAATGAGTATGTCCATAATTGAAGTTGACCAGGGCAGATATGCAATTGAATTAAGGGCACTGATAATACTATTCATCTTGAAATGTGACCTCATGGTGTTGGTGAACTTTCTAACTCATGCTGGGCTTAAATTATTCAATCTTTTATCTGCTGCTTGGATGGAGGAGAGATCCTCTGGGATGTGTCCATACCTTTCTCTTCATCATTAATAAGTTTCTTTGTCTTGTCTTGCATATAAGACAGCTGTTTGGGCAGGAGCTAAATGGCTTATTGATATAAATGTCAATAGGCTACAGTTTACTTGTGCTGCCTCTTGGGATTAAAGCCATGTGGGTTCTTACTTTTTTCATTTCACTCTTTATGACATTATCTTGCTCTCACAACAAGTATAACACAAGCAATGAGAGCATTATATCTTCATGTGCCTCTTCCTTGTTTCTGTCATGTGCAGTTTCTTAAAGACCTTGTTCTTCCAGCTTTTCTTCAGCTATCACTTTTGTAAGATATTTTACCTGTGGGTCTTTTTTCTTTTAAAGACAATAATGGGAGGAAGAAGATTGTTTCTTGTTGTACATGTCAAAATTGCAGTCAGGTGTTGCTTTTCTTTGTCTGAGGATCAAACTTGGACCTACTGCGATATGACCTTTTCTAGTTTTACCAGAAACTAAGCAACAAATGAACTGATGTCATGTCCATTTGTTGTCATACTTCTTGACATCACGTAGTTTTGTCAAACAATTAACAAAATGTTTTACTTTTGCTTCCAAATTCCAAATGTGCAGGAGCTATTGAAAATGAAATTCTACACTTTAGTCAGAGTTCATTTCTCTTGAATCCATTAATATGAGGCCATAAAGTCAGTTTTCATTGATCAATGTCAGTGCACAGTTCTGCTCCATTTCTGTTGATATTTCTTAATCTTTTTCCAATGGATAGCACAGTGTCTGGTAGTCCCCTCATCAGTTCGCTGAATGGACTGAGAAAAACGTCTTTTTGTCTAGGTCACAGAGGGAGCTTTTAGAAATATTGTACTTTACAACAGCTGATTGTTGTATGCCAGTCAATAGACTGCTCCCCTGTTTCAATGCATTTAATATAATAATATTATGGTATAACATGGTACAGCTAATAATGGACCCTGTGATCAGATCACACCAAAGTATATCAATAAGGGTTAAAAGAAAACAAGGTGAAACTTAGAGTGCCCACTATTGCTTAGATTCTCAGTGTATTGGGGTTACCTATATTACAGTACTCAAGATAACATGGCTTGGTATTCTGGTATAACATAGTATTGCTAATAATGGACCTGTGACCAGATCATACCAGTGTATATCAATAAGGGTTAAAAGAAAACAAGGTGAAACTTAGAGTGCCCACTATTGCGTAGATTCTGTGTATTGGGGTAATATTACAGTACTTAGGATAACATGATTATATTGGGGTTATATTGTAGTACTCAGGATAACATGATTATATTGGGGTTATATTACAGTACTTAGGATAACATGATTATATTGGGGTTATATTACAGTACTTAGGATAACATGATTATATTGGGGTTATATTACAGTACTCAGGATAACATGATTTAGTACATAATAAGGTTGGTGGTGATGGACTCTGGCAACTATTGTTATAATATGGGAGAGCTGTTACTTGCCACATCACACTTCTCTGATATTGTCCATTTCTTATATTTTCCCACCAAATTTGCATAACATTCATAATTTTAAGTGATGCTTCTGTATCCCATATCACAAATATCCCTGGTATCAGGTCATAAATAGCAGTCTTTAGGATTTACAGGCTTGGTGACAAACTCTCAGCACCATACATCAAGCATTATATTGTGTCACTTTAAAAATTGTTCCACTGCTTTAGTTGATTTTTCAAAATTCATGTGTTTACTGCAGAGAAGGACCGAAAATAAGCTTTCCTGTGTCAGCCCACTCTGTATATTCAATTTTTACAAAAATTGGCACACTTAAAGGAATTTAAAGATTGCTTTCAAGGTCGGCTTGCTTTGTGATAAAATAATCTATTTATTGATGTCTTTGTTTTAAAAATTGCCTTAAATTTATCCAGCATCGGCTTGCTTTGGAATAAAAATAACCTTTGTCTTTGATATCCTATCAGTAAGTTCATACAATGAGTTTATTACTCACTGCCGGTTGTGTTTTTTCACCAGCCAATCTTCTATTTTCTTGGCATCTATAGTCATATTTAGTACAAAGGGGCATTGATGTTGGTAGGTAAATAGTTTATACTGCAATAACTGCTTCAGTAGTATCTGTAACCCATGCTAGTGATAAAGTTGTCACTTGTACTCAGGTGAATATATTTTCAAAAAATGATTTTTTCTGTGAGATACATGTACTGTCATTTAGTTGACCCGGATATAATGCAATCTTGGTTGTAACACAGTGTCCTGTTTGAATGGTTACTAAGATACCTTCAAGCAATTGGTTAAGTGTTTCCCTCTGGTTTGCAATTTGGTTGGATCCAGTATTAATTTGGATAGCATATACAAACCTTTGAGTAAACCAAACACGGTTTGCTTCTCTATGTTCACATCAGTGATGTGTAACAATGGACCCCTCATCCAAGCATTTGTGAAGGATGAGGGGCATTATTGGAGTAAACCGGAGGATGAGCATGTATACATAGCATATTACTGTCATTGGCGGAAACAGCGCTCTTCAAAGAAAAAAACACATTTTTCATCCGATACGTGCTTTCACCCGAGGTAGCCTATATAAACATGCCATCCGCATGAGATATTCATAGTTTAAAGAGAAGTGTTTTGTTGTCTAAATAAGACAGGGAGGGAAAAAACCTCATTCTGACGAAATCTCAACCTACAACAAAATGGGTGGGTGTATACATGCTCAGCCTCCGGCTTTACTCCAATAATGCCCCTCATCCTTCACAAATGCTTGGATGAGGGGTCCATTATTTTTCGTAAAGCCTTCAGCATCACATGTATACATAGTATTTTTAAAGATTGACAACAAAACATTTGCTAAAACATCAATAGTAAAAGTAAGCCTATTTCTGTCAAGTTGTAAATCATAAATCAAAATTATTTGCTATTAATAACTGCTTCAGCAAAACCCGTACTATTAGTCTGAATATCCCTTAGATAATATTTGTGAAAAGTTTTTACTGATGCCCAGTCTGCTGTTTTTAATATAGTGTGCAAGGAACAGCCTTCCCAAACCAAAATGCATCCTTGCCGCAAGCTTGTGGCAAGCTTGCGGCAAGCTTGCGATAAGCTGATTTGATGTTTATAAGCTAACATGGATGCTTGCGCAAGCTTGTGCAAGCTTAAGGCAAACAAGCTGGATATAACCGCAAGCTTGTACAAGCTTACGCAAGCTTGTACAAGGTTTCTTATTTGCTTCAGAAAGTAAAACTAGCTTACCGCAAGCTTGTACAAGCTTGCGCAAGCTTGTACAAGGTTTCTTATATATTTGCTCCAGAAAATAAAACTAACTTGCGCAAGCTTATTTCTTTTCTTCAGAAAGTAAAACTAACTTGCTCAAGTTTTCTTATATGTGTCAGAAAATAAATTTAAAATAGCTTGCAATAAGTTTCTTCATATATTACCATTCTTGTAAAAGACTGAGACCATGCATGTATCAAACTATCATGCACATGCTTGCAGTGAATGAATAAACTTGAACAATGAAATTTATCATAATGTTTTTGCTGAACATATTTGTTTTCCACTACATTTCAACTATAAGATTACATTATTTAATCATTAAATATGCAGGTAGGTCAAGGAAATTTTAACCTTCTCAGCATTTAGTAAGTCATAATTTAACTTTTGCAATTCCACAAAAAAGCCATGTAAGAAAATCAAACTTGTACCAGAATATGAGGTATACCTGACACAAGGTCAGATGATGTCGGACCTGAATACAGTATACGTTTTGTGGGGGCAAAAAATACGTTTTTTTTATTAAAGTAAATAATAACAGTTTCTTTGGAATTTTCAGTTTAGAACGCGCATTTGGTTCTATTTTGATAAAATTTATCACATGTATACTATTTGAATGCAGTTCTACAATACGATTGGTTCATTTGAAATCGAGGCTACTGTGTCTTTATCCGCCATATTTGATTTCGCAAAAAGTTACCGTTGTTGAAGAATCTCGTCTTCGTAATCTTCAGCTTGTAATCATGTTAAATAGGAAAGAGGAATATTCAGAATTTTCTCAAGGAAAAAGAGAAGGAAAGAACTGGAAGGACAATTGTGCCGTCTTGTGTAGATTTATGAAGCCATATGGTAACGGAGAAAACGACGTTTTGCAAATTGTGTAATGTGATTTCGCTATTAGGCATGAATGCGCACGAAAACGCTAATAAGCATCAGGTTATGAAAGAGAAATATTCAGAATTTTCTCCAGGAAAAAGAGAAGGAAACAACTGGAAGGACAATGTGCCGTCTTGTGTAGATTTATGAAGCCATATGGTAACGGAGAAAACGACGTTTTGCAAATTGTGTAATGTGATTTCGCTATTAGGCATGAATGCGCACGAAAACTCTGATAAGCATCAGGTTCCTGCTTCATCCCACATAACTCAGCCTGAACTTGTGACATATATAAATACCAGAGAAAACCTTAATAAAATTCGATCGAAATTATATTTATTAAATTTCTTTTCGAAATAAACCTTTATCTTTCAGTTACTAGTGTTGCTGGTGAGTTATTTTGTACACGTTTTCCAAACATTAAATTCACAAAGGATAACTCATGCTTTTGTTTTGAAACATTTTAAAAAGGAATTAGGAGGAGAGCCCTAGTAACTGTCTTACTGAAGCTAGCTTCAACGAAGTTAACTTATCATAAATCACAGGGCATCAACAATTTATATCATGTACTGCACTTAATTGTTTGAAATTGTTGTTACCTTTTTAATGCTCAATGTTATTTTAATTGTGATTTTTTTACAAAGTTCAAGTTTATTAGCTTTATATTTGCAAAACATGGCATCTGTACTTTAGGGTTACTGACAGACCAGGACACAAGTTTGAATGAACTTTTAAAAAGGTTTTAAAAATGTGTGGAAATAGGAATGGCTTGAGTGCATGAAATAAGCTTGCAATTTTTGTTTGGGTTGCGTAAGCTTGCGCAAGCTAGCGGCAATTCCAAATACAAGCTTGCCGTAAGCTTGCGCAAGCTTGCAGCAATTCCAAATACAAGCTTGCGCAAGCTTGCCGTAAGCTTGCGCAAGCTTGCGGCAATTCCAAATACAAGCTTGCCGTAAGCTTGCGCAAGATTGCAGCAATTCCAAATACAAGCTTGCCGTAAGCTTGCGCAAGCTTGCGGCAATTCCAAATACAAGCTTGCGCAAGCTTGTCGTAAGCTTGCGCAAGCTTGTCGTAAGCTTGCGCAAGCTTGCGGCAATTCCAAATACAAGCTTGCGCAAGCTTGCCGTAAGCTTGCGCAAGCTTGCGGCAATTCCAAATACAAGCTTGCGGCAATTCCAAATACAAGCTTGCGCAAGCTTGCAAAAATAAGCTTGCGCAAGCTTGCCGCAAGGTTCCAAATACTAGCTTGCGCAAGCTTGCAAAAATAAGCTTGCGCAAGCTTGCAAAACTAAGCTTGCAATTTTGGTTTGGGAATTGTCTGAAAGGTGATGATGCAGCAGTTCTGTAAGAATGTGCTTTAAATTTAGAAGTATCAATTCCTGATTGTTCTAAAACCATTTTTAACCATCTTGCAATAGTACTAGATGTCACAGCTCTATAGGAACAATAAGATACCAGAACTTAAGTAGATTTCCGACGATTTTTAGTTCTGTCAAGATAATGCAGCAAGGTATGCATAGCACAAAGCTTTTCATCGTCATAATGTAGTACATGTAGTTCCAACTGGAATTTCTTACCTTGCCTTGAAGTTTTCAACAGATCCGAAAAATTGAATACTATTTTATTTGTCATACAAGTCATGTTATGTAAATTCAAAGATTTTAGAGTTTGTGCTCTTGGAGCTGTAGATAATACAATAAGAGCAACGAGCTTCATTGTTAAAAACCTTAAAGATACAGTTTCCAAAGGAAAAAGGGTACACAGGTATTCTAAGACAATGTTTACATCCCAAGTATCCATATATACCTTGGTTTTGGCAGACTTTTGTTAAACAATCCCTTCAAGTATCTATTAATCAACAATGGATTTGAACACCATGCATTATAAAACATTCTCAAAGTAGTAACTAACATTGCCTTGTGAGTATTGACAACACTATATGACTTACCTTCAGTTACCAAAGAATCTAAGTAAGAAATAACTGTTACCTCAGACACAAAAGGGATTAATTTTCCTGATTTTACACCAAAAACACCATTTTTGCCATGCCAAGTTATATTGTTTAGTTGTCCCTGATCTCCATGACTTAATAATGATGTCCATAGCTGTTCTTGGAAGTCCTTGGTTTTGGAGTATAATCTCCTGATACAGTCACCACCGTTAAGGATAAGGTCTTCCCTAGAGGATGAATTTGACCATTGTGTGGAAGAGTCAGTATATTTTTTTGTCTTGGAAGTCTAATTGGAAGAGAAATTAAACATGACAAGAGCAAAGGAAACCAAGATTGTGATGTCCAATGTAGAGCAATTAAGAGTTCTTTACTAACCTTATTGGCAATAATTTTATTGAGTATTTTCCCAACAAGATTAAACGGGAGGGGGGGGTGGAATATAAGGGGTTAAATCATGCCAGGAGAATGAAAATGAAAAAGCATCAATTTTAAATGCACGTGGTTCTGGGAACCATGAAGTGAACTTCTTCTACTGACAGTTTAATCTAGATGCAAAAAGATCTATGTCTGGAACAAATGTCTGTGCACACACTCTGTGAAAAATTTCTTTCTTTAACATCCACTCAGTGGAGTCAGAAAAGTTCCTTGACAGATAATCTGCCTGTACATTATCTTTGCCTGCAATATGGACTGCAGATATGAAAATTTCCCTTTCCAAATACCATTCCCAAATCTGTTTAGCTAGCTGATCCATTTGAATTGATGCCATTCCACCCATCTTATTAAGAGACCGCACATATGTTGTCAGACTAAATCTCAATATGTACATTTTTGTGATCTGAATGAAAAGCTTGTAAGGCAAAAGAAATGGCTAATAACCATACCTGTCAACTTGTAAGGGAATCCCATAATTTGTATGGTTTTTCGGTGGATTTTGCAGTGTAAGGCCATACAGGCATTTTGTAAGGTTTTTTTAATATTTTAAAAAAAAAAAAAATGTCAGCGATTCTCGCCAAGATCAGCACTTGCAACATCAGATTTCCTCATCTAAAGGAAATTGTGCAGCGACTGCTCACTTTCCCACATAGCAATGCTGATTGTGAGAGGTCCTTCTCCATGATGAAAAAGATCCACACAGACTGTCGGAAATCCCGGAATACAGATACACTCATAGCATTTTTGCAATGCAAAATAAACACTGATTCATGTTGCATGGATTTTGAAATGCCAAATTCACTACTGGAAATGGCAAAAGGCGCAAGTGTAGCGTACAATTTAGCTCACTCCAGTGACTGAGATGTAACAAGGTATGCAAATATATGACGTAGTCAGGTGTAAATAGTTATGTTTATATGTGATCTAGTAAATAATATAAGGTCTTTGGCGTAAGGTTTTTCTGGTCTTTGTAAGGTTTTTTTTTGTCTGGTGTACAGGTTTTTGTCTCAGGAGGTTGACAGGTATGAATAACTCTAGGTACATGTAATTTATTGAAAAAATGGTCTCACTCTTGTCCCATCTACCCGAGACCGACCTGTTTGAATAAAGTGCATAAGCTCCCCACCCTGAGAATGATGCATCAGTTTGAATAGTAAAAGCAATGTTGTCTTGTCTAATAGATTTCCCATTCCTGGCAGCCACATTTAGGTACCACCATTTAAGTTCCTGTATACTTTGAGAGGATAACTGAACTGTACTATCATAGTTTTATTTTCTCTCAGACCTTTTATTTTATCACGTTCCAAATACCTGTAGTGCATTGGGGCTTCAAATATTGCTTAAAAGGCATTAATGAGCATACCAATAAATGAAGCCAACTCTTGTATTTTAACATACTTTATATCCAAGAGTTTCTTGGCAAAAACCTGGATTTTTTCCACTTTATGCTCAGAAAGAAAAACTTTAAACTGAACAGAGTCCAACACAAAACCGAAAAAGATAATTCATTGAGATGGAATAAGCATAGATTTTTCTAGACTGATTGTGAAACCAAGAGATTTCAATGTCTCAATCATAGTCCAAGTATTTTGCAAGCAAATGTGACTCTCAGCATCCAAATTCAACGAGTCATCAATATAATATGAACACCTAATGATCTGCTGCCTAAACCATGCATAAATGGGTTTTAGGATCTTAGTGAAAACTCTTGGAGCAGAAGAAAGCCCAAAAAGTAAACATACAAACTGAAAAAGCTGACCATTACAAACAAACTTTAGAAACTTCTGATAATCTCTATTTATTGGAATACTAAAATAAGCATCTTTTAGATCAATGGATGTACGGAAATCATTTTTCTGATGAGATCTAAAACAATTTGAAATGTTTCTTGCTTAAAATGTTCATAATGAACAAATTTATTCAACTGTTTCAGGTTAATAACTGGCCGAAAGTTTCCATTTGATTTGGGAACAATAAAAATGTTCGAAATAAATTGATTTCCCTCACAATGGGATGGAACTATATAGCTCCTTTATGTAGAAGTTTAGTGATTTCATTAGATAAAACTGTTTTCTGCTCAGTTGAGACTGTAATTTCCTTCTGCAAAAAGGACTGAAAAGGCATGGAATCAAATTCAGTTTTGTAACCCGAAACTGTTTGCAAAATCCACGGATCACGAGTAAAACCACACCATACAGAAAAACATTGTTTCAGTTTTCCAACAGAACTTACCTCAACCAATTTTAATTTATGAGCCCGTTTGGGGAACTAGTAGAGGCAGGTTTCCTTCCTCGATTGAAATTTTGGTATTGATACCTGTACGAATATTTAGCACTATAAGGTTGAGATCGAAATCTTGCCCTCTGTGAATATGGGCAAAATTTTCTTTGGCAAGTGCAAAGCCAGTGTCACATCTTTTAACCTCCTTGGCCACATCATCCCCAAAAAGCATGGATGTTATGGAGGTATGCATATTACACAGATTGGAATATTTCTGTTTCAAATGTGGTTGAATCATGTATCTTCTTCTGAGGGAGACGTGATATTGTACCTGACCCATAAGAGTAAAACCATCGGAAATTAAGGTCTTTGCCTTTTCATTAGCAGAAATCTGCAGCTTTAATTATTCTACTAATTGGACAATTGGCATAATGCTTGCAGCAACAAAATTTTGGATATCCCTAAAGGCTTTGTCATAAGAGTGAACTCGTTTATTAAGGTCATTCCAAATTTCCTGATTGACAAGCGGTGGGCCTAACCTATCACAGTTTTCTGGGATCTTGTTCTTCTGTACAATTTCATCTGTTGAACATAAGGAAGTGCATGCAGTGTTAATCAGCATTGCAAAGGATTTTGGTATGGACTCTCCTTTCTGGGGAGTTTTCAGTTTGGGTAACTGCCACGTATCAGCATTGTTAGTAGAAAGACAGTTGTAATCAGGCTGCAAAGTGTCAAATAATGCCCCATTGATTTTCCCACTCAAAGAAATTTGCTCGAGTAGTCTTCCTGCATTACACTCTGCTGGGGTAACATCAACATCGCTATATGGCCCTTCGTTTTTAACTTCTACATATAACTCCGGTAACAGTTCACCAAACAGGGCATCAATTTCATTGACATCTGCCACAACAGGCTGCATATTATTTAGACCCAATTTTGTCTTCAGTAGCTCAATATCGGTTTCCAACAGATTATTTATATCTTTGAGATTGGACGTCTTCAACTGTCCGACATTTTTTACTTGTTTTGTCGCTATAACAGGCTTGCGTTTTGCCACTTTCTGAACTCTAGTCACAACAGACTTTAATTTTTTTGTCTCGAGTTTTCAGTTTTCGTGGCTTCATAATTCCTTTCCCTCGTGAGGAACTTGCCACAGCTTCACAAAAGGTTGCAATATCCTCAGGCCCAAAACCCGAAAATTCTGAGTCGGCTTCGAGGTCAGTAAATGACAGGACTCCATCCTCGTCAGTAGCCTTTACGACTAAATAAAATAAACTAAAACAGTGAGCACATATAGCTTGGACTACGTCCTAAGCTGGCTTCAACAATCCTAGGCAGGTGACTATTACTTACTATTTTGTACTTACCGCTCCGCTACAACGCCAGAATAAAATATGAATATCTCGTGCGGGTGGCATGTTTATATAGACTACCTCGGGTGAAAGCACGTGTCAGACAAAAATGTGTTTTTTTCTTTGAAGAGCGCTGTTTCCGCCAATGACAGAATAATATGCTATGTATACATGTGATGCTGAAGGCTTTACGAAAAATAATGTGTGTTATCTGACATAAGCGATACATGTTACAGTATGTTCATTGATATAGTTTGTTCTTTTTATGTCCATGATAAAAAACAAGAAATAAATGACACCAATACAAGGTGTTTCTTTCAATTTATTATCAAATAAAGATGTTTTTTATTTATGTTTTTGCAGGTGGGGATGGGTTTTAAAGGTGCAAATTCAATGCAATTTTATTTTGTTTCTTATGTCTTGGGACATGAAACCTAGGTAAAAAAAGGTTTCACCACAAGTTCTAGGACAGGAAGAAAATTTATTTATCATATCTAATTATATACTACATTTTACTAATATGGTACAACACACACACACACACACACACACACACACACACACACACATGGATGCCTTCAATGGGGACAAGAAGGTTACCGGTACTAAATTTGTTGCCTCCTCCCTTATGGTTCATTTATCTCAAGAGCAACCACCCTTCTAATGCGACCAGCGGCCAGCATTTTAGTACAAAAAATGAAAATGTCCCCCTCATGAACGGCCACTTTTGTTTCTTCAAATGTACCCAGAACCAATAATTAATTCAAATCTTGACGTAAGGTAAGCAATTTTGATTATCTCTATTGTAGATACACGTCTCCGTCTCTGAGTGTCAAGTCGCCGTTAAAAGTGTCGACTTAAGATTTATAGGATATCATTATCAATAAAAGTCGATGTTTACATGAAATGGGCTCAATAACATTATGTTAGAGTTTGGGGTTTAACACGTATGTCAAGTTCTTCTCTTTGATGATTATAACCAGACGTAATTGTTATAATCATAAGAGGGTCAGCATAGGCAAAAAATAGATTTTATACATTGGCACACACACAGAACTTTAAAAAAAACAACAGGGTATCAGACAAAGACCAGAAAAATCACGTGACCACACATTATGGCTTCCTTTACGATGACTGTATTTCGTACACTCGACACAAGTTTTGTCAGCACAATTAAATCCCATATAGTCAGCAATAACCGAATAAAACATTACCAAACATTAAAATGTCATCACATTAACGGATACATTATTTTAGAAGAAAGTTGTCGGTTATTCTACTTGACGACGTCGGGGAGGGGGGGGGATGCCAAACAATTTTATGTAGGAAAGACTCGAAAAGTCAAGTTTATGTTGAAATAATTTGAATAAACAAAGTCATAACAGATAAGAAGGTTTTTCAACAGCAGTGGGAAAATGGAGCATATGGAAAGATAATTATGTATATATCAAGATGTAAATGACGTTTTTGAATCCATTTACAGTGTGCATGACAACAATTCCCACTCGCATATCACACTTACGCCAAGAAAGATAAAATAGTAATGTATATTCAGTTGAAATAAATTTGTTATTATAACAAAACGAACCTTGTAATGAATAATGTTTCATTTAGACGAAGATATTTAATGTTTTGAAGTATGTAGCTTTCTTACTACGTATATTACATATACATGTACTTCTCATAATAAATTTAGTAGCCCCCCTCTGGAATGGCCACCCGTCTTATAAGGACACTTTCTCGGTGTAGCAGGGGTGGCCGCATGAGGTAGCTCAAACCTGAAATCTTCAAAGCCTTGCAGAACTATACTCAGGTAGGGAAAAATAATAGTTGTCAAGATTGTGGAAATTATACTGAAAGCAAACAATTCTAATAAGTGAAATTGATTTACTGCGAAACTTCTGATAAAGAAAGAATTGCCACATCTGAGGTATGTCAGCATACTGTATGCAAGAGACATCTTCCCATGTCTTAAGAACCCTTGTGAAATGAAAGAGTAAATTGAAGTGGATGCAATAAAAATATAATAAATTTGTCACAGTCACAAATTATAATGAAATTTAATATCTGAACACATCTGAGGCAATGAATTGAATGACCCATTTTACATTTGTAAAATATAGTCAGAAGCTAGACTGGTGAGTATGTACAATAGAAACTGTAAGGTGATACATTTTGAGTTGAAACAGTAAGTATCATGTTATTCAATGAAATGAAACCTTTTGTACTGAAAGACAATATGCATTATCATTACATTGTCATTCTTTTTTATCAGTCTTGTCAAAGGCACTCTGTTATAACTTTATCAGAACATGCTCTTCTCTGTTATAAGTTGATCAGTAAATGTCATTATTTCATCTTGTCATTGAAAGGCAGTATTAAGGGTTATTTTATGATAGAATACTCTAATTGCTTTTCATGATGTACATGTTGGAAATGTTATGATGTTCTCTAAACTCCAGGTAATTGACCGCAGAAAAGTAGATTTAAATTTTGAAGCATTGTTCTAATGTCTGGCTTTTTTTTTTTATAGAAGGGAGGGCAAGAAAGTGCAACTTTATGAAGAAAGTAATAATTTGTGCTTAAGAACTAATGGTATAGCTTATGAAACAAAAGATTTCATCTTTTTGGAAGTAGAAATGGATTAAAGCTCCTTCATGTCATGTAGTACAAAAAATAAGCACAAAAGAGTAAAATAGAAAATGACACAGTTTTAAGGAGGCTTTTTTTTTTTATAGACCTCTTGGTAAGAGGCAGAGGGGGACTACAAGAAGGTCTGCATGATGGGCTGAAAAGGCACTGAGGGCAAGTGGGGGAAGGGCCACAACATATGATGCTAGATAAATTTTGACTCGTACAAATACATTTAATAAGCATGTTACAAACTTAGGTCCATCAGAACAACTATTGGAAGTGGCATTTCTCATATAGAATAATTCGGAGAGAGGAGGTGACATTGGACCAGTTGCATGGTGGACATGTATGCCTGACTTGTGCATATTTCCTCATGTGCGAACCTCAACCAAAATGCATGTCCTGGCTGTCTCCACTAACAGTTTTGCACCTTGTTCTCTGTTGGGTTAATTTCCACCATGTGAGATACGAATATTTTGACGGGAAACTAGACTTTTTAAGTAAATGCAGTTTATATAACAAAATTTTTTAATCAATGTTTTTTTTATTTTGCAAGCTATCCTTATCTGTTATTTTATTTACATTTTACAGAATTTTAACATTTTGACATTCTTTATTTTATCTTGTTGTACATATTTAATATTTGCATTTATTTGGAAGGGTTTATCATCCTGAATATTTTTTACACTGTTTTGAACATTGCCTTTAGTTGGAACTACATATATCAAACTCTTTTGTGCTTAGCAGCTGGGAAAACACTTCTATATAAATCCAAAGACAAGTTCTGAAGAAAATTGAAGTTGATTTTTTATAGCTCATCAGTGGCATTCATATGTTACATTGATCATGTACCACTTAGTTTTATTCATAGATTAACCGAGTCATACCAGTGCCTTTCCTTGTCAAGGATAAGCCATTATTCTGGAAGTTGAAATAGCATATTGGCATTATTTATGTATCCAGACCATGAACTTGCCTGCATTTGCACAGGAATTATGGCAAACAACATGCCTTTAGGCAAGAATATATTATTAAGTCATTACTGTGACATTTACATATATGTAAATAAATATACCACATGTAAACTGATATCTACTTATGCATAGCTTATATGTGTTTCTTGCAAACATTGCAGCAGCTGATGTTTCACTGAAGAACTTGTACAGGATCGCCTGTCTTTTGTGAAAGAGTAGTAATTAGTAGACAATGGATAAGTATCAATTAATTATTACATGTAAATATCATGACTTCCAATACCATTGAAACATGGATTGACCTGATATTGGTTATTGGTATGTTTCATCCCCAGGTACAAGATTTATACATATTCTTTAAGTGGCACTCAACGTCATGTAATCTTGATTTAGTGATCACTTTGGAGTTCTTGGTCCATATGCACACCCCTTCACACCCTAGATTTAGGTCAGTGGCGAAGTTTTTCAGATGAAACATAGTGCTTTTTACTTTTTTGCCAACCATATGTACTCTATGACATGTCAAGTCCAACTGCAAACAAACAAGACCATGATCTGCTGTCTCATAATTTGCTGTCATATGAGGATCTGTGCTGTTTGTTCTGCTCATGCTGTCATATGAGGATCTGTGCTGTTTGTTCTGCTCATTACTCTCAACAAACTGTAGAGTCATGTCTGCTTGTGCATGATGCAACAGTAGATCTGGGTTTGTGCACTTTGCAGCTGGATTTGATTAGGTCAAACAAAAAAAAAATGTTTTTGGTCAGCTGATTGTCCTATTGTCACATTGCCACCCCAAGCACCATCACCCATTGGTTAAAAATGTCACATTAAATATTTTTTTTTTACAAAAAAGAAAGTGACCTGACCTAATTTTGAAACGTGCAGCCAGCAACACATTTCACTTTTGCCTTATATCTACTGTAGATAAAAGACTTTTTTAATGTACTGTATATATATGCAGGTAACTACTGTACATACTTGGTTATAAGTCGAGTGCAAAGTACACAGACCCAGATAAGCCATCACATAATGTGCCAGGAGATATGGGTCTATGCAATGAGGAGTAGTGAGTTAAAAAAACAAAACAACATAGACCCTGATCAGCAGGTGTATAATGTGACAGATCAGTATCTATGTTGGTTGCAGTTGGACTTATAAGTGAGCATTTAGAGCTGTTTTGCTGATAAAATCAATGTCCAGGCCATATAATAGGCATTATATATTTTGTGTCTTTGGCAGAAGGGATTTCTATAATTCAGCATTTCCCCCCTTTTTGACATGGCTGGCTCTATCTGTATATGTGGAGGTGTGTGTGTGTGTGTGTGTGTGTGTGTGTGTGTGTGTGTGTGCATTGAACCCAGACCTCAGATACATGCTTTTTCATTAGCATCATCAAAACGTCTCCCAGGTGAAAACTCATGATGGTCTTTGTTTGTTTGTTTGTGTGACTTTTATAATGTAGCTTTAAAAAAAATTCAGTCATATCGCTACGGTATCTGCAGTGAGGCAGTTTATAGTGATGTCTAGCACTGGGGCATCATGCCGCAGACATGTAGCCAGTCACATTATCCTGACACTAGGCCGACCAGTCCTAATACTAACCTGTTAATGCTGAGCATCAAGCGAGGCAGCTGTTAGTACCATTTTTACAAGTCTTTGGTATGACTCGGTCTGGGATCGAACCCACGACCTCCCGCTTCTTTGGCGGATGCTCTAACCACTGCCATCAGAGCAGTCATGATGGTCTAGTGAACCATTATTATCAAAAATCCTCACATGCAAAGGTAGTTTTTCTTCTAGTGGAGTATTTTTGTGCGAACAGTAGAACATATTTGCCATATACAGGGGAAGAAATTGCCACAATTTGGGTTGCCCTCAGACCTGTAATTGATAGTTTAACCCTTAAAGTGCGTATCGCGACTCCAGTCGCGCTGTTGTTTGTGGTCCCGTAGTGCGTGTCGCGACTATAGTCGCTTTCGAGGTGAGCAACACTGATCGCATTCTATAACTTCATCTTGCCATAAATGCCTGTAAAACTATATGTGATTGGTTTAAAAAGGCCCGGAACGAGCATTCTGTAGTACTTTACTATATTATTAACGATGTAATTTTACAAACGCTCGCTTCTAATCACATGGTACTAGTGCAAAACTAAAATGGTCGACGCTGAATACGAAGGTGATTTCTTGCAACAAATATTCGCGTCTGATAGTGATGCTAATAGTGATTTTGAATAATTTGAGAAAAATGACATTATTGGAGCAAGCGAGGTATTGATGGAAATACACATGAATGATTTTGAGCCAGTAATTTACGTCGGATGTACATGCTCGCTTGACGTGACAAGATTTCGTGTCTGTCAACCCCCATTTACTGGTAATTCAAAATTAAATGTCGAGATGGTGAATAATGAACAATCAGACTATTGAAGACTTTTTCTTAGATGACGAGCTATTGCATCTGATAGTAGATCAAACAAATCGTAATGCAGATCAGAGAGTTCATGGGCCAGACTTGAAGGAAAAAAAGTCGCATGAAGAAATGGCAGCCTGTCACACCTGAGCATCTAAAATGTTTTTGCATCGATTAAAACAATGGGTTTGGTACATATGTCTGTTCCCGATTCCTAATGGGCTATTGATGATGCGATATCAACCGCATACTTCAGGAAAAAAAGTAAGGATGGGATATATTTCAAGCTATTCCAATCAATTTACACCTGTCAGACAATGAGAACAATTAAGGTGACTCTTCACACAAAATCAACCCAATTTTTGAACAAAAATAAAGCCTTTGCTGAGGTTTAATCACCAGATATGGACCTCGGTTTGATGATATTATAATAAATAACAGGTGATAGTTTTTCATGAACATTAATTGCTGACTGGAGGGTTTAAACTTACCTGTGACATTCATGGAGTGGATTTTTGCAAAACTGTCACCCTTCCTTTACCTGTGATTTTCATAATTTATATATAACATTGTGACAGACATAACATGTGCATGGTTGGACTACTAAAGAATATAACATTTCTTAGATATATTTGAACTTCTCCATAAAAAAACAAACAAAATTACTGATGAAATACAATTTTAGCTGTCATTTTACCTGTATTTACACCTGTACCTGTAAATATGTTAAACCTACACATGTGTCTTGATGCCAATCTTAAAGTATAGACACGCGCCATCACTTTTCATATAGGGTTTGTCTATCAATTGTGTATATTTAATGAAATACATGTAATTTAAAGACTGTGGAGTTTTCTTCTTTTCTCTCCTGAAACAATTCAGCACTGAGGGACCTTTTACTGCAAAACAATTCAGCACTTTAAGGGTTAAAACATGGATGCCATTTAGGTGCATTAAGTGAAATACATCTGGCTAAAATAAATTTAATATAGAGTGTACTTAACTAAATAAAGGATGCAGTAAGTGCCTTGTGTTTATAAATGTATCAGTGACACACTAGAAGGCCTAGAAATTAATATAAATTTATTTGTAGCCAGAAGTTAGATTTAGAAATGTATTTGTCCTTCTGATTCTTCATTAGTACTTTCTACAAAATAATGACACACACTTAATAAAGATTAACTAACTTTCATTCTGTTTTAATAATGAAAACTGCCAGCAGCATACCATTAATTTCAAGTATTGGCTAATGGAGCCAATAACTAGATTTATGATGGTAAAATGGTGAAGTCACTATTATTGTTCTTAAATCTATGCATATACGTTTATTACCTCCATTTCAAATGTTTGCCTATTTTTTGTCCTACCAAATTGGATATTCAAATAAACTTAATGCCACAGGGTAGGATTTCTCTTGATCATAGTCCATGACTCAAGTATGTATGTTGAATTTTTTGGGGGGATTTTCCACTTTTTTTTAAAAAAAAGTGTCATATAGGTAACATTTTCACTTCCACGGGAAACCAGTTTTGAAGACACAAGAAACTTCCTGAGTGGACAATGGTCTTTCTGTTTCCAGTACTTTTTTTTGTAGATTTTATACTACAGTTTTCATGTTTATCCAACAGAGGTAGTGTGTTGCATTAGCATACATGTTAATTTATATCTTTACATGTATAATGTAATTGTGAAGGCTTTGAACAGTATAAAGTACATGCAGCTATAAAAAAGAGATATCTGTGATTATTTGTATTTTTCATTATCATCCTGCCACCCCCACCCCCCACACCATACACATATTTATTTCTCTAGTGAAGAATTTAATAATTATATGTAACAAGTCGGCACGTCATTTGTCAGTAGCCATGTACTTTGCTGAAAAGAAATGAATAAGAAAAATCCAATTTTTTTTCCCATTTGTTTTAATGGGTGTACATGTTTATCAGCAGTTGTTGGAGTGATAATGTTCCTTGAATACCTCTACTTAGTTCACAGCATAGTTTGGGCATTGCATGTATATGTAATACCTTAAAAGCTAGAACAAGATTTTGTAGAGATTAATATATCCTGTATATTAAACCTGTCGTGAGAGAACACTGCTATGGAAGACCACCTGCCTTGAGCAATCCAGGTTCTCCTTGAACAGATTTATTAAATGTATAGTGTTATGACTTATCATGAGAGACCACCTGTCTTAAGAGACCATTATTTTTTGGTCAAGGGTCTTTCAAGCTAGGTAAGTGTTACTGTAATGTGTTCAGGTACCTTATCTATAGTTTTTGACGGCTTTGGTGGCCTAGCGGTTAGAACGTCAGTTTTGTATGTGGGATGTGGTGGGTTTGATCCCTTGCCGAGTCATACCAAAGAAAAATGGCACTTACAGCTGCCTTGCTTGGCTCAAAGCATGAAGAGGTTAGTGACAGGACTGGTTGGCCTGGTGTCAGGATAATGTAACTGGATGGGACATCTTGCTACATGTCTGATGCATGATGCCCCAGTGCTAGACATCACTATAAACTGTCACACTGCAGACATCATAGTGATGTGACAGAAAAATTGTTAAAGCTACGTTAAAAATTCTAATCACACACACACTATAGTTTTTGACTCTTGTCTTTACAATGTGTCATAAATTTAGGTAATGGGTATCAATATAAGAAGAGAACTTGTTAGTAATCTTTACAAGTACATTTTTAGTGATATATCCTGGCTTAGTTGTAATATTACATTGTCAGAATCGTTGGGAAGGGACATAGCATCTTGTCTATTTGTACATTGACTTATGTGCTGTCTGTTTGTTTCTATGTTTATTCATTTGTTGTTGGCATCCGTTAGTCTCTGAGAGATGATGGAACTGCACCCATGGGAGTGGCAGTCCTTGAAAGTTGAGTCTGGTGTGTTGGAACTACTTCTACTTCTTAAGAGATTGCTTTTCATCAGCTAGTAAGCATAACTTGTCCTTGCCAGCTTTCAAACCAGTGATCAGAGCATGTCGCCAGTCGGGTCTGTCTAGAGCAAGCTGTTCTCAGGTGTTGACATCAATGTCAAGAGCTTTGATGTTGTGCTTGCAGACATCCTTGAAGCAGAGATTCGGCCTTTTCACCAGTGGCAGGTTCCGATTGAAGAAAGGTCTTTGGAAATCGAACTGTCATCATCTTATATATATGGCCCAGCCATCTGATGCGACGTTGGCGGAGGAGTTTGACCATGCTGGGAATCTTGGCATGTTCAAACATCATGTTGTTTGTTACTCGATCACCCCAAGTGATCCCGAGTATGTGTCATAGGTATCACATGTCGAGAGTCTTTATCACATAGGCACAGTACATAGAAATCTTAGTGTTATAGGTCAGTATGCTGTTGTTCCACACTCTCAGCAACAACCTGGATAGAAATGTTGATGCCTTTCCAATCCACTTGAGCTCAGCTTCGAGCTATGGGTTGTTGGTGATGGTAGAGCCGAGGTATGTAAACTGACTGACTACCTCAAGTTTTTTAGTTGTTGATGATGATGCTTTCGGGGTCCGCTTTCTGAGCCATCACATTTGTTTTTTTTTCTTTAGGCTGAAGGTCAGTCAGCCCAGACTCACCACATCCTTTAGCAAAGCAGTCCATCAGGTGCTGTATCTCATCTTCTGTGTGAGTGGCTGGGGCAGCATCGTCTGTGAAGAGCATGTCTTTGATTGTCACTTCATGTGCTTTGCCTTATGTTGTGACAGGTTGAACAGTTTGCCATCTGATCACATGTGCAGGTAGATCTCTTCTGTGGATGTCCCAAAGGCATACTTGAGCAGGACAGTGAAGAAGATGCTGAAGAGCATGGGGGCTAAGGCACAACTCTGTTTCACTCCGCTGTAGATATGGAAATGGTCGGACGTTGAGCCATCATACTGCACTGTTGCTTTCATGTCATCGTGGAAGGACTGGATCATGCTTAGCAGTTTTGGAGGGCATCTAATCTTTGCCAGGATTGTGAAGAGTCGATCTCTGCTGACCAGATCAAATGCCTTGTTGGGGTCTAAAAAGGCCAGGAAGAAGGGTTTGTGTTGTTCTCTGCATTTCTCTTGCCGTTGCCTGACAGAGAAGATCATGTCGATTGTGGACATCTCTGTGTGGAACCTGCATTTTAACTCTGGATACACTGTCAGCAATTGTCTGCAGTCTGTTCAGGATGATGCGTGCAAAGACTTTATCCATGATGCTGAGAAGGGATATGCCTCTGTAGTTATTGTAGTCTGCCGCCTTTGTTCTTGTACAGGGTTATGATGTGGGCTTATCTCCATTGTCCTTAGGCACTACATCCTCATCCCAGCACTGGTTGAGGAGGTTGTGCAGGTGTGTGAGTAGCGCTTTTCAGCCGCACTTGATGACTTTTGGCTGGGATGACATCCTTCCCTGGGGCTTTACCTAATGAATGTTACTCTAAGACCTTCTTTAGTTTGCCGCAGTAGGTTTTTTCTCATCCTGTTCGGCCATGAGTGGGAGGTTTTCAATGGCATTGAGGGCATCATTGGTCATGTGGTTATTTTCAGAGTACAGTTCAGAGTAGTACTCCACCTATCTCTCCATCTGCTTCTCCTTGTCTTGGATGGTGTCAGATGCAGCCAACTTCACTGGTGCTATTTCTATGTGGGACCTATTGCTTTCTTTATGCTGTTGTACATGCCATTGATGTTTTCGATATCTGCAGCTGACTTGATACTCTGAGAGAGTTGAAGCCAGTATTCACTGGCGCGCTGCCGTGCTAACCTCAGCACTTTGCTTCTGGTAGACCTGTATGTTTCCAGAGTCTTCTGCTCTTCCATGACTGGCGTGAGTGTGGCGGAGTTAGCTTCAAACTAGTCTTTCTTTGACTGCTTTTTACCAAAGATCCCTGTGGCAGTGCTGTACACAGTCTCTCTGATTTGATCTCATCTATCTGTGGCTTTGCCGTTTTGAGGTTCAGAATCAGATTTCTTGGAGATGGCATACATGAATTCTTCAGCCTTGTCTGGATATGACCTTCTCACATCAATGCATGGTTTACCCTCTTGCATAGAGTGGTGTATCTTCTTTAGCTAAAGCTTCATTTTGCAGCACACCAGAAAGTGGTCAATGTTGCAGTAGGCTGAGTGCTGTTGAAGGTATGGGCAAGATGCACACCCTTCATGGCAGACCATCTCGTAATGATCATGTCAAGTTGGTTCCGGTGTTTGGACTTAGGATGCCTCTAAGACACTTTATGTTGTGGCTTTGTCTCAAAGAGTGAATTGGTGATGCTGAGTTCATGGTACAAGCATATCTGTAGGAGTAGCTGCCTGTTTTCATTCATTTTCCCTATCTCAAACTTGCCAAGACAGGAAAGCCAAGAGTCATGGTCAACATCCACTGTAGCATTGACATCACCCAGTAATATCAAGTTCTCTTCTTTGGGAATTTTGTTGATGAGCAAGTTTAACTCATGGAACTCATTCGTGATATCTGCGGTGGCGCTTAGTGTGGGAGCATAAACGCTGATCAGGTTTTACAGGCCTGGTTATGGTGTGGAGGCAGAGCGATAACAGTTCCGTTTCCTTGTTGGCAGGGCTCTATCATCCGCAGCAGAGTTCCTGATGGCAAATCCAACACCAAACTCGCCGGCTTCATCAGCCCTCTTTCCTTGCCAGAAGAACATGTAGTTCTTTTATCTGATGGACCCAGAATTTGGTAGCTGTGTCTCCTGTAGTGCAGCGATGTCATTCTGGAGTCTTGTCAGATCGTCATTCATGACTGAAATCTTTTGAATGTTGCTGGTTGCCTAGATCATTATCTGAGAGTCCATTCGGCATGGTCTGGATATTCCAGGTACCTAACTTGAGGATTTGAAGTTTCTTTGTTGGTTTTCATTTGTTACTTCTTGGTGCAATATTTGCAACCCACTTTGGCATGTACTTGCATACCTTAAGCCCTATGCACCTAGTAAGGCAGATGAACTGTGGCGGAATGGCATCTTATTGTTTGGGGGCTGCCCAGCTTGAAGCAGGGGGTAGCTGTCCTGTTAGACCTGTTGGTCTCTCCCACCATCAGAAGCAACCCCTGGCATCAGACTCTATGCCAATCGAGCAATGACTTGTAACTGGTAAACTGATGCTTCCTGTGTTGTGTCAGTGCTGTGAAGCTTAGCTGGAGTGTCCTCTCCAGGGTGCAAGCATGGGTATGCTGATAAGGAGAATCAGTTGTTGCCCATGCAGCTGATTACTCCTTTCCATGCAGCATGGATCCAAGGGAATAGACAAGCCAATACGTCATGACACCAGCATCTTCGCAGGAATTTGCCGAGATGACACTGAAAACAATGCAGAGTTGTCATAGGGACTCCATCTCCGGATTTTCTGTTAGGATTTACCCCTTTAGCCTTTCCCATGACAGTGTATTGTTGCAATGAGGCAAAGGTTTGCGGTTAGAGTTTACTGTCTCCTAGATGGGCGACCAACTGATGTTATTGATCCCTGTCTGCCCAAAACATCTAGTTAAGCCACTCTTGAAGGCCTGGAACTGGATTTGGTTGTCAGTAGCTCTTATCAGATGCAAGCCATTTGGGGTTTTCCAAGGGAAGTGGATGCTTTTCTCCCGCATCTACCCCGGCGATAACAACCCATTATGCCTACACTATCTTGGAGTCAGTATTCAGATACAGCTGGTTTGTAGAGTGATCTCATCAAGATTATTCATCCAGACGAAAACTAAGTAATTGTGACAAAAGTCTCAGAGGAACCACATGGCTTAGTGGTTAGCATGCCTGACTCACAACTGAAATGGTGCAGGTTCAGATCCTACCATCTTACCAGCCTGGGTCAACAAATTTGGTGTGCCCATGGGCAAAACACTTTTATCCAGTTGCCTCATGGCTAGATAACCTACTTGTTTTGCTGTTCCATAAAGGCTTAAAGCACAAAACCAGATTTAATTGGCATGCATAGATCATTTTTGTATTTACTGACATTTTTACTCTGACTTTAGTATTTTGGACTCTTTCATGAAATTGGCACATGAATGCATCTCAACAAGACTTAACCATACCTGAACTGGGTCATTATAACCTAATTATTTTTCAGAGTGACTTTTGTGTTCTGAGTCATTGATTTATTTTGGCCTCAATATCCAATGTACTCTAATTAACCAATACATATGAAAATTGGTGGTGTATGCAGCTCAGGAAGGGTAACTCAGTTTTGTTAAAACTTGATATTTTCAGATTGCTGGTTTTCATTCCTTGTGCTTTATATTGTAGATTTATTTTGCCACTATTCATTAAAATATACATGTGGATGCATCACAGGAAGAGTTACTAAACTTAGGTTTAACCATATCAAAACCAGATCACTCTGGCATTATTTTTATGCATTCACTTCTGCAGGTCACTGACATTTTCACCTCCCTCTGGCTGCAGAAGCTTCATTGTATTGTTGGTTCTTCCTGGGGACTTTGTGGATTCTTGCTTTAGTATGAAAATTGGTATTTTGATGCAAGTCCTCCGTGTGGGTGACTTGGCCATATCAAAACAGTGTCAGTGTGACCTTAAGCTTGCATATTTGAGAAATTTATGAATTTTTGGCTGTCATTCATTGCACGCTTAATAGTCTGGACCATGATTCACCAGTGTGTTAAATTTGTAGTTGGAGTAACTTGACCAAACCAAAAGCAACTGGACCATTTTTGCATGCTTAATTGACCTAAATCTGTTGATTAATTTCACTCATGCCTTTAGGCTATATGGGCTGAAAAATTAGTCTTCATTATCAGCCTGTTTAATTGATCAATCAATTCTTGATCATGCTTTTAGTTATATGGGTGAGGTTGGATAAACAACTCCAGTCATTCCTGTACCATATCAGATGATATGAAGGACACAATCAGCAGTTATATTTGTTTTATCGACAGTGGAATCAAGCAGATTAATGTCAACCATTTTGAAAACCTTAATTGTATTTATCTGGAATGGACACAACTAGTTCACTTTACTTTATGAACTTGTGTGCACTAGACAGTTTATAAAATGTAAAAATGTATCCCATAGCTTCAATACCTTACGTATGAAAGCGACCATTTAAAATGGAAAGCTAAATTCAAAGCCTTAAATTTAAAAGCTAGTTATTATTCCAGTTTTCATTCCAGATCTTATATAAACATTGTTTGCTAATAAAATCTAGAAAAATCATTCAGAAATGTTAATAGCCTGTTCACATGGGTATTAATGATAAAGAACAGATAAAGCAGGCAAATCATTTAGACTTCTTTCCTTTTAAATCAAGCATATAATGGTGCCAAAATTGTTGAGCCTTGGATTGAGTGTTTAAAAGAAACTACATATTGAAAATCACTTAAATATTGTACATTGTAAGGTCAATAAATATTGCTTGTACTTTTTGTCTTAGATTTTAAGGAAGACAGCAGAACAATCAAAAAAAAAGAAAACATATATTGAATTTTTCATTAAAATAGCATTATTATAAGTAATATTTATGTATTTATAAGATATCAGTAAAGATACATGTTTAAATCAAACCCACTTTCTATGCATCCATGCAAAACATGCATACCAGCACACACACACACACACACACACACACACACACACACACACACACACACATATGAAGGCATCATACAAACTCTTTGATGAAACCCCGATGTTAAAATGACTGCCTTTAAAATGAGTAAAGAATACAAGATTTTCAATATGGACACATATTGGATGTCAGATTAGTACCATGTTGTTCAAGAGCTAGGAACAAACCTTTATGCAAAGTCTTTTGGTGAAAACTCCATGATTATATGGTCCTTCTTTCACTATAGACACTGGACCAAATGGAGACCTTAAAAAGTCGTTTATGACAACCCTATGTCAGTATGACTTGCCATTCAGGAAGTTAAAGAATTTTCTAGATGGCTGCTGTAGCAGTCTTATTAGATGTCAGATTGGTATCATTTTCTCTTTTTCTAGTATCAACTTGTTATCATAGGAAGTCTTTTAGCGAAACTGGAATTTTTATATGATCAATACTATAGGAGGAACAGCAATAACAAAATTTTCTATATAAGTTGTGTGGTTGCCATATCTGAACACAGATCAGCACCATTTTCATTTAGGACTAACTTGACGCTATAAGAATTAATTAGTGAAAATGACATGTTCATATGTCTCTTCTTCATTCAGATGTAGTAGTGGTGACAAAATGTTCAAGATGGCTGTTGTGACACCACATTGGCACCAGTTTTGTTTAGGACCAACAAGATACCAGAAGAAGTCATATTGTGAAAAATGCATGATTATCCATTCAGCAGCACTATTTTTTTTATCAAGGAACAACTAGACCATGAGATGAATGAGTGTGTGTGTGTGTGTGTGTGTGTGTGTGTGTGTTTCCTTGTAATCCTCCAAGGACCAAGTACAAACTTGATAATGGATAGATAGTCATCAAACAGGCCATCCCATAAGCTCTAATGGTCTTTGAGCAGTTGAACTAAAAATCTTGTTATCATTGAATAATTTTTAAAGATGGTTTTAGAGGCAAAATAGTCTTATCTAGAATTGATGGAAATTCTTTACCCACCATTAGAGCATCCGAGTCCCTTCAGGTAACATGGGTTTTATGTTTGGTTTTTGATGGTTTAACACCATTTTTCAGCACAATATAGGGTATACATGGCGGCCAGTATTAATGGTGGAGGAAGAACTCGGACAAACCCCAGAGAAAACCACTGACCCACGAGAAGCTACTTACAAGCTTTCTCACATAACTACATTTGCCGAATCTTAGACTCGAACAGCACTTTAGACCACTCGTCCACTCGGGGCCCCTAACATGGGTTTTAAAATCTTGATATCTTTAATAAGCTATTTTTCTAATTGGCTGTGTCCTCTTTTTCTATATGATGAACATGATGATAGCTTTACCTCAAATATCCAAACAACTGATTTCATAAAACAAGTGATAAATAATAGAAAACTGTATAATTTCGATATTTGAGACCAGTTTCAGACATATATTGACTTTTTTTAGCTTTCAAAGTATCTCTTTAACTACTGAGACAAATTTTGATAACTAAGAAGTAATAAATGTTGACATATATTTATTGTTTTCTTTTTTGTTAAAAGTTAGTGTAATCCTTCGTGGAGAATCATAAAGTCAGCTTTATATCTTGTATCTATATAATATAAAAGATTTAGTCACAAATGTAAAGATTGTTCTGGTTAAAGAAAAAAAAATCAAGAGAAGCCTAACTAATGAAGTTGGTTTTCATCTTTTGGTATTTTTGAGTATCAATATTACATTCTCTCCAGATATCACCCAAATCACATAGATCAAGAACTGTCTCTGGTGCACTTGGATTGCTTATTGCTGTTTGATTACATGTATGATTTATCTAAATTATGTTCTGTATATAAATTTTTTAAAAAATCACCCATAGTAATTGTGTTATCATTATTAAATTTAACCAGTCTATGTTGCATCCATACATTATCTATTGATTTTTCTGTAATTTTGAGTTCTAAATTCAGATATCAATAATAATTTTATTTCCTCTATCTTTCTTTTCAGTGAACTGAAAATTATTGCTAGGTAATGCACATATGAGTTCTAATCTGTTATCTTGTATGGTTTATTTGAAAGGATTGTTTTTCTTACATGTTTTGCAGCTTTATTGTGTTCTTTTGAGCACAACCTTTGATTGCCACATTTATAATCAGTAATATGCTGACATGCTGTTAAAGCCTTTTCACACACTGTAGTCTTATGTTGTGTAGTCTTTTTAATAATTGATTTTAGAATATATATACATGTATATGATTAATTGGTTTTCAGTTAACTGCATCAGCCCAATTTCGCACTCGATTAGGACCATATTTCACATGCCCATAAAAATTGATATGCATACAAATTTAAATTGATATCAGAATCCATGCATATTACTGAGAAAAATTCAACAGTATAAAAATTAATCACTGCAGACTAATGTGCTTACTTATACTGTAGTGACTTTTCTATTTTTAGCTGTTTATTCATTTCACTGTAAATATTGTTAAATCTATTTTACAAACATTAATAAAAATTTACGAGAGTAATTTGGCTCAGTCAAAACCAAGTTACTCATCAGTAACTAAACTTGGTTACCTGTGATGACCAAATCTGCATGCATGAGTGACGTGTATTTTCAGCAATTGTTTATTGAGTCATCTTTACCTTTGTCTCTATTTTATCTGTAATTGGTTGATATCAATGAAAATAACACACAGAGACCTAATTAGCATTAAAGAATGATAATTATTTTCAGCCTTTCTTAACTTCACTGTATGTTAAAAACCCTGTTACAGCTAAGTTGTAGTCTAAGGGACATAGCATTGATTTTTCTGGACATTTTTTTGTATTAAATAATCATGGCTTCCAAATAGATTTGAAAGAAACTTGTTTTGATCTTGAAATGAAAAGAGAAATTTAAAAAAATGATCATATGTAAATGAAAGAAGGAATATCTAGGCTATAAATAAAGTAACTCCCCTCTCATAAAAATGGAATCGTTTTTGGTTCCTAATCACACATTGTTATCACCGTACAGTGATTATGATAATTGGGTGGGTGGGGGGCGCACATGATATTATATTGGAGTAATATCTATTTTCCACATGTGGTGACTTAGTCATCTGCTTAGGCTGATTGGTGCAGTAATTAGTTCAGACTGAAACCAGTACAGAAACATCAAGCCAGAATTAGCCCTTGTGGCATAGAGGTCTTCACAATGCTGTTAGATCCCACTGGACATTCAGTTCTCTGCTTGTCATGTATGTCAAGTACACCAAATATGTTCTTGTTGGCAAAGAGATTGACATTTATGATACAGTATTTTGTTATATAACATTTCATCCCAGCTAGGTACATATTTACAACTCTTCACTATATGTGCAGCTGACCATTTGCATCATACAAGCAGCTTAGCACAGGTCTGAATTTTGTATGGGTTATAATGAACCTATAGCTTCTGGTGTTGGACCTGAAGATGTTGAACTAACACAGGGCATGTATCTTTTACCTGCATTGTGGCAGAATGTGCTGAACACATATGCTGCTATTGTTGCTGTTGGGTTTAACACTATTCCACAGTGCTAAATAGGCCATATATAGTGGCCTGTATATTTGGTGGAGGAAGATCATGGGAAAACCCAAGTAAAATCCACCAACCCATGGGTAGATTTCTCATGCCCATATTGGCCAAGTTGGAAATTTTAACTCGTGAACAGAGGTGAGATGACAGTGATGGTAAAGGTGAGCACACTATGGGCCCTCTGCAGGCCTGTGTGTGAATTTGATACATGTCAGTTTTAGAAGTCTAATGTTAACTGCTGTTGTTTGCATGTTCACAGTGACAGTGTCAGTTCATATCTAGACTGCTAAAGAGGAAGTCAGGTATATTAAAAAAAAAACAACCACATTTTATACTTCTGTCCTGTTCAAGATATCAGGAACCAGCATGCCTTTAGCCATTACAACCATGCATCCATGAAAAATGGCTGAGTTGTATTGGAATACATTCTGGCTTAGCCAAAGATGCATGTTGCAGTGTGCATCATGGTATACTGGTTTAGATTTGCATCTCTTCTTCTTAAATGAAGACGAAACTCATAACTTAATTAATTTGTATTTTATTTAAAGACGAAACTGATAGCTTAATGACTTTTTTTATTATTTGAAGATGAAGCTGATAACTTTGTGAATTTGTGTTTTATTTGAGTAATATAAATTTTGTGAATTTGTGTTTTATTTGAGTAATATACATGTCAAAATTACATTGGACTTGTATAGCTTTAGCGCACAAGTGTATGTTTGATTAAAGGTAGATTTGATCCCCATGAAAATTCTTTATTCTTAAGCAGTTTCCTTTGTAGATATTGTCCTCTGACTTGTCTAACTCACCAGCCTACCAACATAATACTGAAGTATAATATGATATTTGTTTATTTCATGAAGTGCTTAAATATGTTTCTTTTTGCAGGTAAATTAAAGGCCTGAAACAGCTGAAGTGGATATGAAATTAGCCTTGGTAAGGATATTCAGTTTTTAATTTTTGGCTCACCTGGAAATAATGTCAGTGAACTTGTGTATTGATTCTGCTTTGTAGACACAGACTTTGTAGATGGCTTTGAAAATGGGGCAACAAAAAAGAACCCTGTGTCAGTGGCAAGGTCAAGGCCACTGACTGAAAGAAGAAAACTTCTTTGTTTTTGGTACAATTATTCCCTTCGAGCTATATATAGTTGTCAAACTTTGTCAAGGGTGTTCATCACGGAGGGTGGGAGTGGGGGGTGGGGAGGGGGTTAAGGTGGAATACTACCGCTTAACTGTGAGAAGGTCACAGTTCATTGTGCTTGAATGAATACAAATAATTTCCATGCAATAAATTGAGTTCTCCATCATTGACAGCTATCAGCCTTTGAGCGTGGCTTGTATACTTGGAGTAAGGAAGAAGCCTGTTGGTGTTCCATGTCAAAAGGTGAAAGGTCTAGGTCACTTTGTCTGAAAGAATAAAGTAGCTGCATGGTAACTTTGATTATAATCTCATACCTAGGTCAAACTTAGTTGATGGTTTAGACTTAATGTGAGTAAGAAGTCTTTTGGTCACTATGACCAAAAGAAGAAAAATGATGTCTGCACAGAAACATTAGTTCGGCATTAAAGACCTGGATGAAATTGCGTGGATGCAGAGGTCAAATATGAAGGTCACTGACCAATAGAAAAAAAGTGGTATTTGTGCAAACATTTCAGTTTTATACATTGAGGACAGTTAAAAATAGATAGGGTGGATATATTCTATTTTAGTGTTTCTCTTCATTGTCTTTATTCATTCCAGTCACTCCTGTTTTGTTCTACTGTGCATGCTTAAAGGTCACTCATTTTTCAGGTGATGAAAGTTTCAGATGTTCTCCATTGTACTTAATGACAAAACGTTTCTCATTGTTTGATACTCCTCATTTTCCATGTTGTTTTTATTAAAACAACAGTTAAAAAACAACAGTTGAATGTATGTATTTAGATGCTCTGAAAGTTGGCACAAGTTTATTGTTGTTTTTAGGAAAAGAAAATTCATGGTTTGTTTAAGTTGGGATATGAAAATATGTTAATTTTTAGCCCTACTGGTCATAGACCAGAAGAATGCATAGGATGAATTGCATTGCAACATTTTAAGTCATATTCCATCCACTCCTCCATCAGTTCATCCATCCATTAGCACATGTCCCTGCTACTCGTAAACATTTTGAAGGATTACCATGACTCTTTAAACACACATTTATCACAAAGTCTAGTTGCTCTGAAATGAAAATGCTGCTACCATGACGTCCATTATTGCTATGTTACAGCCATCTTGAAAATCTTTGTTATTGCTACTCTTCCTTAATTGCTGATCCAATCAGCATAGAGCTGTCATCAGAACATGATGCCTGAATGATCCTAAATTAAAAGAGCATCATATCCATCTGCCTGAGAAAATCAGACTTTTTGAGGTAATGCAATTATGTTTTTTCATCATTTATTTGAAAAGGGTTTATCCTTGTGAACTTGTGTGAGGTTAATGTATGCTTTTTTTAAAAAAATCTTTGATTGGCACCATATAACCACTATTGTGCTGACATGCTGCTATAAAAATCTTCCACATATATACATAAATCACAGTCTTATCACTGCTTCATCAAAATCAACAGACATATCTAAATGACCTTTTCAAGAAGAGACTTCTTATGATGTCCAGTTGCTCTTAAGGGTTGAAATGATTCACCTGTGCTGCACATTGTTACATATTGCAGTTTACAATTTACAATACTACATATTATTGATCTACATATTAACTTGAATGTTTTGTCATTGTTATAAGGATTGTCATTGGTAGGGTGGTGAATTTTCAAATGCGTCACCATATTCATCACATTTCCCATATGCATTGTCCATATAGAACTGTAATCTGTTCTATTCTTACAGTACAGGACAAAACTACTTCCAAACAGACTACCTGCTAATTATCACTGATCCTAATTCAATCTTTTTGGCCGTCTTAGGTTCTTCCATTTGATTCGATGTGGTCCTCCTTTTGGTCACCATTGCTTTTAATTCCATGGATGCCTTAAAAATGTCTTATTTCCAATTTTGTGTCTTTAGATGGCATTGTTGTGTTATTTTCAAAACAGATGAAACAGTGCAATTTCCTCTTGCAAGGTAAATCTTGTTTAGAGCAAGTCCAGGTGCATTGGAGATGACTAACGAATGGATACCTCATACTGTTCTGTAGATGGATGACAAATACTGTGATGATGGTCACTATTTCTGTCAGTGAAAAAAGAAAACTATTAAGTGAAATTCCCGGAAAATTTTTGATAGCATCAGGCATCATAAATGTTTTTTAAAAAATTCATGTTATGATTATAAAGGTGAAAAAATATTAATACATGTATCAGTGACAATATAAAAGAAGTGCATATATTTACAAAGTTGTTGGACTCGTCATTTTCTTTAGTTATTACATGGCTTAATGTGGGCTAGGACTCATTTTTTTTTTAATTAAGATAAATGATATCCATTATTTTTTTGCTCCCACTATATTTGAATTGCCACATTCTAACTAAAGACTTTCTGTATCATTGTAAGGTAATTCATTACTCGCTGCATCAACCTGTTCCATAACATACTCTAGGTTATGTTTATCACCAAGAGTTTTCATTCTCAGGAAGAAATTTAAAATAAAATATTGTAATAGATATTCTCGCAAAGGTACAAAACATGATGAACCCTGATTAATTAAATTACAAGTGACAAATTCTTCAAGTCATGATAGTTATGTGTTTTTAGCAGATAATGACAGTTTACAATAATATATCAGTATGTTGTTTATTGTTTAGTTTGTACATTGAATCAATGTAAATTTGCTTAAATATTGTGCACAAAAAAAGACATTTATATATAAAGGACATTGACTCTTTGACATACTATATATAAATAAGAGTAACTCACATATACAGTGCAACTTTTGTTCCTTGTCACATTTTCCAGAATAAAAATGACAATTGCATCTTCAACTGCAGCTGTAAACAGAAAAATATTAGATTATTAGAGTGCCAGAGGAATTGTACCACCTCGATTCACATCTCACCTGTCAATAACAAGGACAATCTGAACCATAATTTAGCAATATTGAAAATGTTTCTTATGATCCAACAAATTTCTCTGAAGTATATGTCCTCCATTCAGTTTTGGACCCAGTCCTTTGTTTCCTAGGCTCTTTCTTTGAGGTAATCACTCTTATCTAAATCAAGGATTTACTAAACTTGAAAAGTTCATTAGTGTATCTGCAAGTAGAAATGACTGATATATACATAAGTGTTATGTCTATATAATTTATATTCTGAGACTGACTTTTTCCATGACTGAGGATATAATTTAAACATACTTGAATTTTGTCATGACTGCTTTATTTAGATGTTTGCGAATATTGAGTTCTTTATCTGAAAATATAGAATATTCAATATTATTGGCATTTATTTGGAACATTCTGTACTTTTGGACTTTTGAAAATGTATGATTATTTGTTAACACACTAACCCCTGGAGTTTTTTGCTGTTTTCGCATGAAATGCAAGTAGGAAACACATTTTGGGGACTATTTCTGAATACACCCAAATACATCGACTTCCAAGCAATATTTCATTAGACAAATGGCTGGTTGTGCTAAAGAAAATGTTTTTCATTGGTTAGTTTGCTGGCACATCAGCAGAAGGAGAAAATTTGGATGACTTTTTTTCTTTTTGCTTAACAGACCCATAGTTTTCGTATGGAGAAGACTTTTTATTCAAAATGTCCACCTTATCCTACTTTTTGCACAGGTTCACCTGTCTCTGTACGCTTCAGACCGGTCTCCTGTAGATCTGAGGCCATAAAGTCTAAAATCTGGACACAAATTCGGATTCCGACCATGGGTGAATTTTGGGTGAAAAAAAAAAATAGGTCCAAAAACTTAGATTTTACCCTTTGTATTTTGTAGTACAGCTAAAATGTCCAGATTTTTTGGTATGATTTTAAAGCTACATACCGTTCTATAATACCACCCACTTTAGCGGATCATGCATGACCTTGATGTTACTTACAGACCTTGGAACTAGGCTACTAAATCATGCCCCGTAAAGTTGTCGCTAGGGGTTAGTATGTTAATGTGATGTCTAAATGGTCTAAATGAAAATGGTGCAAACATCATGTGAAAGTCACCAACAAAGGCAGCAATCCCACAGAACTAGTGACAATGAAAATGCAACTGGGCCTGTCCATAACCATCTGGTTCTACATTTTGTCATTCATCAATTGTCAATGATAATTGCATGTAGGTTTAAATATTGGCTCAGAGTAAGGTTATTTATATAACGAAACAATCAATGTAAAGAAAAGAACAGAAAGTGGTTTTTATATCGTGTGTGAAATTTATTAAATTTTATTTAATTGAGCATAACAGGGTTACTGTTTACTGACAAGGACAGTGATGATTGCTGTCAAGTTGAGCCAGTCACCCATACATAACTCATCTAGGGCTAGGACTCAGATGTTGTTGATGCTATTGATGATCAGTTTGAATAAAAATTCAGGATCCTCATCCATTGATTTGTTATCGATGATCAGATCAGACTACACCCGGCTTCTAGAGATGAGGCTGTAGGATCTATTGCTGCCCATGAAATTAGGTTTGTTGGAAGATGAGTTTCAGCAGTGAAATGTTAGAACTGGATCACATACAGTTAACACCATTGTCATGGTCTTAGCTTGAATCCAGTGTTTATATTCCAAGTGAATTCTGTAGCCTAGTTATTCTTAAAGCATCATTTTTGTTTGATAAAAACATATTCCTCTAGTTCATTGATCCTAGGCTGTGGCTTTTGAGCCTCTGGACTATGGAAGACTGGGAGCCAGTTTAGAAATGAAAACAAATAAATTATTATATACATGTAGTTTGGCTGGGTATAATTGGATGATATTGAAAAGTAAAATTTTATTTAAACAAATCTTTGTAAAGCTTACCCTGTTTGAAACTGAACCAACAGAGAAAGTGTTTTATTGATGGAATTTTAAGTTCTTTAACAGACACCCAAGGGTGGTGTTGGGAAGTGCTAGGGTCATCAACAAAATTGTCTGATGGAACTTCCCATTACTTAGCAAGTAAGTTTATTATAAATTTGGGTAATTCAAATTGTGTCAGAAATCAAGTATGGTATCTTATTCCGTTTGAGTTGTATTATAATATTGTGGGACTTTTATGTGGATTTATCATTACCATAGCATTGTAATAAATAATAACTAAAAATATATATATCTTGCCCCTCTTTTTCCATTTTCGTTTTTGTTAGTATTATGCCAGCTTACCATTGTCACTTTACAAATATCAAATTAAAATGTTAAAATTTACAACTTACCAGAAATTACATTGTTTTCTACCTTTCAAATCTCAATACATTTACTTCTTATTACCAACAGAGTACAGTTGTTGGACCCAAACATGGTTTATTACTAACAGCAAGTTACACTTTACATATTTTGGTTTTCATCTTTAGTTACCAATGCATGAAAGTTAATTAATACCTAAAAAAATAATGAAGAATAAGCTATAGAACCTGTGCTTTGAAATTTTTTGCAATAATTGCAAAAAGTGGCAGTTTGATTTGAAGTAGTCTCATGTATTGTTAGGTTTACTGAACTACAATATTCATGATGGAGTTACTTTGAACAGCTGCCTGACATTAATTAGGTGATTAATATTAGAGGACACCCAAACCAAAATTGAAAGCTCTTCTTGCAAGCTTGTCACAAGGTTGTGCAATGTATTATCTTGCATGTTAGTATTTGGAACCTTGTGGCAAGCTTGCGCAAATCTGCACTGAAAAAAACTCACATTAAAAAAAATTACAAGCTTGCAAAAGATTGCTGCAAGCTTGCACAATCTGAAACATACAATCTTGCAAGGATGAACAACAAGCTTGTGTGGACAAAAAACAAGCTTGCATGAAGAAACAAAAACAAGCTTGCATAGACAAACAACCTTGTGCAAAAAATTGTTGCATGAAGGACATTACAGACCATTCAAGAATACTGTTCATGATCAAATTGTTGCAGTTAAATGAGAAAAAAGATTATATATAAATAAAACTGAAATAAATGGAACAAATTTCAACTATTTCTGAAGTATATTTATTTACAAAAAATACACATATATTTTCAAATTTAAAGTTTTATAATGGTTTGAAGAAAATATGAAATTTTAAAAAATTATTTTGCTATTCTTTGTATTGTATGGTGAAAAGCACATGTCAACAAATTTACATCAGATAATGCATTTACCAGACACTGTAGAACAACTTGGACCATTATAGGTGTATTCAGGTTTTGTATTTGAAATTATCATAATACTTTTTGGAATGCAAAGTCCTACTGTGCTGATTGCAAATGCGGTAGTATAGCTTAGTTTAAATTACCAGTTTATACAAATTATATTAAACAAGAAATTACTCTAGGGTACTTTTACTGTACACACATGATGATTCTCAAATGTGATCTAACTCATGTTAGTCCTGTATGCATTTAAACATGCAAATTAGTTAAAACTCAATTGAGCAATATAATCTAACAAAGTTTGAAAATCACCTGAGCCAGATCTGATTTCTACACAAGAAGCGAAAGCTCTTCAGTCTCAGGAATCCAAGTGCACGGCCATTTTCTTGAATATGTTGGGAAATCTTCACATTTTTGTCTCCATGGCTTCAGAATAATTGTTACTTCACATCCATTAATAAAAATCCAGTTGTGGAAGGATGTTGTCAGATGATTGCATTCCCCTCCCTTCTGTTAAAACTGTATACTATTAGGTGAAAAACAAGAATGTTAGACATTTTAATACACTGAACTACTTTTAAACCAATCCTTTCAGAATAAAATCCTTTATCCTCCTCTGCTTATTGTAGTCCTTTAATGTCCACTGAAAAAAGTTCAGCGATATATATTATGTAACCTGGTCAAATCATTTTATTATTTACCTGTTTGGGAAAGGCATTTCATTTAAGTTCAACATTAGAGAAATATTTCACAAGTTATAGAATTTTTTTAATAGGTGTTATAGTTATACACAAATTGGCCATACTTTAAAGAGATCCTAAATGCATGTATTAGTTTTACCATCCATTTTGAAAGGGATATGACATCTACCAAATGATTGTTACTTTACATCATTAAAAATAAGAAAGCAATGAAATTACTTAGTTGATGTATTGAGATATTTAAAAAAGTTATTACCAACTTTTTTGAAGAAAAAAAAATAGATCATTGCAGGGACCTCTGAACTTGTCTCTATTATAGTTAATTGCAAGCAGGTTATTGCCAAATTTGATATGCAGGAAGTAAAAGGTCCCTAAGAAAAACGGAAATGAGATTAAGATGCTTGCATGTAATTTCATAATTCATCAACCTGTTTTAAAACTGGTGCAGCACTGCCAGCAGTAAATAATAATGATCTACAAAGTTGTCGTTTCAATGATTATGTTCAGGAAGATTACAAAGTCACTTCTTTTGACATTTAATGTAAACAAACACAGCACAGCAATAATACCTTAATACAGTGGAATTGGCTGCCAAACTACAGTCCAGTAAATGGAAAGAATGCAAAATACCGTAATCTTTGATTTTACTCAACAACATGACATTACTTTATGATTTTAAATTATCTCTGGGATTCCATCTGTCTCTGTCTCTCTGTCTCTCTCTCTCTCTTTCTCTCTCTCTCTCAGCAAACAATATTTATATACATTTTGAGCTTTTATCTTCTGGCAGCAGATACTACTACTACTCAGAGGCGTAGCGAGGGGGGTGGGGGGGGTGGGGTACATATGTCCCCAGGCGCCAAGGTACAGGGGCGCCAAAATGAGGCTTACAAAGTTACATTATAATAAGAAAACAAGGGTAATAAATCTGTCACAAGATGGCTGGGGCGCCAATTTTATAGTTTGTCCCCGGGCGCAAAATATCATCGCTACGCCTCTGCTACTACTACTACTACTACTACTACTACTACTACTACTACTACTATTTCATACTACTCACAACAACACTTACTGTAATAAGAATATAATTTTATCAATAATGTACCTCCGATTTTTCAAGGAAGTATTACAAATGCATATTTTAAAATTTTGGCTTTTTTTGAAAACTGAAAATAGCTTTCTTCTATCATAATTTATCTTCTGATGACAATTTCATTCAGCGAATACCGGCAGATGATTGTGATGATTACAGTGATTTTGAAGGTTTTAAAATATATCAGATTATTGGAACTGGTAAAGCATTACTGAAAATTCCAGCATGTGATTTTAAACCTGAAAATGATGTTGAACGTGTGTCCCATATGGGATGGACAAAAAGAAATGGCTTGCTGGTCAACCAACAGAGCAGTATTTTTAAATTAAATGTAGAAAAGTCAGAATAGCAAGCCTAATTAAAATACAGACAATCGATCAGTAGTATAAAATTTTCATTTCTTTTCTGGAAGAATTCTCCACTGAAGGAACTTGTGTTTTTGTAAGTAGCAAACATTCTGTGGCTTAAGATCAATTAAATAAATAATGTTGTGCACTTGATTAAAATACCTCAGTATGAATAAGAGGACTATGGCAGTGATGAACTTGAAAACTCTAATACAGAATTATGGAATAGATAAGAAATCGGGCAGACTAATCAGCAACGGGTTGGTTCAAGAAAGTGAAACTTTGGCAAAGTACATGCTAGTTAATAAATCTTATTTTCAAGGGGAGATATCCAGGAAACAATACCTATGAGCTGTGGAAAATTGTACACAAGTCATAAAGAAGTTTCCCAATTTGTTCAGGATGACTAAGCCAGCTATTAAAACGCCCCTTCAGACAGCAGACTGTTAAAGGGTTTCCCAGCAAAGAACAATATTAATATACAGATAAGGAACAAATTCAACTCTAGAACTATCCAAGAATTATAATGGGTTATACAATTTGAGGAGACACACAGATTTTGAATCAAACAGAGATGTAATACAAGGGAGTATTCAGACAGAGAGACATATATACGAGTGTTAAGTAAATACTGAACCATAGCCATTCATCCTACCCTTTTTCAACTATCCCCACATTTTGGTTGTTAATGGGGGGGGGGGGGGAATAGCCCCCCCCCCTCCATTATTCATATAAATCTAGCATCATCTCTGCAGAAATTGGTTGATTTGGTATTTATTTTTTTCTTCTTCTTGTCAATAATGAAGTATATCTTATTATTGTAAATTCCTCTTCAAATTTTAAACAACTGAATTAATGTTGAAGGGAGTATTACTATCTGACAAAACCCACTCCTAGCTATTTTCAGAGAGCAAATCATATAATTAATTTGGAATTCTACTTTGAAACAAAACACAGATCCATTACCTCAATGCCTGAAAGATCCAGCAATTATAATCAGAACAAATCACTGAAACAACCAATTTGTCTAATGTAGCAGTTGAATGAAATGCATGTTGAAATAACAATGTTGCAATTCTTTCTAGACTTCTGGTACATGATGGTTTCATTCCTAATTTTTTCGTTAATTATTGACTGAACTGTCATGACTTTTTATATGAATTACACCATATTGTAGGACCACTTAAATCAATGAAAAATAAAAATTGATTCCATGACCACTTCAAACAATCAGAGGAAAAGATATAAAGTTATTTATGGTCATATTTGTTCAAAATTCACAAAGATACAGGTGACATTTTGAAGCATGGTATACACTGGGGAAGCAGTGTTAGCTATTTTATGATTATTTTTTTTTTTGCGTAACAAAAGTACCTTTGACCACTTTGCCACATAGGTCCTTACTTATTTAACGTCTATAACAATCCATGGACTAAAGTAAGATGTCTATAATTGCCATTATTTTAATTTTATTGTTGGAAAAGTAAGTAAATATGCAGAGAAAACAACAATATAGAAGCAGTCATGGCAGTATATAGTAGTCATGGCAGTATATAGCAGTCATGGCAGCATATAGCAGTCACAGCAGTCATGGCAGCATATAGCAGGCATGGCAGTATATAGCAGTCATGGCAGTTACTATAGCAGTCATGGCAGTTACTATAGCAGTCATAGCAGTCATGACAGTTACTATAGCAGTATATAGCAGTCATGGAAGTTACTATAGCAGTCATATCAGCATATAGCAGTCATGGCAGTTACTATAGCAGTCATGGCAGTTACTATAGCAGTCATGGCAGTTACTATAGCAGTATATAGCAGTCACGGCAGTATGTAGCAGTATATAGCAGTCATGGCAGTTACTATAGCAGTCATGGCAGCATATAGCAGTCATGGCAGTTACTATAGCAGTCATGGCAGTTACTATAGCAGTCATGGCAGTATATAGCAATCATGGCAGTATGTAGCAGTCATAGCAGTATATATCAGTCATAGCAGTCTTGTTTTTATTTCCTAGATCACTAGAAAAGAACTTGTCACTGCTGAAATAATGGTTTTCACATCAAGTCATGTTGAGGGATTCTGGTCATGAAAAAGGAGGAAAAAGTCTGGAAAGCCAGCCCATGGATGTTGTCAGCCTTGAAACGCCCTAGCCATACTTATTTCAAATCAAGTCCAGTTATACAATGGACAATAAAAACACCAATAATGTGTAAGCCACCTCTGCAATTAAATCAAATATTAAAGTCATACAATTTTCTTTATCATCCTATCTATACCAATTTTCTAGTACAGAGTGTACGTACCCAAACAAATTTGTTTAACTAATATATCTATGCAACAAATAAAAGTATAGTCACTGTTAGGTAGTAAAGTTTGTTAATTTTGACGGTGGTGTTCAAAATTGATCAAGTTTTGGCTTCGTCATAGAGATTGTTCGAAAAGGGTTTTCGTAACCAATTGAGAACTCTATTTTCAGGCAGTTGACGGCAAATATGAAAATTCTTTTCATCATTTTGCACAGGCAGGTGCCGGGGTGCAGCATGTCACTTGCTCCAGAGTTTCTCATGGCGCTGCTTTTCCATACTGCTGTTACAGATTATTTTCCAGGAGTACTCAGATTGTTGTTCAGGTGACGTTTTGTTATCATAGGGTTCCTCCATTAAGTCCCCACAGCTAGTAACACCATCGGCATCATGTAGAGACTGCCATCTTGATTCCACATGTCAGCCGCCATTTTCCTATGTTCTGAGTCTCGTAAAAATGTTACTACAGCTTACTTTTTGGTAGCCTTGTGTATCGCCACAGTGGTAGTCCCGTCATAGAACCAGGTACCTTGGAGCTCTTTTGGTTGCAGTTGTGTTCTGCAATTCCAATTAGCTCCATTTATCTGTGGTTCGCTGTAGCACACCATAGCTCGCTGTAGTCCGGTCCTGCCTCCTCCGTGTCCGCTGCCTGATGATCAAATGTGTGATGGCCCCCCCTGCACTATGGAATAGAATGGAATAGTTGGATTAAAGTGAAACCGGCCACAGAGGGATTTATGTTCACTATTTTACACTACCAATAATATGGTTGTGATTTAATTTTTCCCGTGAGGACGGAATGGTGCCACATCCCCATGGGCGTGTATGCATACATAGTATGCTATTTAATTTGGTTGTCATGTCGCGTCCCTATTGAGGGGCTATCGACATGAATGAAAGACCTAGGTGAGTGGGAATAGTACAACCACACACTCAACCCTATCAACCAATCAGAAGATGCAAAGCTAGAAAAACAATGGCACCAAATGGTGACTAGTGAAAAATGGTTTTCACGTCTAGTCATGTTATGGTGTCTGGCAGTGGGAAAGGAAGAAAGGTTTGGTGGACTGGCCCATTAATGTTGTTCGTCTTGCACGCCCTAGCCATATCAAATCAAGTCCAGTTGTTGCTAATGGACAAACCTATACCGATATTGTGTAATACCACCTGTGCAATTGAGTCAATCTTTTAAGTTATATTTTTTCCTAACATTTTAACATTCCAATTTTTTCTAGTACAGAGTGTAGGTGTTTTCCTTAACAATTTAATTGCTAGGTATGTCAAGCGACAAGTGAAGGTTGGTCAATGTCAGGTTTATATGGATTGTTAATTTTGATGGTGGAGAGCTGAAAATGATCAAGTTTTATTTTTTGAAGAACGAGATTGTTGAATAGAGTTTCCGAGCCAAAAGAAAACTCTGTAAAGTATACATGGCAATAGTCCTTAAAAGGGCTTTTTGATGGAGGGTTGTAACCGATGTTCCCTCATTCTGGCTGGTGATCCCTGTGTCCTTCTTGGGTGTCTTGCTTTTGTTACTCCTCCATCTTGATGTTGTCCTCTTCTCACTGTATCTGTTTCCAAGCTTTCCCTAGCAATTTGGAATACTCTGCTGTTATTACAAGAGTGTATACAACCCCATATGACAGCCTACTTTTTTCGCGTTGGTGGTGATTCAGCGTACGGTTTTAAATTAATTAATACTATAATATGAGTAATTTATTGCAGCGTTGTGCCGCTGGGTCTGATGGTCTTGTGATTGACCACCTGTATCCATTATTATAGGCCTTAGTTCTTATATCCTAGTTTATAATGCAGCTTTGTGCTGCGGGGCCCAATATTATTCTGTTTTTTTTTTTTTAGATTGTTCATAACTATTGCACCTGGGTGGTATGATTTTTCTATTGACTTCCTTGATGATGTTATGTAAAATTCTCCCTTGTTTATTTTTGTCTCATTCAGTCTGTCATTGTTGAAAGTAGATTAAATTATATATTTCGGTTCCCCCTGCACTATGTTTTACCAGTCTTTTTAAACAATGCTAGTGGACTTCAGAGTGAGCGTGCCCTGAAAGTTATTCTTAGAGCAAAACTGCTAATCTAATTGTGTTAGGTACAGATCCTTATCTAACTATAACCTACATATAAAAAATGCACAAAATCAAAATTAGGTAATCTAAAATAAAGTCCTATATCTACTCTTCATACACACTCTTTTCCCACTGATACTGTATGTTAGAGTTTCTAAAATATTAAATAGGAAATTACTTGTAAACTTTATCCTTATGAGCAAATTAATTTAAAATTCAACAGTAACTACCCAACTCTATATTAAACACTGTTATACCTACTAAAAGAGATTCAAATTTCCTTACAAGTGGTCCCTAATTTGAATGTTTAAGTAATAAGGCAAACTTGCTATAATTGATTTTAATTAGCTTTAAAAACACATCTTTTAAATGACCTACTGACTTCATTATTTCATTTTCTCAGCTGAACTGTAACTTGACACCTTGTATTTGGTTACCATGCTGATAATACCGTATTTACTCAAAATCTTAGCTTCTAAATTGAACAGTGACTAATGAACTCCTTTATCATAGACATACTATTATTAAATTTTTGGGGAGAATTTAGAAAATTTATATACAATTATATCTTCTCTTCTAAAACTTATACATATACTATAGCACCTAAAATAACTAAATTTTAGCCCTATAATAAAGGTATCAGCAGAATACATTCCAATCGATTTTACACACCAGCTTCATGGAGATTATTAGTTGAGAATAAAGTGTTTTGCAGTATACCATATATTCCCTAATTAATGTCCCCACTCTAATTAGCTTCCTCGTCATCTTTTATAAAAAGAGAACTTTTAAAACTTACAAAGAATTGTCACCATTCTGTATTCCATAAATTGCAACACAGGAATTAAGTCGTCCACAATGAAATGAGATCTTTTTAAACAAAATGCCATTTTCATGTAACTCATAACATTCACATACAACTGCATGAAATTATTGATGCCTTTCAGAAACCTTACACAGTGGTACTTCATATAGTCATTGTAAATTCATATAGTGGCTGAATTTAGTGACAGAAAGATCCCCCGATTTACATATTATCATTACAAGAGTAAATTAAAAGAACTGTAGCTTTCATTATTGTGCTCTAATAAACTCCCTGTATTATATACTGCTTTTTTAATGTTCAAGGGGTACATACGGTTTTTATAGGATTTAATGCCATTTTTCAGCACAAGATAGTTTATACATGGCGGCCAGTATAAATGGTGGAGGAAGAACCAGGGAAAATACCAGAAAGAACAACCAACTCAAAAAAAGCTACAGGCAAGCTTTCTCACATATCCACATTGGCTGAGCCCAATATTCAAAACCACGTAGACAGTGGTGAGATGTCCGTGATCCATAACGGTGAGCACATTAGACCACTTGGCCACTGGTCACACACACACCCTCGTATATAAGGTCTTGCACATTTGACTGCGAGAATATACTTTGTGGAAGTCTCTGATTAATTGCAATATTTTCCACCTTAAATAAATGGATCACTGTAACCTAAAAATCTTGTGCCTATAAACTGTTACCGGTATAAGCTTTTGCTGGACATTTTTGGACTGAGGGTCACATACACTTTCATGTGTGTACATTTAATTGTCTTCATACATGCAGTGTGATCATCATGACCTATATTTCGTGCTTTATTTACTTTAAGTTCCATGTTTTAGGTTTAGTTAAGTTTGAAGCAAATTTAAAATTTGCAGATGGTTGTGGGGGGGGGGGCACAGGTGATTTATGAATAAATTTTAAGTGCGTGTTATTGAAAGAAATAAACACATACCTCCCCAACATAATGATTTAGTGGTATTTTGGGGGCTATATGATCAGTCATTGATATAGGAGATTGTTTTCATCTTTGGTCATAAATATTGCATTTAATAAAATGGCACTATATATTACATGGCTATCAACAGGGCCTTCCCTTAGATTTAAAGTTCGAGAGTGAGATGCCAATGTAGGTGGGGGTTTGGGGGACCTCCCATGAAAGAGATACAAAAATTTTTGTTTTTAACTAGCCAGAGGTAAAGCAAAAGTAACCAGGTAAATCATCTGGCTCCTGGCTGATAAAGTCATCCCAGTATCAGTGGTTAAGGCAGACAGAAGATTAATATGTTTTTCTGTCATCTGACCATCCCTGTTTCTCATTGCAGACAAGCATTTTCATCCCCCATGGTAATAGAGAGAAAAAAAAATTAACATTAAACAAATATAATGTTTTTTTTAAAAAAATTACACCTGCCTACCCTAATTCTAAACAATAGCAAGAGGAGACAATTTATTATGGCCTAATTATGAAAACATTCCATTAACATCTGTGTACATTTTAAATGAATAAGTCAGGTTTGTCAGACAGTGTACATGTCAGGTAAAGTTGACTTATTCCCATTTGTATATGTAGAAATGTTGTTGTTATAGGGTTTAACACCATTTTTCAGCAAACGATAGGCTATACATGGATTAATGTAAAATTAATGTATTAATGTTAAATTAAAGATAACTGTGCTGTACAAGTCAATATCCTGATGACATATATATATATATATATATATATATATATATATATATATATATATATATATGAAAGGTTATTTCAATGTTTGAGTGAAGATCACTCAAGAATTCAAGATTGTCATTGATGTTTTTAATGAAGACGTGTTATGCAAATATATAGTGTAATTCATAAGTTGAATATGCTTTAGACCCAAAAAAAATTCAAATAAGATAATCATGCTAATTTATTCATTTCATGTTGTTGGGAAGCTCTGTATTATGATCTTTAGATGTTTACAATTATTTAAGAATCTTCATCTCCATCTGTTACAAGCACCCCCTCCCCCTTTTTTTCTTGAGTAGTAAAATGAGGAGTGGGGATGATAGAACAAGAGGGATGGGGTAAATAACCTAGAAAAGTATACCAAATGCTGCATTTCTGTCGATCTCCAATTCTAACATATTTATATTTACCATTTTTGTATATATTTACCATATATATTTACCATATTTGTGTGCTTAAAACTTGGAACAGCATTAACTCCACTCTGCTGCATTATTGTCTGCTGATTGTTGATAGAGGAAGAGTTATGCTGTTCAATCATACCTGTAACTTAATCTACTAGTATATTATGCAAAGACTGAGAATACACTTCTCCAAACCAGCCTTTCTTAGATACAGTTACCTTTATTAGACTGGTCACTTATATGCTATATCAATAAGGCTGTTTTGATGCTAATTTGCCTCTGTACACCAGTCACCTCTATAAACTGGGCAACATATTTGGTCCCAACAGTCTGATTGTTGGGGTGACTTTAATAAATAGCTTGGGGATATAGAATACCCCTGCTGTACCACCTTGCAAGTGATAATTGGAAGCTAATGGAAGCACCTGTTGGCAGTGCATTACAGCTTGTGTTGGTACAACTTTCCATCCTGGTAGTTGAGCAGAGGAGAGGCTGGATTGTTGTCTGGCCATTGGAACTCACTACTTTGGCTTCAGCTTCAAGCAAGATGGGCTGCCAGAATGGTCCCTCTTATCAATCTGCTATTCATGATAAATCTCCAACTTAAACATGTTTGTGATGACTTCAGTTTCCATGTCTCCAGACTCATTAAAGTTACCATTATGGCTAAGAGAAACCTAATCTGTGATATTTGAAACCTTGCACAGGTCATGGGTTCTGAAGGTTGTGGCCGGGGTCAATCAAATAAGGATTCTAATTGACTCAAGTATATTACTCTGGGGATTCATTCCATCAGAAAGGATAAATCAATGTAAATATGTTTCATTGTTGGTCTCAAAACAGGTGGGAAGCATGGGTGATCAAGCCATTTCCTTGCATACTGGGAAGCACAACAAATAAATAAGACTGTGAAATCTGATTCAGAACAATTGAGTTAGTGATTCATCTGAATCTAGATAATTAGCTATGTTTTTCTCATGATATAATGAATTGATGTGAACCAAAATATAACAAAGCTTTCAGATGTTATCATTGCAAAATCCTTTCAGAATCCAACTGAAGACAGTGTAATTTTTAAAACGCCTCATGAACCTTGTCCACTTATTGGTTGGGTGCTACTGTAAAGTTTATTGATAATCAGCTTTTCTCAGAGTTGTTGTGTGATCTTAAGATTTAGAAAGCTGTTGTAAGTTTCTCAGTATCTTCCATGCTAAAACGAATCATCATTACCAACAGGGCAAGTCAGTTTTGACCAACACTGGCATATTGATGTTTGACTTTTGCCATGTAACCAGAGTGTATTGGTCCCAGTAGACTCTTTCATCCATAATCCATTGTGGTGTTTTTAACAGCTAGAAATATGCTTTCCACAAAGATGGTTGTAATAGGAAACCAGGCTGACCCATATGCTGATATGTGGGCAATAGAGACATGATAAATTATGCAAGGAGATAATCGAATGCATGACTTGCCAAAACAACTGCTTTTCATTCTCCAGAGACTGCCATAAGTTGTAGCAATTGAGAAGTAAAAGAGGAAGGTAAAATATAAAAAATCCACTGAAGCTAGAAAGTTTTTTAGCATCCACAACTCAATCATGCTGCTGGTTAATGCCATGCCTATGGGACCCACTGTGTTTGTCACGAGTGAGTGAGTGAGTGATCAACCAGTGCACGAGGTACATGAAGGGGACGATGTCAAGTGCCACACACTTAAAAGATTGCCTTCGGTGCATGTCAATGTCGTCATGTGGTCTCTGCTGATCCCTTTTTTGTGGTGATCGCTATTATGACATATGCAATTCACGAGAATTGTGGTATCGAGATGTTTAGGGTTGTCATGTCTGGCAAGTTGTCATTTCTATATTATTGTGTTGCTATATGTTGAACTAAATGCCAGTGTGCGGGTTGTGTATATTTATTTGTCTCATTTGCAGTATTGTATATAAGTATTTGTTCTGTTTCGTTGTTGGGCTTTTTTTTCAGTTTTTCTTTTGTCTTGTATTGTTGATGCTAAATAAACCCCATGACCTGAGGATGTTGTGTTTGTTTCTTCTGTACAATGACCTTCTCACAATGGCATCCACCGCTGAGAAGAAACCTTTTCTAAACTTTGTGCTCGAGCAGACATTACCTGGCCACAAAGCAAGATCAAGTTTAGAGTTTAATACACCTCCCAATCCCATGCTAGTGGTCAAAAAGTCCTAGAGTGAAGCACAAAATGGAAGTAATCAATGTAAGAATGTGGAATATAAGAAAAATCCACCACTACTGTTAGAATGCTTAGTAACCACTATCCCCATCTTTCATGCCAGTAACCATTACAAACTACTTGAAATCCTGTAGCGCAACCACTTTTGTCAATTAACCATATATCAGATGTCATTATACAGTGGAATGGTAGATATTTAAAGGCAAATATTGATGACAAATCTACTTGATTTTGTAACTGTCAATCTTGAAGAGAACGTTGATAAAAAAAAGTGTTTTGATTGGTTGTGGTTTTAAGGCATACCAGCACTGTAAGGTGGTTTTGGGCTGCAATAAAGGTCCTGTGATAAATTATTTTATTATGAAATGTGGTTCATTATGAACGAGTGATAGTCAGGCAAAAACAAAATGATGAAATGATGAGAATAATATATGAAGGTTTCCTATCGATAAGGGACGTAACTAATATGTACACTATTAAGGGTAATTGGACAGTAAGAAATAATTTATGGTGATTGATAGTACATGTGTTTGCTTAAAAATACTCAAATGAAATAGATTGCACACAAACTATATTTTAGAGTATAAATAAACTTCTTCGAAGAAATCATTAATATAAAATACAAAGGCTGTATACAAAGGTCCCTCATGTGCTTAAAACATTGTAGTATCAACATGAGTGTGTAGGTTGGAGATAAAACAATCCATTAGAAAGTGATGTATGGTAAAGAGTTCATTCATTGCAAGGAGGCATTCAGGTAGGATTGTTACCTTTAATATGTAGAAGTGGGTTATACAAGTGCAATATCTTCCATGTCCTTATGGATGGTTCTGTTAAATTTATTTTGTCTAAGGTGGTGTTTGTTGTTGACAGCATCATGCCATGAGATCATACACTTATTAGTGATGGGAATCGGTCAGAAATTCATAATCGATAATCGGTTCACCTTAACCAACTGATCATCGATTATAATCGGTTACTAGGAGCAAATTAAATTTTTGTTACACAGTTATATCTTTGATCAAGAAATCAATATGTTTATAAATGTACAGGAGTAATCTCTTTTCATGACATGTATACTTTAACCTGACAATAATATTATATTGTGTGTTACTTTTGTTCAATGACTTTGTTAAATGAACGCAACTTTTTATGGCTGATCAGTCATATATCACTGAAATACTGACAATCCCCCAAAATTTGTTCATATGTGATGTGTCTATAATTTAAAGAAGGACATGATTTTCTTGTTTGTCATTGTTTATAAATACTACAAAAGATGTTGCAATTTAATTGAAACAAATCAACAAACGTGTTTAAATTTATTAACTCTATAATTTAACAACCTGACCATGTAATAATAACTATATGTTCCTAATTATGATTCATAAGATATTTTATTTGTAGTTGTGAAGGGATTAATAAATTTCAGGTCAACTTTAGCGGCTGGGAGTTTTACTAACCTTTGTGCTTTGCATACACCTAAAAGTAGTCTCCCTTTACACACAATCGATTATGGAGTTTAACAATCGATTATCTTATTGGTTTGCTCAACCAACTGATGATCGATTATAATCGATAATCGGAACAACACTACCACTTATCAAAAAAGGATTTTTAATGCCAAGTTTAAAATCAATTTATGGCATTTTAAAATAGTTGTAGAGATAGGGTTATTTTGACAGTATTATCAGCTCTTTCCTTGCATTTTATTAGCTCATTAACCTCTGAGCCAAACAGCTAGACTTTACCCTATAGCATACTTGTAGAAGGATCACCTAGAGCAGTGTAGTCTAGTACCTGTATCCCTGAGACTTGCTGACAGCATTTGGCTTGCAGATATTTAAAGAGAAACAATGTGCAATAAATTATTAACTCTTTTATTTATAGTCCTCTAATTGATCTGAAATTTGGCACAGTAGTTCTCATAAAACGTTAGGTACATAATGTAATAAATTTCATGCTACATGCAGAAATAAAACTTGTGCATAAAAAAAATTATTTACTTACCAATTTGTTTCTCCTGCCATGAATAATCCATAAAATTCATTATGAATTCACACTGAATAATTAATACTATCAACTCGTGAAATTAATTCAATTTTATGTACACAGAAATTCCACTTGTCATGTCTCATGTAAACTTAACCTCCAGTGAATACTGTACACAGATCAGCATATTTTCCATGCTCTTTAAAATAAATAACACTCATGCTAACAAAATTTATTTCCTAAATATTTAATTATCAATTCTTCAAAAGATGTACAGTATATATTTTACAATCCACACACAAATTAATATTACACTGAATACATATATTCAGAACATCCTGGCATCACTTTTGTTTGCTGCATTGTGGACATCTGCTCTTCTTTTCTCCTGATTCTTAGGATTGTGGCCTCCTGTATTTGGAGCTAGCGAAGTGCTGCTATATCATTTTCCTAATAGTCACCAATAAGCATTTTTGCCAGATTCATCATAAAATTGACTATACTATTTTCTTTTGTCTATCTGTTCTTGCTCAACCAGTGAGATGTTGTTCTGATTCTCTCATCCATCATCACCGTAAAGCATTGATACAGAATTTCAGCAGCATTTGAACCTGTCTATGGAGTTGGGATGTACAATCCTGATGAAGAGTGCACCAAAGTCGCATGAACTTGATCCAGTTCCAATATCACTGCTGATTGAGTGCTTAGATCCAATATTGCCTTCACTAATTGGTGTTATTAATACCTATCTCTCGTCCAGGGAATTCACATCACTATTCAAAACTGCCATTGCAATGCCTGAGAAACCAACACTTGACCATTACAATTGAAAGATCTACCATTCAGTTTCTTATCTACAATTCATATCAAAAGTCTAAGAAAAAGTTGTTCTAGCCAAACTTGTATCTATTCTGAATTTGAGCAGTCTTTTTAACAATGTACAGTCTGCTTTTTGCCCTTGCAACAGTACTCAAACTACTCTTGTAAAAGTAGATAATGACATTCTTTATGCTTTGGATAGCGGAAAGATTACAGTCCTCACCTTCCTTGATCTGTCTGCAGCATATGACACAAAAGACAATAATATGTTATGTCACTGTCTCCAGCATGTAGTTGGCATTCATGATAAAGCCTTACTGTGGTTCAAGTCCTACTTGGTCAACAGCATACAAATCGTGTCTGCAAATGGATTAACCTTCAGCCCTGCCTTTGATCAGATATGTTGTGGACTGTTCCACAGGGATCTGGTCTTAGACCCTTTTTTCTTTTCATTCTATTACACGCAGCCACTTTCAACAGTCATAGATTATCATCTAGTGTCTCACCAATTGTACCCTAATGACACCCAAATATACAAATCAAGCCAACCAACTGAAGTTGATACTACCAATGGCATGGTGTAGAGAGGTGCATTTCTAATGTGAAATCATGGATGACATGTAACAAGCTGCAGATGAAGGATGATAAAGCTGAGGCCATTCTGATCACAACACAAAAACTTTCTCATTCACATCCATTACCTCAAACAATAAATATCAGCAGGAACAACATTAAATTGACACAGTCAGTACAAAACCTAGGTGTTACTCTGAACAGTACTCTCACATTGTAACCATATGTCATGAACATACGCTAGGTTGCAGATCTTGAGCTGAAACACATCAGCTCCATTCGCAAATATGTTTCGGTTGACACCACTAATACACTTGTGTGCTCATTAGTACTTTCAACTTTCAAGACTGGACTATTGTAACTCAGTTCTGTCTAGTTCATCTCAATATATATTCCAGAAACTTCAAAATGTTCAAACACAGCTGCTTGGATCATCCTTAGATTACTTTACCCACTGCTCTGTACCCTACACTGGCTATCCATTTGAACCAGAATCAAACACCAAATTTGTTCTCAGTACTATGTTTCACTGGCAGACTCCTGTCCAACATACCTATCCGACCTCACCCATGTGTACACACCAGCAAGATAATTACGCTCCACTTCTGACAGTCATATACTCAATATTCCGATTATGAAAACAAAGTTATATGGACAACGTTCTTTTGCATACCAAAGTTTAGCAGCATGGAGCGATTTGCCCACTGATCTTTAAAAGACACAAAAACTATTTAATCTCATTGCTCTTAAAACTCACCTATTAAGACTGCAAGAACAATCTTAAAGACCTAATAATATTTCCTACCTTAAATATTTTCTGCATGTTTTATTTTTTTCTAATTTCATGGTGTTTGTTTTTTTATTTTTTTTGTAATCATATCATAATATGTTGTTTTTTTGTTGTTGTTATAATTGTGTTATCTAATGTTGTAAAGTGCTTACAGCTTCTGGAGATTAGGCGTTATACAAAGTTCTCATTATTATTATTGGCAGAGCAACAGAGAGACTGTTGGAAAGTCGTTAGATATGTCATGTACTTAAGCAGAGATGCTGTCATATTGTGCAATTGCATACAAAATTTGTTTGAAATTTGCACACTTGAAGAAAAGTGAAATAAAAAAAGTCCCACATCTGAAAATGTGCTCGTCAAAGCATACAATTTCTATTTTAACCATTCTTGTCAAAACTATGGCTTTTCAGGTGGCAGCCGTTCCACATCTGGGTTTTCAAGCATGATATGAATGGTTGTGAAACCTAATTTGATTAGAACAATGTGCCCAGGAATAAAAAATTATGGAGTAGTTTGAATCATTCATGAAGAAAGTTTCACAAATGCTTGTTTAAAATATGGGTTTCATAGAAAACCCAAAATGTCTGATTCCTGGTGTGGTTCATTCTGATTTCATTTGGCTAATACTTGCTTGTGATAGTGATAAAAGACAGTAATTTTTAAAGTTATGAAGTATATCAGGTAACAGAGCTGGAAAGGCATTAATGGAGACACCAGTGAGTAAGTTTGAGCCCAAAATGGTGTTAAATATGTGTCCATTGTACATGCTGGATGCACAAAAATAAGCATGACCCTTTCAGTGATATTTTGAAATTAAAGATACAAAGGTCCGAATACTGAGCCTAATTAAAATAAAGACATAAAAAAGCAACTTTAAACAAAATAATTTATCCAATTTTCCCTGGGGATCATATGTTATAAAACAAATTACAACTTTTGTATCTATGTCAGGGTTAAGATAAATTGAATAAAACAAGGGTTAAAAAATGCAGTTAAGCAATACAGATATTTATTTTAATTCCTCTGTCTGTACAAGCATTGATGGACTAAATACCCTTATCCAGCATTATGGAACAGATAAGAAATTTGGCATAGTAGCCATTAAACTACCAGTACTGATTTAACAAAGGAAGTTTATGTTTGTGAAAAATCCTAGTTTGGAGCAGATATATCCGAAAGATGATATCTGTGATCTCTGGAAAATTGTACAAATAAGTCACACAAATCTGTTTCCCAACATATTCAAGCTGACAAAGTGAGCCATGTATATGCCCCTTCAGAACGAAGCATAGAATAATATTGATAACAAGAAGGAGCAATGTATGCCCAGAAATAATTCACAGATTAATGCTTATACAACCATGGGTGACATCTGTCAAAAATAATGATTTCACTAGAGCTATAAGAAAGTTGAGCAGGAAGAAAGAGAGACAGATATTGAAGTTCAGATACAAAACTGACTTATGATCATTTCCTCCTCTCCTCCTTATTTCTTTGACAAATTTGGAATTTCTCATTTTTCCTCAGAAATATTTAATCAGTGAATGAATGTGCTGATGGAATAAATGAAATTAACATAGAATGATTGATGGGGCTGATACCAAACTGCTCAAGTTGATCACTGTGTGTAAGGTAATTAGGACATAGTTGTAGTCAATAGTTTTTCTTCTTCACTAATTAATACAAATACCTGTGCCTGCAGCAGTCTTTTGCATCTGCAGGAAATAATATGAGATGGATATTGTTGGTGTTCAGCCTTTAAATTCTTGATGCCCAGATTTGTGCCAGATGAGATTTTCGTTGCACAAGGAAATTACATTATTTCTTCTGTTTTGAAGATAACATCGTAATGTCTTCCAAGTGTAACCAAGACAGGAAATTGGTAATAATATGTTTTCAAATCATCATGTTTTACAAAAGAGACAGAGTTAAATGGATCCTCCATTAAATGGCCTAAAACATTGGATGAAACTCACTGCAACCTACAGGTAGTCTGTTTGCGAGTATTGTTGTCTTCTCATCAATAAAAATTGTATATAAATACATGCTAATTACATGCATGTCTATCAGTAGTCTGCATACTGGAAATACAAACAACAATGTAAATATATATTTGAAGCTTGGCAACACCGTAACCTTCCAATAATGGAAAGACCATCAAGTTCGTATGTATATTGATACGTATAATAATTTTAATGTTGCATGCTGTGTTTCATGAATATTATTGATTCATGGCACAGGTGTATTGTTTCACCCCTAACTTTTTATACCAGCAGGACTGTGTTACACCAACTGTATATTATAATGTGTGAGGTATACAGGTCAGTATATTGTATTGATCAACAATATCATAGTAAGAAATGTATTAGGACTTGGTCATGGAAAGGGCAAGAGAGACAGCAAATTGTGTCAAGTCTTGAGTTTCTCAAAACCCAACACCTGTTGGTATTTTTCAGAGTCACTCATATCTCTATAAAAGAGATACTACTAAAATTATTTTCAACCTCCTTTCCCCTATGATTGAATAGCGTGAGTGTTTATCCATATCATTAAATATAAAGAGAACAAAACACAATTTGTTGGCATATTTGTTTTCCAATGAGGATGAAATTCACAACACATCACAAAAATTGTAGTTGCTCGTTACGTCTTTAATTTTCTCTCTTTTCTAATTTCTTAAATGGCATATGTTGATGTTTCTTCTAGTGGTCTTATTTCATGTACATGTATTTCTTGACAGGAATGGGTTCTTGATTTTCTGTTTCTCAAAAATGCTGCTCCTTTTTCTTTTCTTCCTCTCTTTTCTTCAATTCTTGTTTGTATACTTTTTTCTCGCACTATGAAGCTCGATGTTCTTTCTTCCAGACAATGATAACATCTTTACTTTTGGCTCTCTTTTATCCTGATGTTCATTTGATGTCTCGTTGCTACTCATTGTGAAGCACAATTTCCTTTCAGCTGATATATATATATAATACTTTGATTTTTATGTCAGTGATATGATCAGAGAAGACAACAGTTTTGGATTTTAAATTCAAAACATTTCATAACCATTAACAACTTTTTTTTTAGAAATATCGACAAGGCTGTTGGCAGAGTGTCGATCATAAATAAGAAAACTCATGGCCAGATCGATTAAGTCAGGTCCATTAGATTGGAAAATGTTTCAGTCCTCCAGCAAACCAAATTTAAAAAGAAGGTTGATTTGACAGTGTTTGGGTTCAGACATTATTATTTACTAACAGACAGTATCCAATACTTTGGCAATATCATAAGAAATGTAAAAAAAACACAGATTGAAGATGCTTGCAAAAATGCCATTAGGGAACATAAAGAAGTTGGTGCCAATCCAACCACTAAAATTGTGAATACATATTGTGTCTCAAGTAGTCATGCACTACTGACCTTGAATTTTAAATCACATTGATTTATACTGTTCAGAAAGCTTCTGATGTCAAAAACCCGCAGGTATGGGTTAATTTCAATTTTTAATCAGCAAGTGTGGAAGATTACAGTAAATTAGTCTCAGAGAACAAGATGACTTTTGATGAATTGAAATTGAAGTAGCTCCAGGTGATATTTTCGATCAAGTTCTCAAAGACATGTCTAATGCAGCTCAATACACAATTGAACATTTTCAGTTAGATTTGGGAAAGTGGCAGCTTTGCACCATCATGATTGAAAGCAACATTAATACTAATACCCAAGCATGGGAAGGGACCACTCCAGTGCCCTAAGTGGTTAGAGCATCCATCTCAGATGTGGGAGGTCGTGGGTTTGAACCTTGGTGGAGTCATACCAAAGACTTATAAAAATGGTGCTAGCAGCTGCCTCACTTGGTGCTCAGCATTAAGACATTAGTCAGCCTGGTATCAGGATAATTTCACTGTGTGGGACATGTCTGCGGCATGATGCCTCAGTGGTGCCACACTGCATGCATACATTTTAGAGATATGACTCAAAAATTCATAAAGTTGTATAAGCTAAAAATCCAAATCACACACATGGGAAGGAACGTACAGACCCATCCAAATGACATAACATAATACAAGCCATATTATGCAATAATGGAATGAATAATCAATCACAGACTCGTCTGGTACATTGAATCCAACAAACCAATATCGGAATAGCATTCTGGAGTCAGAATCTATGCTTTAAATTAGATGTTTTGAATATGATTTTGACATAGGTACATGTGCTACCTATGTCTTTCCAGTAACATTACAGCTGTTTTAAATACAAAACCTTGTAGACTTTTAATTTATTCCACATTTTTGCATACAAATTCATCCTCACCTAGAAGCAACAAATATCAATATTTGAAATAATGCAAATCAATATCTTGGTCATAACCTCCCACCTCCAAATAATATTTGATCTTTGCCAATTAAAAAAGTCAGAACAAGTTAGTGGCAATACATGTGTATCCCTGCACATGGACGGTTGTCACATCCTTGCTACAATTTTTGAATGACATTGAAACCACACAAAATGTAAATTTGCTCATCATTTCAGTTTCCCTTTCCACGCTGAAAGTATTGCAAAAACATTAAATTTGACAATCTTTTAATTTCTGATCGTATAGAGTTACAATTTTCTCATATAACCTAGATAGAAGTATTCTATGGAGTCTAATTGTATTGATATAAAACTAAGAAGTACATGTATTCTATGTAGTCTAATTGTATTGATATAAAACTAAGAAGTACATGTATTCTATGTAGTCTAACTGTATTGATATAAAACTAAGAAGTACATGTATTCTATGCAGTCTAATTGTATTGGTGATAAAGCTAAGAAATGGGTAGATAAAGGGTCAAAGCTGCCCTGCAGTCTTTAATTTCCTGATCAAAGATTGCACCTGTACTGTAAATATCATATACCGTATATACTCGACTATAAGTCGATTCAAGTATAAGTCGAAGCGTAATTATTTGGTGAAAATAGTGTCCAAAATCGACGGTGCGAGTATAAGTCGAACCCATAAAATCAAGTTGAGTTGACATGTACCGGTAAAAGTTTTATGACCCAAATTTGCATATAATCTAAATTAAACATTCATAATAGGCACAAAGCATGTAGTTATACAATTTTATATTAATATGTAATACAAATTACTGGGTATATTTATTTCAATCTCTAAGTATAATAAAAACAATTTGGTGCTCAGCTGCCGACACGTGTGTATGTACACGATGGCTGAATAGTGCATAATTTTATGATGCTGAAAATTCTTGTCGATTTTAACAGACACGTTGTTTCTGACTCGAATTTAAGTCGAACTTAGGTTTTTAGGTTAAAATTTAGTCTTAAATTTCTCGACTTGTAGTCGAGTATATATGGTAAATCGCATGCTTTTTTTCTTCTTCACAGAATGTGTCAAAAGAAAACCCTACAGACATGTTTCATACTATTAAACCTGTAATTGAAGAGGGGCATTCCTTGTATCAAATAAAATTCTAGGGACAGGGTCACATATTGCCCAAATCTGGTACATAACATACATACATGACTCTTGTATATATACTGAGGAATGAATCTCAGAGTGCACTTTCTATACTGGGTCAGTGTCCAATGGCAGTGGAGCACATTCATGTGAAATGTATTGATTTACGCCCACTGAGACACAGCTTTTGCTGTAAACTCAATTGAGGAAATTTGCAAGGATGTACCACCACCCAATATGTTCATCAACTTCTTAAAGGAGTGCAGTCTATGCAATGTCCATTTTATGGGAGGGGTTTTATACTCTTTATCATTATTTTCTGTCAAAAGAAATAAATTTGAAAGAATATTTGTCTTATGTTGAACTACTTCATGTTTTGATTTATTTGGAAGAGTTTATGCTTTTAAAAGTTTTTTGCGCAGTTCATTATTTTTATTGGTTTTTTTTTATTATGGACTTGATATACCCACTTGATATGACATGCTTTTAAATGCTGATATGTATGTACATACTTAATTCAAGGTCACAGTAAGATGTCTTTATTATTAGTTTTTGTGACTTCAGCATGATGGATGGTATTTTTCTTGCCAAAGAGTTCGTGATCCCTTTGTCATGTGCAGCTAGCCTAAACAGTGTTTCAAACAATTGCTCTCTTGTAGATAAAAGAGTTACTGACCATATCAAGCCAAACAATTTGATACACAATACATGTTGTCAGCAGAGTTGAAGCTGATTTATTCAAAGTTGATGATCATTCTGATTGGATCAGTTTCTTCCAGCTGCATCCAATCAGGTCCTGTTTCAGCTAGCTACATATGTGAAGGGTTGATTTGCAAATGAATCAATGATGCATATTGTCTAAAATGGGTAGTTCAGGATGAAAATAACATTGGTTGATAAATTTATTAGGCAATCTTCCTGGTCTTATCGAAAGGACATTGTAATAATAGTGATGATAATAACTGAAACAAAACCAGTGATGAAATCAGTAATGCTGTAGAGATGATGTCCAGCTTGCCAGTGTGAGTTTAAATTTATGCTTGACCTTCATCTGAAAGCTTGAGAGTGGTTTTTCTTGAGTCAATGATTCTTTCTGCAGCCATCTTAGGTTGTTCCTCCACCAAATTAACATGTTCATTGGACAAGGTTCATATACATTATCTTATGTACACCTTGGTGGATCAATCAGATATTTCATTGCTTTGGGTCTGTGAATTTCAATGCCTGTGGTGGCAAGCCACATATCCAATCAAAATCAAGTTGTTCAACAACAAAAAATTGTTGTGGCTGGGGGTGGGGGTGAGGTCACCAGACAAATGTTCCTCCCCCATTTTAGAAAAAAAGAGAAAAAGGTTTTTGTGGTGTTATCCTGCTGATGCATAATTTGGTATTTATTTTATCTTTCATTTAATAATTTTGTTCAAAAGATTTTGATTTTTATAATTTTTAATTTGGATCGGTTGTATTGTTTTTTTCCTAGTGTTTCTATTGGGTTGTTCATCCAAGTAGGTTTTATTCACCTAATCTCGGAGTTCCTTCCTTAGTTCATTTTGTCGACCTTGGTTACAGGTCACCTGTATCCCGTGTATGCTATTTATGTTGGTGCTATTTGTATGTTTGCATATGTGTACATTTTGGTGTAATAGTTTTTTATTTCCCTCATTATCCCTCTTTGTTTGTAACTTGATTCCCACTTATTTTTAATTTCTCTATTGTTTTTCTCTATCCCCCCCTTTTTTCTTATTGTAACTCCCTTTTGATAAGCCCCTCTGCATTTTTGTAAATATGGTTAAATTTGCCTCCCCTTATTTTGTTGCCCTTCCTTTCTTCCTTTGTTAATTTTTCCAGTTGTTCTAAGTATTCGCCTTTAGTTGTTAATTTATTTTGAATTCTTATTTTTTATTTCCTCTTTTTCCATTTGTTGATTTTTCCTAATGTTTTTGAATGGTATATTACTAAGCTTTTTATAATATTAGCAATACATACTGAGGGAGGCAACTCAATGGACAAAGAACAGAAATATCTGATTGATCCTCCAAGGTGCAGAATAATAATAATAATAATAATAATAATAATAATAATAATAATAATAAAATAATATACTAATAATACAAATATAGTAATAATAATAATAATAATAATGATAATAATAATAATAAATAATAATGCTTTATTTTTAGTGGGTGACTCATTAGTCCAGGATTATTCTCCCTTGAGGCCCTGTTATAGAGAGTATAACAATGTGTATGAAGATATCATCTTTGGCTAGTGAAGATGCCAAATTAATGGCTGCCATGTAAAACCTATCAAAAATTGTGTTTGACCCCTGGAAATCGAACCTTTATTTTGAAGAGTGCTATTAGGAAGACAATTAGTTTACAGTTAGTTGCTATGTAAGTACCATTGTATGCACATTTTAACCTGAAGTACTGCATTCATCCTTGTAGACTTCATAGCTAGGCTTATGTAGAGATAGCATAGGAAGGGTGAAAATAAGTGCAGTACCTTTGTATTCATTGAATATTTCATTGCCTTTGTGCCTAAAATATTTTACAGACCAGTGAACATGTTTTATATGCAGGAAACATTAATATTGCACTAGTACTTGATCATTACCAAGCACACAGAAGAGACCTGAAAGCAAAGAATGTGTTCATGTGTAATTAATTTATGGTGATTACTCTCATGAGTAATAAGGCAATATCAGGGCTACATCAACATGCTGTATGCAAGACATCCGGTAAATTATACTCATCTTTATTGTGGATTTGTTCTGACAATAGTTTTATGCAGAACAGCTGTTAGGTTATACCCATCTTTACTCTGGAATTGTGTTTTGACAGGATAGATATATGCAAGTTCCTGTAACGTTCAATCATCTCTACTGTGGATTTGTGTTTTGACCATAGTTAGATGCAAGATGCCTGTAAGTTTTTAATTTATACCAATCTTTACTGCGGATCTGTGTTTTGACCTTATCTGTATGCAACTTCTGACATCTGCAAGTTATACCCGTCTTGACTGGATTTGTGTTTTGACTAAATCGGTATGCGAAACAACTCTAAGCTATACCCATCATTACTGTGGAATTGTATTTTGGATTTGTGTTCTGACCATGTAGATGTATGCAAGATGCCTGTATGTTATACCCATCTTTACTTTGAATTTAGTTTTTTGACAATAGCTGTATGCACGACATCTGTAAGTTTTACCCATCTTTACTGTGGACTTGTGTTTTGACCATAGATGTCTGCAAATATGCCTGTAAGTTGCTGTATGCACATCTTTTCAGTGGAATTATGTTTTGAACTTGGTTGTTTGCAAAATGCCCGTAGGCTGTATCCATCTTCACTGTGACCAATCAAGTGGCCTGGTGATTAGAGCGTCCGCCGTGGAAGTGGGAGGTCGTGGGTTTGATCCCTGGCCGGGTCATACCAAAGACTTAACTAAACTAATGGTACTAACAGCTGCCTTGCTTGGAGCTCAGCATTAAGAGGTTAGTGTTAGGACTGGTCAGCCTGGTGTCAGGATAATGTGACTGGGTGGGATATTATGCTACATGTCTGCGGCATGATGCCCCAGTGCTAGACATCACTATAAACTGTCTCATTGCAGACATCGTAGCGATATGATTGAAAAATTGTTAAAGCTATGTTAAAAATCCTAATCACACACACACACACACACACACACACACACACACACACATCTTCACTGTGGATATTTTTTTGTTTTTACCATATCTGTCTGCATGATGTACCTAATTTATACCCATTGTTACTGTGAATTGGAGTTTGACCAGAGCATTATGCAAAACACCTGCAAGTTATACCCATCATTACATTGGATTTTTTTAATACTGTTGCTGTATGTAAGATGCCTGCAAGTTATATCCATGTATGCATGTATACCCTCACACCATATATTTTTATTACAAGGCACCCTCACATCATGTACTTGCAGTATTTCGTTTATGAGCAACAGGTAATATAGTATTAACATCTTAAGCAGGAGGTGTGATGGGGATTGATTTCAGGTTTGTTCTTTATTCAGTTGGATAAAGATTTATTCTTCAATTAAGATATTCAGTTTTTTACTTTTAAACTTTTCAGTTTTTTAAAATAATTATGATGCATCTTGAATGTTACTTAAATCTCACTCTTAAAATTGTGCAAATCTTAAGATGTCATTTTCTGTCAATGAACACAAAAGGTAAATTGAATCAGATGCAGTAGACTAGAAGAGATAAGGAATACATATATATCGATAAAATAAGAAATACTTTTATATCTATGAAATAAGAATTACTTGTATATCAACATACACATTTTACCACCAAAAAATCATTTGAAAATAAACTGTTTCACTTTGATAAGATTCATTAAGTATGTATAATTTATTGAGAATGCTTAAGTTTAATTTGGTTTCATTTTGTTCACAGTGTTTAACACTCTCAGAAAATGATAAGCTGTTCATGGTGGCAGGTTTTTATTTATTAGCCTTGAGTCAGGTGATATACCTGGCTACTTAGACTAATTCACACCTGGCTGCTTTTAAAAAACCTGTAGCCCCTATGAGATCTTGCTTCCACTTTGTCAACTCATCCTCTAACTTTAAATCTAATGAAAGGCCCTGAAGGTCATCATTATAGTTTGATAGAGAAAGATCCCTAGAAGTTGCTGGCAAGTTTTGAATCATCACATGTTGGTTGAGTTGAGACTTGAACCCAGGTGGACATTGCTGGGATGTAAGTGTTCTATAAAGATGAGCTTTGTAGACCACTCTGCAATCTGAGCCCCTTTATTTTTCCTAATCCATCTATTTGGTTATACGTATTAAAGATTCTTGTAACCTATTTCTAATTCAGACAGTTACATAATGTCTAACAAAATGTAACATATAATTTTTTGCTAAAACATATATATTGCCATGGCAAAATGACCTTGGTTTCAGTCATAATGAAGTAATCTCAGCACACAATGCTGTCTGATTTTTTTGGGACCATATTATTATTATAGGCAGCATAACACTTCCATAAAACTAAGTATTACATAGGTACATGTATGCGTATTTAAAAGTCAACATTATATTTTGTCCTCTAGAGTTATATTCAGTAAATTGGAAATAACAAAAGTGCTTTAGTTATAGTAGCTTTGATTAAATGACTTCTAAATTGATGGCAGATGATCATCCCATTTTTGTGTGCATTGAAGTGAACACTGATGAGACAAAATATCAAACAGATGTTGGTAATACGATGTCTAATTATAGCAACATTAAACGAGTTCTGCAAATTGTTGATGATATCTTCTAACCGTTAATTTTTGCAATTAAACTTAATCAAGGCATGCTGAATAAATAAATAATTCAACAGTCAGTTGATAATATGTTTATTTGTGATGGCATAAATAGTTTCCGTGTTAGTAATTGGAATCAAATTAAATGACACAATATGAATCTAGGGAACAAAAATACATTCAATTCATTAAACTAAAATTGTAAAATATATTTTGTCTGTCAAAAATCAATGAACATCACATTTTATTATCTTATAATTTTTATTATTGCTGGTATGATTAATACAAGATTCACAAGATTAGTAGAATATAGATGTAGGATGTTATATTGAATTAAAGCATACATTTGACATTGAACTAAGGTATGCTTTATACTAGATGTGTTAATTAGCATTATTAGATGATTTATACTATTTTTGTTATTTAATATTATTAGTAGATGCTTTATACTGTACTATATGGGTTATTTAGCATTATTAATTAGAGGTTCACAGTATATTACCACTGTATACCCGTTTACCACAGTATAATTTCTGGCAGCACAAACCATTGATACTTTTTCACTGTATTAGCTTTTGTTGTAGCATTTAATGCCATTTTTCAGCGCATGATACATGGTGGCCAGTATTACTGGTGGAGGAAGAACCCAGGACCCCCTTCAGAAAGGACCACCAATTCACAAGAAGCTACTGGCAAGTTTTTTCACATACCACATTGGCTGAATCTGAGACTTGAACCCATGCAGACAGAGGTGAGATAGCAGTGATCCATAAAAGAGAGCACTTTAGACCGGTCCGTTATTGGTACTTTGTTAATTTACATCAGGTAGTAAAGTACTGAAATGTTTTCATGTAGTCTCTTTTTGATTTTGAATGATATTAGCAGCTGCTTCGCGTTTTTATCATTCATTACAATATAAATTGTAATCAACATATTTTGTTACAAAACTGGGTGTTTTGGTTACAAATTGATAGCTAATATTAAAAATATAATTATATTTATGATTCTTTAATGACATGTTTGACATATGCCAACACTCAGCTGTGGAGCTATCATTTTTGCAATATAGTCCATCAGCCATGTTTCTGTAAGCATCATAACTCTTAACACGTTAACCCCTGACATTGCGTTTACGGGGCAGGAGGTAGTAGCCTTCTGCCAAGCTATGTAGTGTCAAGTTCATATATGATACACTAAAGTGGTTGGTATTATAGAAAGGTAGACAGATTTAGCTCAGCAATGATACCAAATAATCTGGACATTTTAGTTGCACTACAAAATACATGTATAGAAAGAAAAAACTAATTTTTTGGACCCATTTTTTTAAAAACACAATCTTTGCTTGTGGTTGGAATCTGATTTTGTGTCCAGCTTTTAGACTTTTTTTTTACCTCAGATCTAAGGTATACCAGTCTGAAGTGCACACAGACAGGTGAACCAGTGTGTGAAAAGTAGGATAAGGTGGGCATTTTTAATAAAGAGGGGTCTTCATGCAAAAATAATAAACCAGTGTTAAGCATTTCAGGCACACTCTCTGCAAAGTACAAATGTCTCATTTGTTGCAGTTTTTCTTTGAGGTCAAATATGATGACATGATAATTTATATTACAACATTTCTAAACATGCCATGAAACGCTGAAAAATATTGTCTAGTCGATACATATTCTTCAGAGAGAATTTTATATCTTTCCTGACTAATCTCTGCGCAAATGGAGCTATATATCTTGAGGCTAAAATGTGACATGCATTATTAATTATGGCAACAGCTTTCTACAGCATGACAACACTACAATAGCAGAGAAGCATTTGTGTGGCAAACTCTTCAGTTTAAAGACCATAAAACTCGTTATATTGTTTTTTTCTTCATAGAGAACTATCCAATCCTCTGTTACAGTTATGTGTTATCTTGGTTGCTATTGATGCAGTTTATTTACATTTCATTCTACATTGTTAAGACTGGACCATGGTTTCCCATCTTGGGTGGTATACTTTTAAGGATCTGAAAGTAACTTTAGGAATCAGCATTCAGGAAAACTTAAATGATTTCCTTTGCAGTATAGTGACTTTTGTTTCACATCTTGAGTTTAGTTTTCCAGGACAGCGACTTAATATTCATTATTCCGATATGAGATTTTTAAAAATGTAGTTCAGATATTATTATTGAGCAATAATGTACATACATTTGCTCATTATATAAAAATGAATAATATATAAACGGAACCAATTTGTTAGGAATTTACAGGCAGATGTGAATGATTTCTGCATTTTGCATGTTTTATGTCAAGTGCCATGATTTTTTTTAAATTCAAGGATGAGTTGTGGGCCTCTCAGATAAATACTGTAATTATTATGCATAAAAATTAACATTAAAATGTTCAGTCTCAATAGCTCAGTAGATGTACTGTAAGTCAATAAATGTACAGTAAGTCAATAAATGTACAGTAAGTAAATGCACAGCAAGTCAATAAATGTACAGTAAGTAAATGCACATCAAGTCAATAAATGTACAATAAATCTATAAATTTACAGTAAGTAAATGCATAGCAAGTCAATAAATGTACAGTAAATATATAAATGTACAGTAAGTAAATGCATAGCAAGTCAATAAATGTACAGTAAGTAAGTAAATGCACAGCAAGTCAATAAATGTACAGTAAATATATAAATGTACAGTAAGTAAATGCTCAGCAGGTCAATAAATGTACAGTAAGTAAATGCTCAGCAAGTCAATAAATGTACAGTAAATATATAAATGTACAGTAAGTAAATGCTCAGCAAGTCAATAAATGTACAGTAAGTAAGTAAATGCTCAGCAAGTCAATAAATGTACAGTAAATATATAAATGTATACAGTAGGTAAATGCATAGCAGGTCAATAAATGTACAGTAAGTAAATGCATAGCAAGTCAATGAATGTACCGGTACAATAAGCAAGTAAATGCTCAGCAAGTCAATAAATTTGTTAGTCTTAATTAAATTACCTGCAGGGATTGATTGTTTGAGTAATTATACATTGTCCAATTAAATGAGCAGTCCTCCTTTTTGTGCACTCATAATACATTTGATTTTTTAGTTTACAGTCCTTAAAATTTGCCTTTTAATAATCACTAACAAATTAATCTTTCAGAAATTATTTTATCTATTACATATTTCATATCAGAGATTACTGTTGTGGAAATTTAAACAAATGGAGCAGTAATGTTGAGTTTTTCTGCTTGAACCTGGTACACTAATTAGCCATTGTTAGGAATCGCTGGCTGGAAGAGGTGATTTATACTTTTATTATCTTTGTTGATGGAGAGAAGGAAACAGACCTAATTTCAAGATGCACTTATTACAGTGGGCTATTAAGTGTAGCTAGTAAATGGTGGGATTCAGTATCTACTGTGGGCTATAGTGTAGCTAGTAAATGGTGGGATTCAGTATCTACCATGGGCTATAGTGTAGCTAGTAAATGGTGGGATTCAGTATCTACTGTGGGCTATAGTGTAGCTAGTAAATGGTGGGATTCAGTATCTACTGTGGGCTATAGTGTAGCTAGTAAATGGTGGGATTCAGTATCTACCATGGGCTATAGTGTAGCTAGTAAATGGTGGGATTCAGTATCTACCGTGGGCTATAGTGTAGCTAGTAAATGGTGGGATTCAGTATCTACCATGGGCTATAGTGTATCTAGTAAATGGTGGGATTCAATATCTACCGTGGGCTATAGTGTACCTAGTAAATGGTGGGATTCATTATCTACTGCAAGCTATAATGTAACTAGTAAATGGTGGGATTCAATATCTGCCGTGGGCTATAGTGTAGCTTGTAAATGGTGGGACTCAATATCTAGCGCGGGCTATAATGTAGCTAGTAAATGGTGGGAATCAATATCTGCCGTGGGCTATAGTGTAGCTAGTAAATAGTGGGATTCAGTATCTACTGCGGGCTATAGTGTAGCTAGTAAATGGTGGGATTCAAAATCTACCGATTTTTACAGAGAAGCTCTCTAATGTCAGCATGCTACCTTTTACAGAATTAAGTATTGTGTTAGCTTATTCATCCCAATTTAGTAGAATACATTATTTACAACAGTTAACATACACATAACAAATTCATCTTCAGTAAGGTACTGGCCATTTAATGGCCGGGATGTGGGTGTGCAGTGATAAAAATCTTTTGAGCTGAAATAGTTTCTTTTATCTTAAGATAATTAAGTTTTAAGAAAAAATGAATTGGATATAATGTTGGTGTTATTTTGCTATCTACTGTAGAGAGATATATATTGTTTCATGCTAATCAGTGATAATGGTTGGGGGAAAAAAGTGTCAGTCTCTTGGCCCAGAAGAAAGATTTGATGGTCCCTATTATAATGCTGGTCTACTGTGGTACATAAAGCATCTGTGTTTTGTTTGAATTTGTCATTCTTTCTAAGTTATGTGTGTTGGCATCGAACTCAATGTTTCCCTGCCTTAGTTAAGTCAATAGTGAGCTGAGGGAATTGCTGGCTTCAGCGTTAACACTTTCTATTTTTACGAGAAAGCACACTATTATTAGTGCTATGTCTCTCACAGGGTGTCAGGCTGACAGCTCAGTCATCCCATTTTTTACAGTTTTAGTTTACGATTAATACAACAATTAATAAAACATGGCAAATTCATCTGCTTTAAGGTACTGACAATATAATTTTTAATGGTGGTGGGTCTGCTATTATCTTTGGAGTAGAAGTATTTTATTTGTTTTTCTTCAGATAATAAAATGGATATTATATAGTGTTAGTTTGGTACAAGTAAAATATTTTTTTCTGCTCTGTACAAACATAATATATTTTTGTTAAATATGTCAGGCCATAGCCCTAGAACATTAAATTGTTGGTCCCTAATATTAATGTGGTATACTGCAGTACATATTACTGTATATTAAGAATTACCATGGTACAAAGTTTTTGTCTTACTGTTATAGGCCTGAATTTAGTTATTTCAGGTGCTATGGTATTTATTTAAGTTTTAGAAGAAAAGATATACTATACTTGTGTCTAAGTTTTCTAAATACTTGCCATAAATGTAATAATTGACCTCTTTAGTCACTGTTCATTTTAGAGACAGGTCAGTAATGTATTATCAGCAGCTACTCAAATGCAATGGTGTCAAATTACAGTACTGCTGAGAAATTTTAAAAAAATGTACTCAGTATGACAGTTGGAATACATGTATGTGTTTGTAAAGCTAATTAAAGTCAATTTGAGCAAGTTTGATTTAATACTTAAACATTCAAATTATTGACCAGTTGTAGGGAAATTTAAATCACTTTTAGTAGGTATAAAGTGCTTAAAATAGAGTTGGTAGTTATGGTTTAATTTGCTCATAAGGATAAAGTTTACAAGTAGTTTCCTACTTTATATAATATTTTGGAATTATAACATACAGTATCACTGGGAAAACATGATCAGCCCAGAAACTTAGTTTTAGAAAAGGTCTTCAGGGAATGCTCTCTCTCTGATGTCTGCCTGGATTATTTATCAGCCAGGTTAAACACAGTGCTGGGAGTCAGCATAAAGTAATAGAGGTATCAGACAGAGATCCATTAAATTGTATAGAACAGAAAAACCCTAGTGCAGTTACATCAAAAGGTGATACTACATTAGCTGGAATATCTATTGTTTGCAACCTCCCATGTTATCATACTTGCATGTTTTTTAAGAACAAAAAAGTAAATATGATTTAATTACTTTGCTTTACAAAATGAAAACTGGTCATTAATATCAATAAATTCTTAGCAGGATTATTCAGGAATTTCTGTGCATGCAATATTCGGAAGGAGTACCATGGTATTTACCTACCGTTATTCCAGTAATACCACATCCATATTACAAATGTTTTCGTAAAGAGAATGTCTTAATAACATTGGACTTTCACCAGACGATATCTTGTGTAATCTAGGTTGTCCTAAATGAAAACGGTACTGATCTGACATCCATTACACTGTGGTTGGCAACTTGTACCAGATAAAGTCTGGGGCCCCGAGTGGCCGAGTGGTCTAAAGCACTTTCCGTTATGGATCACTGCCATCTCACCTCTGTCTGCTTGGGTTCGAGTCTAACATTTGGCTAATGTAGTTATGTGAGAAAGCTTGCCAGTAGTTTCTCATGGGTTGGTGGTTTTTTCCGGGGGTTTTCCCAGGTTCTTCCTCCACCAATAATACTGGCTGCCATGTATAGCCTATCATGTGCTGAAAAATGGCATGAAACCCTAAAACAACAACAACAACAACCAGATAAAGTCTAAAATTTTACTGAAGAAATTACAGCCATACTAAAAGTTATAAACTACACTGAAACCTCTCACAACACAAATGCCATCATATTTTAAGACCCTCTTTCAATATTGAAAGCCTTGCTCCAGCAAATGTCAAATCTGATAGCCAATCTGGAAAAAATATTTGTACTGTTGGTTGACATTAGTACAAAGGATAATGAAAAGGTAGATAATAACCAGATCTGCCTTGCATTCACCTATTTCAAAATGGAAGATTCCATATATTGACTTGAAACCTTGTACTAGTCAACTTGTTTATTATACTAGGCAAAATACACCCCATCCTCCTTGGCTTGTGCTCAGATAAATCATGAATCCATTTATGACATTGAGGCAGGGGTGGATTCTTTTTATTCCACAGAAAATTCCTAAAGTATTGACCATTGATTCCTGTGTCAGGTCAATTCATTTTAATTGATCATTTGAACACTGTTATAAATATTATTGTGTAAGTAACAATTAAATTAAACCACCTAAATTATCCCAGTCACTCACAAATGTAATGAAAGTTAGCAAGGCAGCCAAGTAAACTGATTGATCTGGTGAATTCAGAGCTTTCTTTGATAGGTACTGTTCATTATGGAGAAGCAAGTTCCAAACTTTGTAGTGAAATTAAAATTCCAAAATTGGTGTTCAGAAATTTTCTTAAAGATGATCAGATTAGATACTTTTTCCTGTTCTAAAATCATGTCCGCAGTATTTCACTAAAAAAAAATTTAAAAGATATTGAGTTTCAGCGTTGTCGTTCATGACTACATCACAAAACAAATGCCTCTATTATTTTTTGTTACAAAAGGAATCTATTTGTTGTGCAAAAGGCAGTGATGTAATACATAGTTTTGGAGGTAAATGTACACTATGAGACACACATGCATGTGATGTATTGAAATATCTTGGAGTTGTTTTTTATGATCTTTCTGAGATTGTATATGATGAAAAAAAGATAATTTATACAGAAAGCAAACAATTTCATTAGAAAGGCTGTTTTATTGGCAATTATTCTCAACATAAAACGAGTTTTGAGCCATTAAATAGCATTTATTACTGTATGTTTTAGGACCCTAATGTGCGTGCAAGTTATTGATGGAGAGGTGTATGTGGAATAAAAAGATTGAGGGAGAGGTATATGAAGAATGAAAAATCCCCGACCATACTTCAGAACATCAAACTCACTTTTGGAGAGTAGTATTTCTCATATAAAACTAATTGCAGAAATGAGGAAGTACTATGTCAGTGACATCAGGAAACACATTTACTTGATCATTCATCCTGAAGTTTGAATTTGAAAATATCGTATAGCCACTCATGTGTTGAAATGCTGTGTAATGCTACATACATGCATACTGACATCTAACATGGCTGCAATGGTGAATCAGGTTATTACTTCTCCTCATGGATGGATGGTCATATCTGCATTGTACTTTTTCCAAAAAGACTTTATGATTTCTGTTGTTATGTAAGGTACATTTAATTTATTTTGTGTGCTTGACATTTGTCCATGAATAAGGATAGAGTTTTGGTGGTACCTGCATTTTGTCTTGTTATAAATAAATATTTACTAGGGGTTTAGTTAAAGATCTAGCTTTGATTATAACCTTGAAGGTTCTAGACAAACATTTGTTTAGAGTTTTGGATAATGTTTTATTAAGATGATGAGTTTTTTCAGAAAAAGTTAATGTGACATAGGTCAAGTGGTGATGCAATCAAGATTTAGGTCAACAAGATTGTTCATTCCTGCTTTTAATACCAGTCTGGTATTGTTTAAAATGAATCATTTCAATTCATTGGATTTACAAAATGCTCATTAACTGGACTAAAACACTGTTTTGGAACTGTTGTGAATTCATTGAAAAACATTCTTGACTATATCGTTGTGATACATCAGTACTGTTGGCACATCAGCTCATTCAAGACTATTGGTACATAATCACATTTAATTTTGGAATTAACTTCTCTTGAACCTTCAGGATAATTTGGGATTATTGATTATAGATTATTTAATATTACTGCATGTTCCTTTTAAATTTCACTGTGTCGTTTTGGGATATAAATTATATGTTGAATTTTATGAAGCTTGTTGGCTTTGCCTTTTCTGTTACTTTTTAAGACTATAGAGTTGTAACACTGTTTGGTCCAAAATAAAAGTGATGCAAATCTGACATCATGTGTTGACACCTTGAATATTGTATCACTTCTCCTTCTGAATGGATGATTATAATAACATAGGGCTTTTCATTGAAAACTTCTAATGAAAACTACAAATAGTTGGTCATGAATAAAAATGGTGCTTATGCTATATCCAGTATGGTTGATATGATGGCCATCTTGAAATACTCCTTATTGTTATAATATATTAGACTGGTTTTATTACTCTGAGCAATTAAAATGAAGAAACAGACTCTTCTGGGATTCCTGGAAATTTTATTTTATGGCTAATTGAGTGCCAGTCCCATTCAATATCTAGACTTTTGTTGAGTGCAAGATCAGGTTCAGACTTGATCAAAGTGATTTACCATCAGACATTATCACACCATGTGTTTGACTTGCTACAATGTTCTTGCATAATATGAAGAAATTTTTGGAGTAAGCAAAAATAGTTCCACATTCAGTGAAACTAATAGGGTTAAAATGCTGATATGGAAGAACTTGTACTAATACCATTGGTAGTATGGTAGTGTACAAATTTTTACTTGGTGCATTGATACAGCATCATACCAGTGAAGTTGAAGTTCTTCTGAACTCCTATTGACTTTTTGTAATAGTTTCAATGCTATAGGCTATGTTCTGGGTTTGAACACTTCCCTGTTGTGGCAGTCAAATGTTTTATCTTTCTCATAGTTTCTAAACTCTTGACATTAGATATATCATCTCAGATTAGTAGAGTTCAAAAACTGTTTTCATATGTGAAATAGTGTATGATGGTCTAGTCAACTACAAAGACCTTTATGTGCAAGGTGGTTCTTTTAAAGGAATATTTAGCAATGAGGGGTATTTAGGATAATGTGTCTTGTCCATATTTAAATAAATCCTGATTGACATAATCTTTGTTCAACTCAAATTGGTGGAAAATCAAGATACATGTACGTATATTGATCAGTTGGAACACAGCTGTTACAGTGTCAACTGTTACTTTGAAAATTTTGTTCTTAATTTGTTTTATAATTCTGTAACTTATTTAGGAACACTGTTCATACATGGGAGTGAAATACCAAAGCAGAGACAGGCATTTTGGGGGCCCCGGCGAGTGGTCTAAAGCGTTGTCCATTACGGATCACTGCCATCTCACCTCTGTTGGCATGGGTTCGAGTCTTAGATTTGGCCAATGTGGGTATGTGAGAAAGCTTACCAGTAGCTTCTCGTGGCTCAGTGGTTCTTTCTGTGTGTTTTCCCGGGTTCTTCCTACACCATTAATACTGGCCGCCATGTATAGCCAATTGTGTGCTGAAAAATGGCATTAAGCCTTACAACAACAACAACAGGCATTACGTTGTATACTCGTGCACTGAGGCAGATTCATTTAAATTAGATATTATCTTAAAGCATTTTAGTAGTTTTCCATGAACCACACATTTATAACAAAATCTGGAAATCTTTTGCTGGACATTCAAGACACACAATAACAATTTAATAGAAAAATGGGAACCAACCTGGTAATGGTGAACATAAAAAAGATTATATACGGGTTTGGTTGGTCAGGATTGGTTAATAATAATGTAAGTTATGTTTTAGTAAAAAAAATATTTTGAGAGCTTATCCTAGCTTTAAGTAGGAAAATAATAGAGACATTGTTTTATTGATGGAATTTCAGTCCTTAATTAAACAGTCTTGAGTTTGGAACACTCATTTCTAAATTAGTACCTCGCCCATTGGTGAAGAATTGAAAGTACATGTTTCAAACACATGCTGGTCTAGAAAATGCCATGGCTCATATCCTCTTCTCTACACAGAAGCTGACATCCAGGTTTCATCTATAATGATAAAAATAGATTTTATCATGAGCACTCAGAAATGTTAAATTATTGTATTTTTAATATCATGGTGTTTGCATAGGTTTACTATGGGAACTAAATTAATACTGTGAATCCTTCAATCAGTAGCCAACCTGCATTGACTAAATACTGTTCCTGACTCTGCCTTCCTTTTCTTTCTTCATTCCCTCAACTATCTGAGCTTCCTGCGATTGGACCTTTGAGTGTAATAGTTTTACTGAATCATCCACTGTGTTGAGTAAAATATCATGCTGTGTTTTTTTTTTCTTCCAGGATATAGATTGCAGTATATTTGACCCATCCAATACAAGGCTGATCATAGCTGACTTATTTCATGTTGTTTGAGGATATAATGGTAATAAGAAGTGCAATTCAAAATATACAAGGGAGGAAATTGTCAACTTATGGGTAGGCTCTCCGATATGTAATTAACTTTTAACAAATATAGCTGTAACTATCAGTTGCTGTGTTAATCTGAAAGCGTTTAATGTACAAAATGCTGTAAATGCAACTGTAGAAAAAAATAAAACTGCAGATGATATTTAGGTCACCCATCCTAAGGTCATTTGAGCTTATGGTATGACCCTGCATGTATCATCTGTTGTCTGTGACTCTAAACATGTACATCTGTTATCACTCTGGGGACTATATTTCTGATCTGATTTCAGTAAAACTTTGAATATGGGCTAATCTCCACAGAATCTCAGATAAATGCAGTTGCAAGTGAGATCCACAAATATTAATGAGGTGATCTCACATCAATTTAGCTGACCTTGTTACCATTATGGAGGCCATATTTTTTATGTGATTTTGATTGAATCTTGAATTGTATACTTATATTATCAAGATCTCAGATTAGTTTGATGATGAATGATATAGTAAAACCTGTCTTGAGAGACCACTTCCCTGAAAGTCCACCTGTTTTAAGAGACCATGTTTTCCTTGAACAGAATTATTTTTTATAGTCTCATGACAATTGTCATGAGAGGCAGCCTGTCTTGAGAGACGATTTATTTTGGGCAAATGGGGTGGTCTTTCATGATAGGTTCTACCATATCCTGTATATTAATCAGGTCATGTTACATCTGTCTGAGCTTGTTAGCTTTATATAGGTCTTGTCTCTGAGCGTTTGTATCACCAAGCTTTTGGATGAGTATGATTAAGAGTAAGATGCATGCATATTAATGAGGAGTTCTTGTATCAAATTGATAAGGCTTGGAAGCCATATTTCTGATCCACTTTTCATCCAGGTTGATCTCATGCGAGTTTGATGATATGTGAGATCTCTGCATATTATTGTTTATTTCGGAGTATCATATTTATTAATATAGAATTTAATAACTATCTCATGTAAGAAACGAGTATTTCACTTGCCAATTACCCCGTAATTTACTCAGAATATGAATGAAATCAAAGAGCTAACATATTTTCATCCATTTTCCTACCAAGTTTCTGGTGCACAGGTTCATCAACAGTTCCAGTGAAATGTTTGGTTCTTTTATGTCCCTGTAACATAATTTAATTCAATCTACATCACACTATGGGGGTGGGAAAACTAGGTGCTTGTGCATTAATCTGAAATATCTGAAGACCCAAACAGGCCATTCTCCAGAGGTAAGATTAACCTCTCTATGTACTAAATTAATGTGTGTCCAAAGTCCAAAACATTGTCAATAAGATGTCAGATTACCCCATATTGTGAAGTTTGTCTAATGTATGGAGCAAAGTTTTTCAATGATCCAGTTACCCTGCCCAGTGTGACATACATATCATAATAATCTATGTTAAATTCAGATAAGTGTTTTGATAGAAGGGTACATCTTATAGTGGTCTTGTGTCCTGTTTATTCACATAAGACAGTTGTAGAATTTTGAAAATGAATGACCTGGGGCTTGTTCAGATATTATCCCATTCATAAAGTTGGTGGGGATATAGCATTTTGCCTGTTTCATTATATGTTTGTTGCACTGTCAAGATCTTGGAACCAGTTTCACCTGCATGAGAGAAAATTTGTCTGTGGTTTAGCATTTCTGGAGGGATAACATGGCCATATAAATAATAGGCCACTGTTACCTCAGTATTCATGCATTACTTTGGTATTTTCAGCCATTTGTTTTTGCTTTCTTCATATTGTGTTCTTTTTTCACCTACTCATGGGATTAATATGTGGATGCCACTCAATGCAGCAGATTCATTCAGCAACACCAAAGTAGGTCAGCATGACTAAATTGGCATGTGTAAGCAAGGTTTCAATTTTCAGCTATTTGTTTGTTACATCTTTAATTTATCGTAACCCAATTAATCTCGACTAATGAAAATTGTTATTTGAATGCATCTCAACAGGATTAAGTCATCCATAGCATATGTATGTCACAGAGGCCTAATTATTACTCATTAATTGCTTTGAAATTTTCAGCCTTTAGTTCAAAATTAAGCCGTCAGTATTTTCAACCAGTTCACCAGCATTCACATTAAATTAATAATTGGTTCATTGGTGCATCTTACTAAGAAAACTAAGTCATGCTAAAACATGGTCACTATTTCCTAATTTATGTAATTTTGTGACGAGTATTTGTTTTTAAACACCTTTTCGAGCCATACTCAAGAAATAAATACCGTAGATGCATTGCAAGAAATGCCCATTTTCAAACTAGGTCACTTCTTTTCATTTATATTTTCAGTCATTTATTCATTCTGGCTTCATTTTATTGAACACTTTTAATTACACTCAGAAAAATTGGTACATTAATGCACCTCAGTAATAGTAACTCAGTCATATAAAAACTAGGTCACCCAATCTGCACAAAAGTGACACGTAATTTCTGCTAACCTACTTGTTTGTTACACCTGCAATATTTTTATAATATTTGACAAGCACTCATACAAATTAGGATATTTATTGGCATAATTCACTCATACCAAGAGTATGGCCTTGTGGCTCATTTTTCACTCTTAAGTGGCATATTTTGAGTGTTTTGGACTATATTTCACAACCACATGAAAATTGACATGTGATTGCATCTCAACATTAGTAACTTGAGCATACTGAAACTTGATCACTCTGACCTAATTTGCATACTTAAACATTTTGTATGTTTTGTACTATCTGTTCCTTATGCTCTTAATATCTTTAACAGTTTTACCTACAATTGAAAATTGGTATTTGGATGCACCTCAATACACCAAGATTAACTCAGCCATAACAGGGTTACTGTGACCTCGTTTGCATGCTTGTTTGAGGTTTGTGTTTTGAGCCATTTATTTGTTACACCATCTATCTCTTGAACCATATTACTTTGGAAGTCATGAGGCCTTATTTATTTAAAATGTGTCATAAGCAGTAAGATTTGTTGGTGATAATAAACTTCCTCCTCACAGGAGGGCCACATAGGCTTAGTGCTTAGTCTGTTCAACTTGGGACCATAAGGTTATGGGTTTGAATCCTGCAATCAGACCACCATGGGTCAGCTACTGTGGTATATGTGTGGCACTGGTTTATATCATCAGCTATACCAAATTTGCTTCTTCGGTCCCCTGCTGGTAAAAGTGTATGAGACGCTTTTCTTTACAGATTAATCATACATGTCACTGTTACCGTCATAAGTTCGAGTCTCAGCTCAACCAGTGTGTGCCTGTGAGAATGCTTGCCTGTAGTTTCCTGTTGGTGGATGTTCTTGCTTGGGTCTTCCCAAGTTCTTTCTCCACCAGAAATATACTGGCAGTCTTGTTGTGTAGCCTATCACATGCTGAAATATGGCATTAAACATGACAAAAAAAAGCAAACAAATTTTGTTTCTTTATGTCAGGGGACTTTATGAGGAAATACCTTATGATGGCACGTGCTTACAAATAACCACAATTTATATAACTCAGCTTTTCACCTGTACAAACATAGGTCAATGAGAAATCTGATTTGTTCTTGTCGTTCTTCTTGTCCTTTTTGTTGGCACTCGTTTTCTTTGATGCTTTAAACTCTCAACTACTGGAGTATGAAGCTGCTGGTAAATAACTCTCAAGTTTACTAACAATTATACTGTATAGGGAAGATTTGTTTTATTTTTACCTCTAGCTGGAGGTGCTCAACACTTCATGTAAACGTTTTACTTTCCAGTTCTTCAAGTCTCTTGCTAAAGATTCTGTTGCTGTTGACAGATGTCATAGGGAGAATGACAGTTCATATGTTAGCCTCCTAAATAGGATATAAGGGCATTTTTTAAAAAAATGACTTTAATACAAACTTGGAAACATTTTAGAGGTAAATTGCATTGTGGGATTGTGGACCTGATGTTTAATTACACATCATTGCCATATTAGAACTTAAGAAGCTAGCATGCTTGTGGCCAGTTTCCAGTACAGCCATGCACATATAAGAGTTGACATAGATGCAATGGAAACATACTCTACTTTGCCATACATACATTTTGCATTATGTATCATAATATCATTATGGACATGTGCATCTTATAATATGAAATGAAAATGAGTCTGATATCTTAAAGAATTTGTAGTTTTATTTGAGTCACATGTCAGATTACACTGGACTTGTTTTGTTTTGTAACACAATTGTATGTTTTGATCCTATTGGAAAGCACTGTTCCAAAAGTTGTTTTTTTTTGCTAGGTACTGTAATATGTCTGATTCCCTAGCCTAGCAAATGATTATATAATACTGAATTATAATATTTAATTAATAAATTATAATATGGAATTTATAAATAATATTTTTAAAAACAGATATATTGATTACCTGAAGCAGACAAAGTGGATATGAAATTAGTTTTTGGTAAGGCTTTCCTTTTTAGTTTACTGGCCATACATCATGTGCATCATGGATTATGGACAATACACATTCCCACAGTGGACGTTGTTCTCTTCACACTCTTTCTGTCATGGACCAGATGTAAATGTTTGTCATGGATGTTTATTGACCCAATCAGAAAGTGACAGTAATATAAATATGGAATAATGGATGTCCAATGCAATGCATGGAGATTACACTGGTTGACTGAACAACAGCACACAATGTGGAATGTTCTTCTTAAGTTCTGTACAATTCCCTTTAATATTGAAAGACTCGCCCATTGAAACACATATGCCTATGTATATAGTGAAAATGAAAGATAAATTTTCAAGGAAAGAATCGTGAGACTATTTTCGTACTTTAAAAAAAAAACAGACAAAAGTTTAATCATAGTAATTTTAAAGAGTGAGATAGACTCTGCACTTAAACAAAAAAAAGGAAAAAGAAATAACACTTAAGTATTAGTTGATTTCATTCCATTATTTAAAACAAATGAGAGAAATACTTATTTTTTTAATTCCCTATGTAACTTTTAAATTGTTTGCTTAACATATTTCCATACAGTGAAATATACACAGCATTGTCAATAATACAACCTGTACTATCCAGCCACTGTTTACTACTTGTGGCCCAAATACACATTTCTTTGTAACACATTTTCTCAGGAACTAGATACTGTACGTGTTTACTTTTACACAGATTCTTCGAAGCAAATAATGCTTGAGTCTGTAACCAACAAGATAAAAAATATACCTATTATTTATTGCTGGTTTGCTGATCTGAGTAGTTTAATATTACCAAATGGAAGGGTAAAACTGATGAAATTTGGTCATCAGTTTAGTTACAAATTTGTTACATTTTGACCTCATTATGATTTTTAAAATTTGAATGCATATAAAACAATTTGCTGCCAATTGTATATTTTACTATTTGCTTTATATTCAAATGCAGTTGCCATGATTGCTTAATATACATCATGTAAGAGGCAAAAGCATTCAGATTTTGTGTAAACTATAAGGCAAACTACAAAACTCAAATGAATGTTTCGCTTTAGTGTTGAGATTATTTTTTCATGCAGTTACTTTCAGAATAAATAAAATTAGTGCTTTGTCAGATTTGATATTGTCCCTTTTCATTTTTATTTTAGATCCCAATAACATTTGTGTTTCTTGTTGAAATATAATTTTTTTATGATGAAGATAAACAGTATGTAAAATAATATGACTTAAGAATGAGCATTTTCACCATGACTTCGATAATCAAATGAGATTTTTATTATTTGTTGACTATTGAATATATTTTATAAGAAAGCACATTACCTTTATTGAGATTTTGAAAATAATTTTGGGTTAAGACTGCCATAGTATTAAGATCTTTATTATGAAGGCTATATTTTCTTATAGAAATTGGTTATTATTTTTTGATATTATTGTATGCTGTTACTGAAATTTATATTGTTTGGGTTGAACAGCCCTTCTGCATAATCCAGGATACATTGAACAATCTAGAGAAAGGATAAGGATGAATCAGGGATTTCTTTAATAAACATCGTATATAAAAATATGAAATTAATAGTTAAAGTCTGTATACTAGATTGGTGCTAAAATTTGAACAGGAGTCCAATATTATTAATATATCCTTTTCTCATTACCTTAGTTAAAACCAAATTACGTTATTGCCCTTGTAGTGTAATGTAGTGTGTTTTGATTCACCCCAAACTATCAAAAATGCAATAAGACATTATTTGTTTTCATTCATAATTCTATAATTCTATTATGAATCATGCATTTTTAGGAATAAACCAGGATCTAAAATTCGTTCTTTTGTAATCATTGTAAGTGTTTTATAGAATCGTTATCTTAGGTCTACAAAGTTGAGTATTTTATAAAAAAAAAAAAAAACTGTTATTGGTTATAAACTAGATACCAGAACTCACTCACATACAAAACCCTATCATTATACAAGACAGTTGAACTATTTAATGTCAAAGTCACTTATATCAAGTTTTAATGTTTCATTGATGATCAAAGATTTTATCTGTATTGTGAGTATTATAGCATAATTGTGAGTATTATAGCATAATTGTGAATGGATTTTTATGTATTCAGTCAAACTTGGCATGTAGTGATATCTTCACAATGGCTAAGGAAAGTTCGCTGGTCTTCTTTCACAATAGTTAGGTCAGAGTCGAAAGTTATGACTGAGATTTTTATTCTGCACTTTTATCATGTGAGCATCTTAATTTGGTATGTTGGATTGTTTCAAGAATATCTTAAAGAACTTAAATAACCAATAATTAAAATAGACCTGAAGCGAAAATAGACTTTTTGAACCCCTACAAAATTTATTTTGTCCAGATCATCAGTACCCGCAGTGGACACACAAAGTTTTGATCCATTATAGTAACTCAGTTTGTTAGAACATCCCTTAGTTTAAGGCTTTCTCGTGTAATGTTATAACTTGTTATGGCTCCAATAAACATTACATATATACTCACTTATAAGATGCCACGGATGTGAGGTGTTGTAATTCTATCCTTGGCCAAGTCATACCAAAATACTTACAAAAATAGTACCTAACAGCTACCTCGCTTGGTGCTCAGCATTTAGAGGCTAGTGTTAGGACTGGTCAGCCTGGTGTCAGGATAATTTGACTGGGTGGGACATCATGTTATATGTCTGCAGCATGATGCCCCAGTGATAGACATCACAATTAACTGCCACACTGTAGACATCATAGCAATACAACTGAAAAATTGTTAAAATTGTTTTCAGAATCCAAATCACACACACACACACACACACACACACACACACACACACACATGCTTATAAGATGAGTTCAGCTGCAAACTGCATGGACCCAGATATGCAATTACATAATGTGCCAGCAGATCTGGATCTGTGCAGTTTATTATAAGTAATTAATATAACAAACAACATTGACCATGATCTGCAAGTGCCTTATGCTAAGGCATATCAAGTTCTTTGTTGTTTGCAGTGTGACTTGACTTATAAGAGAGTATAATATACATTACATGTACAACATAAAGGGAGACAATTGTATATCCAGGCAATTTTTTTTATCACATGATTTTCACTGTATCATCATTCACATTCAAATACATGTATTAGTTTTCCAGACATAAACAAAAATTAATAAATGTAAAAATTTTTGACCTAGTGAGAGAGTTCATTTATTGATTACTTTCAGTTTCTGATCATATTTGACATAAAAATTCAAGTATTGCAAGATGTATGATAAATATTAAATGTTAATTGTTGTTAGAAAACTCAAGAGGAATGAAATGATAATAATATTCAACTATCCAAATGACACACATAGGGACATTTCCTGATTCCCAGATGCTCAAATCATTTGCCTAGGTCTGCCCATTCTCATAAAATGTAAATAAATAGAATTGTGACTCTTGGTAAGACTGTGAAGCAGTGCAAGGAAAAATCATAAAACTGCAGTAGCACATGCTCAGGGACCAGTCCTGCTTAGAACAAATGGGCTGTCAACAGATGTCCACAAAAGAATGTGGTCTGATATGACAGATTGACTTTCAAAACAGTGGTTTTCTAGGTCAGGTTTTGTTTTTACAGTACATATCTGCATTACACTAATGTAAATTGAAATTCTAAACAATTTAATTTTATTTAATTTTATGTATTACTTTAGATTACATTACATAAATTTCTCAAGCAAACTGAATTCACGGAAAAGATAATTTCAAATAAATTTTTAATCATTTGATTATAGTTGGGAGGGTGGATGGGGGATAATACATTTCTGGAACAGACAGAACATACCTTCATAGGCATAAAGCCTTGCACAAAATGTGTTATATTTAAATTATGTGCATCAAGAAGCTCATGCAAATGGTTTAATATAGGAAAAATGTAGTGTAATGCATATACAGCTAAACATTAGCTGCCATGTATGTATGTATATATATGTGTATATATATATATGTGTATGTATGTATGTATGTATGTATGTATGTATGTATGTATGTATGTATGTATGTCATTTGCTATTTCAAAGTTTAAACAATAAGGATGTTGATAGCAAATTTCATTCCTTAGATCACATATTGTTTGTGAAGAGATTGTATTGTATATTTTGCTTAATTTTACCATTGTTACATAGACATTTGAAATTTCTTGCAGAATGCAAAGCTGGACATGCCCAGATTGAGGAGGAGTGAAGCAATATCATGAAGAATTCCTCAGTACAAGTATTGATCCTTCTGATGTTTTTCTTTTTTCTGGTGCTACCTTTGTACAACAAGTTCTCCAACTATTTTGTGACTGAGCCAGATAAAGTATGGAGAAGGACAATGTTACAGCAACAAGACCTGTACAAATACACAACTCAACAGAGCTACAGAAAGCCATACATTCAAGATGAGTCGGTGGACTTGAGGATCATTGTTATAGTCTTTAATCGTGCAGATTCTCTATTGAGACTACTTGGTTCATTAAATGTGGCATTTTATTTTGGTGAAAGGGTAGTGCTTGATATATGGATAGACAGATCAAAAGATGGTCAGATTGATGAGAATACATATAGAATTGCCAGTGAATTTCAGTTTAAACATGGAGTTAAAATAGTTCATAATCATACTTTTCATGTTGGAATTTATGGCCAGTGGTTAAATACTTGGACCCCAAAATCAAACAGTTCAGAAATTGCTGTTATTTTGGAGGATGATTTAACAGTTTCTCCATATTTTTACAAATGGTTGAAAATTGTGCATAAAAAGTATGATAAACTTGTTGAAGTGAATGGCTATTCCCTTCAAGGAATCAGTATTAAACATGGAATAGGTTCTGAGGGACTCTTAGAAGCCCCATTTGGGAATATTGTATTCCTTTATCCAGTAATTGGAACCTGGGGATTTTCACCAAATCGGAGAAATTGGGTGAAGTTCAGAGATTGGTTTGAGGTTATGTTGCATGATGACAAGTTTCAGCCGTTAGTGCCAAACATTTTACCCACTAGCTGGTATCAGACATTTATCCAGACTGGTAAAACAGAAAGCATGTGGTCCATGTGGCATATATACCATGCATGGAAGAGTCGGGAATTTACATTATATCCAAACTTCTCAGGTAATTCATGTGACAGGTAGAATATATATATATATATATATATATATATATATATATATATATATATATATATATATATATATATATATATATATATATATATATATATATATATATTGTATCGCCTGTAAATGAAAATATCTCACTTTTTATTGGGGTCATTGGCATTTTACCTTTGACAGCGATGCTTAAAAAGTAATGTTTTGAGACTGTATACCTACATCATTTGCTTTTTACAGGGAAACTTGGTTAAATAATGTTATTATTTTAAATTTCATCTCATCCACCATCCTTTACAGCAATTGGCATAATGTCTTTTTTTTTTTTCCCCCCACATTTTCATCAGCATTTTCACAACATTATATATTTAAACACCCACAATGGTTACAGCATCCATATTTTCAGCAGAAATTGCAGCCTTACTCATACCAGTTTTGAAGCCTTGCAAAACCTTAAATTGACAATCAGTTTATACCCTATGCAAAACTTGTGCTCCCCTACCACCTGCTGCAACCCCTTCATCTGAAAAAAAAAATGTTTGGTCAGAACGTCCTGCAACTTTAAAAAGTAATTATCCCAGTTGATAATAAATTGAGTTAGTGGATGCAGAGTATGTTTAATGGACTGGGTCATCATCATCATATATGATAATTTTAAGTTGATAATGAACTAAAAATTATTTACAATATAAAATATTTAAGATGCTGAGATAATGTGTTTAAAATACAAAGTAGTTTTGTGTAATTTCACAACATCACTAGCATCAGTCATGAATAAAACATAATTAAATTTAATTTTTAATTTTAGTTGTTTTTAAACTTAGATTAAAGTGAAAATTAATCCTGCCAGTGATTTCATTGTTTCAGGAATTTTCTTTTTCAAAATAATTGGTTCAACAAGGTCCACAACACACCTAAAAATAATCTCAAAAAACTCTAAAATTTCATGTAGACCTTAAAATCCTTTAAAATAAATAAAGCCTTCAAAATTTTAGGAAATCTAAAAAAAACAAACAAAGCCTGAATGTTTCAAAAAATGCTGAACAGCTGTACATAGTCTACACAAAAATGATGTCTCACAATGTTTCTCAGATGTCAAGCCAAGCATTCAAGAAAACATGCAAATTATGCAAATTAAAGACATCAGGTCATTTTAATGAATTTATTCATGATAGACTAATAATGGCATATCATTGTCAACATATTTAAAAAGAGTAACAGTTGTACCCATTTTTAAGAAGTTTAACTGCTGCACCGTGCCTGAAGTTGTGTTTTGAATTAAGTGAGTTGGGCATGATGACATCCAACCAGAGGATGCATTGCCAACATGGCAGAAGTAGTTTATATAGTTATTGATATCATTCTTAAGGCTCGAAAATATGTTAAACTATAAAAGTATGCCAACTTTAGGAACAAAATCGGCATACCATGTAACAACTTTATTACTTTTCAAAGACCAGATATGTAATTTCAGTAAGTTTGATCACCAACATAAGTTGCTTTGGCTTCTCAGCTTCACCTTTGGTGATTAATAGTGCCATACTATAGATTTTAATAAATATTGATAAATATGGATTAACCCTTTTGTATTCTTGAGAATTATTGTTAAGTATTATCTCATATAATACTCTATTTCTTGTAGTGGAATGTGTTCATTTGAAACAATGGACAGTAACACGCATTTACATTCTCTGATTTGCCTTAATTGTTTTTATTTCGGAGTAAATCAAAGCTGGGTGAATTCAAATTTACAATCTGGTATGATTTGCCCTCCCCCCCAACCAATTACCTTAGACAGGAAAATGTGAGGGATACATATTGTCATTGACCTTTTAAGTCTCATGAAAAAATATGGAATATCACATTTACTTCGTTAAGGTACTTTAAAAATGTTTTGTATTTTGACATGTTTGCAAATTCAACTCTGCTGACAAGAAATCTGTTGATCTGTATCGGATATTTTTAGATTTCAACTTTCTTTCAGCTCATGGTGTAATTATAATTTTGGGTGGAAAACATAAATAAGACAGTGTAAATCCTCCAGGGGGTATATGGGAGTAATAGAAAAGTTACAGGGAGAAATAACAAAGTTTAGTCAGATGTGGTAATGAAGAAAAAGAATCACCAGAAGACCGGTGTCATGTGGTATTCTGATGAACATTAGTTGTTTTTTTTAATACCATTTACAAACTATAGGGTAACCTATAGCACCCAGAAATGTTGAGGTTGACTCCTAGAGAGTTGTTGTAGGAGTTAACAATGGAACAGGGAACTTTTTTAATAAAAGTCAGTGGGTACATATTTGGCACGTGTGTTGCAAGCAACTTCATACTACTTCCTCATCATACATGCAACAAACGTATATGGACATTTGACATCACTGTACTGTATATGAAACATCATAAAACTGAATGCAAACATACTATAACAATAACTAAGGCTGGTTACATATGAGACTGCATTAAATCTTTTAGGGTAATATTACTCATAAAAGTACATATTTCAAAATATCATGAGTTTAGCAGGTGGTATTAGTAATACTAATTTACAACTAAGTTGGCTTTCCAACCAGAGAATGCATTATGGTTGGAAAGGGACTAGTTCTTTTTTTTATGCACCATGCAGATAAAATATTTGCAAAGGATAAAGTAGAAGAATACAAGGCTTTTGAAAAGGTAAGGGATGAGAAGCTTTAAGAGCTTAAAAATTGCATATTAAGAAAATGTAGGTCTTGGGACAGAATATTTTATATATTATACAATGTATCGTGTATTAACTTAATAACTTTATATAAAATTGCAGGCCTAAACATGACATTGGCTAAATGTTTAAATTTTGTTAATAAATTATTTGCAAAGCAGTATGCAAGAAATCATTTTGTTTGAAAATTTCCTAGTACAGTGTACTTGAATATTTGTTTTTTTAATTACTTATTAATGAATACATTATCTTTATTTTCAATTTCTTTTAAATATAAACAGCTTTCTCATATTTTTAATAAATGTTCTGCTCACCATGGAAAAAAACATGCAAGTACTTTGTGTCTTGAAGTTCAAAGAAGTTTTAAGCTCTTATAAAAAACATAAAAAAAGCAAAAATTCTAAAATTTAATTTCATTTCTATTTCTGCTTTTTTGAAATTGCCCCATCAGATCTTGCCACAGCATACATGACATCAGTAAATTTCACGGGTTGGTGTTGGTTGCAGATGTCCAAATGAAATGCTACACAGTACTAGTTTGGTGTTTTATGGCACACCAAGACATGTAAACAATTAAATGTCTCAATGGGAGTGAAATACCTTTCCCAAGGAAATATCATGTTATCCAACCTAGGTAGATCCAGCAATAGGAATCAAACCCGCATCCTTTTACTCACGAGTCAGCACACTATCCTCTAAACTGCCTGCAGGCAGTGCTTCTCTTTATCCTCATTTGTGCTTCAGAGACCCCCAAATTGTTAATTTGGCCCCCAGTTTTGATACAAATGTTGTTTTTTTTTACTTAGTCTGACCCCCAGTTTTGACACCAAGGAGACTTTTGACTCTCAGTCTTGGACCCCTAGGGTATACACTGTTACAGGGGCATGATTATACGTTTAAACCACTGCATGTGCACCTTTGTGTTTATGTGTTTACTTAAGCTTTGGAAGAGCAGTATAATTTTTTTTAGAAACTTAGAAGTACTTGAGACATATTTTTGCAATTTATGCACAACAAAATCATATGGACAGTTAGGCTGTTAAGTTAAATTTATTATTTGTCTGATTTGAAAATAAGTGGCATGGGATCGACAGACCAGTATAATTTAAAAAAAAACTTTATTTTACATGGCGTAATGATAAAATCTGGGAAAATTCTCCTTACTTTTGGTTAGATAGTCATATTGGTCATGATTGAGGAGATCGGGCAATCATAGCTGGCCTGCAGTCACCAGCTTATGTAGAAAAAGACATCACAAGTAAGTAGTGACTATTTTGAGCTGCCCACAAGATGATAGTTATTACTACATCATGATATTGTTATTTTCAATCTGTACTATTTTTGGGCTTTTCTTAATGATTATGTGTCATATATCTAGTTGTATTTAGTTCCTTACCTTGTCCAAAATCAAGTTACATGTACTGTGTGTCTGACCAGGGACATTTATTTTGTAAAAAAGATAATATAGCTAATAATTCTCATTGAGTGTGGGTAAAATACTCTGATCATTATCAGTGGATGTAAACAGCAAGGCATTTTGGCACCCTAGGCGAGATCAGATATCTGGCGCCCCCTTCCACTCACACCCTCCCCCACCTGCCCATCATGAAATAAACCCTTAGCCCAGCACCCTAGGCGATTGCCTAGTTTGCCTAGTGGAAGCACCGGCCCTGGATGTAAACATATTTACTTGGGTCTAGGAAATTAACTTGACAATTTTAAGTGTTTTAGAGGAAAAGCTCACCTACAGGCAGTTACTGTTATTTTGTCTTAGATTTTTATGTAATGTTTTTTACTTGAGAAATTACTCATTCATGTCTTAACATCTTGAGACAGAACAAGTCTTACTGTGGTATTCAGTTTTTAATTGATTGGATTTGTTTATTCAAAATTGCTGGAACTAAAATGTGCTCACCAATATTATTCTTGGACTGGAATATTAATTTGGATTTTTATGAATTTTGACTTGGCCATTTTTGGATTGTATTATTGTGATGTATCAAAAGACATTTAGGATATTGTTGCAATCCATGCCACATGCACATTAGCATGTTTGATACTAGAGACATATCAAAACTTAATATTGGAATTTAGATGGAATACTACTGGAATTCGGTTGGCACATCATAAATTTGGACTTACATAAGAACGCTTAGGACTGTTTGGGATTTAAATCACAATACTGCAAGTTCATTTTTTTGATTTTCACTTTGTATTTTAGGGAAATAAATTATTTGTTGTATATTATAAAACTTGCTGGTTTTTGTTCTTTTCTGTTACTTAGTTTAAGACCAAAAAGTCTTTATATGTTTATTGATGTCAGAGACTTAGTGATATGTCAACCCTGAAAGCATTTGACAGAGACCAGAATAATCGAAATTATTCCATTTATTAGGTAATAAATATTGGATAGATTGTTGTATTCTGTCAAACCTAATAAAATATTTTAAATTAAATTTGCATAAACATGCTTTTAGAAATCAGATTTGTTAGAGTGGCATCTTTTATATAGACTGAACAAATTGCAGAGATGTACTATTAATTAGTTTACATATGACACACACAGAGCCTGGCCCTTGATAATATCCCTCCCCCCCCCCGTTTTTTTTTGTCCTATATCATATCACCCTAGTCTTGAAATTGCATACCCCACTTATTTCATCAGGACATAATCTAAAAGCACACCTATACGTTTTCTCTAGTTGATTTGATGTTGTTGTTGTAGTGTTTAACGCCATTTTTCAGTACACGATGGGCTATACATGGTAGCCAGTATTAATGGTGGAGGAAGAACCCAGGAAGAACCACCGACCCACAAGAAGCTACTGGCAAGCTTTCTCACATCCCCACATTGGCTGAATCTGAGACTCGAAACCACGCAGACAGAAGTGAGATGGCAGTGATCCATAACGGAGAGCGTTTTAGACCACTAGGCCACTTGGAGCCCCTCTAGTTGCTTTGATAATAGGTTTTAAAATATACAATAGAAAGAAGTTAAGTCAACAATTTATTTATTTATTTGCAATACAAAGTGAAAATTCAAGAGAGACCAATAAGTTTTGTGATTGTAAATAAACTATCAGAAGTAAAGAAAAGATAGAATATTCAATATGAATTGCAATAGTTCTTAATGTTCTGATGTACCACAGTGATGCAATCAAAAATGTTTTTGAATGAGTTCACAATAATCCATACTGGTGTGCTAATCCAGTAGTCAGTGAGTCTTTAGTAATTCCAATGGCAGGTGTTAAATAATTACTCTTGAGGTATGTCTGACAGACCAATCTAAAACCGGAATGTATCATGTGTTTATCAAATTCCAATTTATACACTTTTTTTCACTTGACTTATGATATATTAGGTTCTGAATATTTTCAAAGGAAAAACCTAATCTAATTGTAAACAAAGTTCGCCTTGAACTTTTGCTGCATAAACAAGTTGTTTACAACCTACAGTCAAGGACAAACTTGAGCTACATATTTAACATTTTCTTACAACTCAAAACCATGGACACAGTTTAGCACATAATGTACATAACTAGTTGTCCAATGGATATACATCACAGTGGATATGCATCGCAGTCTGTATTGGCACTAGCAATAATCAGAGTTTCAGAATGCGTTAAAATCTAAGAGATGAAAATGTGTAGCCATTTAAAAACTGTGTACATATTGGACCACTAATTAGTTTTCAGTCAGAAAACCGACCTACTGGTGGGCAAATTAAAAATAGATAAATATTTTGAGATGTACATATTGACTTGTACATGGATTGTTTACATTGTTAATTTTATAAATTTCCATCCTTGGGGGTTAGTCACGCTTTGGAAATTGTATTGCATTAAAACCTTTTTGTCAGTACAAGGGTCTGTACCTGTTCACTTTTGTCATGATTGTACCTTCTCCAAAGAATTTCATTTACATTTTGTTTGTATGACATTCTTTTCTAATTTTCACGTCACTTGTTACAACCATGTTAGAAATATTTATAGTTTAAAATGAGTTTCTGCTATTAAGATAACCTTTGTTCTTTCGTTTTTCATTTTTGTCACCTTAATTTGACTGTTACAAAGTTTTATGATTTTGAGTTTCTAAATGTGGCTACAGTATCTTTTTTATACTGCTAGAATTATAGTCTGTGTTGATTATATTATTTCTTTGTAACATCATGTAACTATAACTGTGGCTACAGTATCTTTTTTATACTGCTAGAATTATAGTCTGTGTTGATTATATTATTTCTTTGTAACATCATGTAACTATACATGGATGATGTCTTATAATTTTCCTTTGTCCCTTTAAAATGTTTTTTTTTATTCCCCAGATTTGCAAAGTGGGGAACACTATGTCCCCTGTCCTTGGAATCCTAACACTGTATCTGAATTTGGAATTTTGAACTTGATTGGTGTTTAAATTGGTTTGATAATAAGGATATTGATCTAGTGACCCACTTGATTGAGGGATTACTTATCTTCTGAGACCACCATTTTTTCAGTCACCTCAAAATTCTTTGTGTCTTTGTCCTGAATATGGTGACTATTGTTCAACACAACCAATGGCCTCTAAATTGCATCTAGTAATCCACGAATGTCTACTTTGTTTTTCATATAAATTAAGGACCTATATTTAAAATGAATTGTTCTTTCATGTACATGGCTACTTCTTCATGCATTCAATCAACCCAACTATGCACCTATATTAAAATAAACTGCCAAGTTGCAGACTTCATAGCGATATGACTGAAACAGTGTTAAAGCTATGTTAGCCCCCCCCCCCAAAAAAAAAAACCATTGTATGAAACAGTAAGTCTGAAGGATAGAAAAAGTGCACAAAACATATTTAGTAATTACATGTAATTGATAATTTTTAACCTGATTATAGGAAGGGTGTCCCTCACAGGTTCCGGGAAAAGTTCATTCTCTCCGAAAGCCATGGTCATTGGACTAATATATATATATATATATATATAATTTATTTATTTATATGGAGAGAGTGAGAGAGACAGTGATAGAACCCAGTATTCTTTTTTACTTGAGTTCATTACCAAGACTAATAAATCTGTTTTGAAAATTAAGTTATTAGCACAGATTTATCAGTGTCCACTACTTTGTATATGTGTAATTACACCTTCATTGACAGCTTCTTGTCAGCATAAAACTATTTCTATCATGGCTTAGAAACAATTCAGCATTATTTTGTACAATATTATTTTGTAATCTGATTTAACAGTTATCCTATGTTATGACTTTATGACCTTAAATGAAGTGATAGAAAAGAGCAAAACTAGGAAGGTAGACAAATTTAACAAATATATTATTACCCTAGAATACATAGTAAAGATTTGAAAAGAACTTGTAGTATTGTGAATTAAATCACATCATTAGTCCTAGCAGTTCTGTCACAATTCCAATTGAATTCTAGTGTTGTTCCAAATTAATTTTCTTGAATGTACTGATGTACTGTACTAATAGCCTGGAATAGTGTTTATATATTAACAGTCTTGATGTATCACTGATATAATCCAAAATGTCTCAAAATGAATTCACAATAATCCCAAAATAATTATTTAGTCTTAAGTTTTTAATAAATTAAATATGAACAGCACTGAAGTTAAAGATAAGAATGAGTAATTACAGTATTAAAAAACAACCCTAATATAAAACTCAAATGACAATAATGGTAGCATGATGAGAGTCATCTTAATTGAGATTTCCATCAAACTAAATAAAATTCCATTCTGGAATCTTCTAAGGTCAGAATCAAGACCGTATTTAGAACTCAAAACCAAGTAAACATGTTTATCCTATATGACACCAATCATGTAAGCCCAAACTTCTGCCCTCATTTTTTGGCAAAAGTAAATTACACATTACAAATTAAGTATATTAACACCTGTCTTGGTAAATTATTTGATTTATGACCCTTTGTGCTGATTTGTTGAAGCGTAAGGTCTTGTAACACTTTCTGGTGTTATATATACATTGCAAAGACTTTTATAGCAAGATATTATTTATGTGTTGCTTTTCATGGAACTTAGACACTGTTAATAGTTCTTTCAAAAAGTGCATATATATGTGAACATACATACTTGGGTTTACAAGTGAAATTAATTTATATAATCACCATGGTGTTCTGTGTCTGTTTTTCCTTGTTTACTCTAATCCCACCACTCTCTATCTGTACCGCGGAACAGAAAGACCTAGGGGCAAGGTTAAAAAGAGTGACACAGCACTATGTAGTAGACTTTTTATTTATTGATTTACTAGTTTGGTTTATTTTTTCTTTAGGACACCTGGGTCTCACAGTAAACTGGAGAGAGTCTGGATTACACTATGGACCAGGGTTAGCACGAGGAGGGAGAAACCCATCACATAATCTACTAACAATATGGCGACCAGCATATGAAGATCTTCCTGATTATCCTATACGTCTTGATGTCTATGGAAACATCGATAAAGAGGATGAACCATGACATAGAACTCAACATAATTAGAAAATATGGTGTTGGAAATGACAGGAAACATTATTTCAAAATACTTGCCATATATCTTTATTATTTTAAATATTTTTCAAGTCATGTTTGTTTTTAGTTCCATTATTTCTCTGTATTTACAATTAAATGTGTTGTGTACTATGGACATAGTTTAAAAATTAAGGTCCATTTCAGCACAAAGGTTGTAGGTGAACCACTTGGCACCAGTTTCAAAATTTTAATTTCCTTTACATTTCAAGTATAATGAACTCTAATACATCTATTAGCAGACTGGAACTATCTTTAATTATGCTATTCATCAACTGATCATCTGACATATTCACAATTTAGACTAATTCTGAAGCTTGTTATAGTAAATACCGCGGGCGTCCACTGGTTTATTGTCGGAGTATTTCATCCAGTGGCTTAGTTTATGTATATGTGGCCCAAAAGTCAACTCTCACTCGATTTTATTGTCCCTTACTTTTTTCAAATATGCATAGAAATTTTAGAACTACATTAAAATCTGTAGAAATGCTTATTGGTATTAATGTAGCACCTGTCTGAAACAGCTCATCTTTCGTGACTCCCATTTATTTACTATTAAAATAAATAAATGACTCTTGGGTAACTACATGTCATCAAGGCTATTTTTCTCAGCCTTGTAAACTTTTATTTATGTAAGCCTACACAAAAAATACCCAGCAACGTGAAAGTATTTCCTTGAGTAAACTCTTATTAAAATTAACTTGCTTTGGTATAGTGAATCTTTCAAACTGCTGATAAAGTGTATTGTTATTTTTTTATTAAATAGAAGAATATTCAGTGATTTTCTTAACATAAAATTGTAGTTCCCTTTAGTAGCCAGTTCAGTATTTAACAAAACATAGTATTTCCAAGTAAGTTTGGATATGACTTACAAAAAAAAAAAGATTAGCAGGTCATTGAGCCCAGTGGTCACTGTAACAGTGTAATAAATAAAAAGTCAAGACTGTTTGTGCAAAACTGGTTAGATAAGACCCACAGAAAGAGCAGCAAACCACTGGCCACAGTAGTAATGCATATTTAACATCAGATAATGAAAGTTTTAAAGAATCTGCTAAGATTGCAAAATTTGATGATTCCTTTGAGCTCTTCAAAAATTGTATTGTCTAGAAATTACAAAACTGGAGAGCCCCTAGATTATACCTTAGGAGTATCTCCCTTGGGTTTTGTACTCCCTCCAGTTGCAAAATAAAAATATGCCGAACACCAAATTGCAACGAATTCCTGATGTTTAAAGACAAATATTTATGATATAACTTTTTTTTTAAAAAAGAACTGGAGCCACTAACTGTCTGCTGGAGGACTGTCCATCTTGATGAATAAATAACAAAATTTATCCACATAGCCATATTAATTGACATTACAGTCATGTCCATACACAAATTTCATACACTTCTCTAAAGAATATATTATCTATGAAGCAAACCAGTCAGTGAGACTGATTTTGATCATCACATTGCAGTTACTATTACCTTTTGTTCTACTTGTTTTTATGCTTGTTCTGGTCTTTGAACTAAACGTTGCTTCCATATATTGGATGCTTGAGGGAGAAATGTATAAAAACTCTGGATTGTTTTTATATCAGCCATGGCAAACAAAACTTGGTAAGCAGAATAGAAGGCTTTGATTTCGTTACAGCCATCACCTTATCTCAGATGAACAAAACTGACTCTTCATTATACTCTTGGACTATGCCATAATCCATCTCGTCTCACATTTGACATTGTCTGTTGTCCTGACAGAAAAGTAAATTTCATTCCAACATTCGGCATATGAATTTGCCTCCATCTAGAATCATCAAAAAACAGTCCTGTCGGTACTGAAAAACTCTCAATTTCTAAAATACAGTCCTACCCGTTTATCTCGACATCCTCGGGACCGAGGAAATATTGTCGAGATAAGCGGATGTCAAGATAAGTGTTGGGGGGGGGGGAGGATGCAAAAAAAAAAATGCAAGTTAAATTCTTCAGTAAGGGGTAACCGGTCATCAGTGAGTAGTATATACACTTTGAAAAAAAACAATGTAAATTTTTAGTATGTGGGGACAAAACTAGAGTGAAATACACTTGTATATTGACAAAAACATTTTGGTTACCTTTGTGTAATAAAGTCCACAATAAAATATTGCATCGGTCAAATCCTGATATGAAAAACATGAGATTCAATGTCAGCATTAGCACGTGTTTGTCTAGTTGTTAGTTGCATGCTTCAAGTACATGTACTTAAATCAGCCTAGATATCGGTCAGTCTGTTCCCATGTTATTGAGGGTAGCAAGGGGATAGGGAAATTAAAAACTGTCAGTACATGTATTCTCCACAAATACTTTTGTATCCGATGTTATGACGAACATTAAAGCGACTGCACCAACCAGTTGCAGCGAAGTTCTCCACACTAAGCTTTTTCGATAATGCTTAATTGAACCGTTTAGATGCTTCCTCCACGTCTTCAAATGTACCAGTCTTGCTTCTTCCTTAGGGGAGCGCAGTTACCTTCAACTTAGTCTTTCTTTATAGACTCTGCAGCTTTCATCCTTCCTGGACGTGTTAATTTTAAATGAAAAAATTTAACAGACCTCTTTACGAGATGTTTATCCCTTAACTTCATTAACAGCCAGATATTTAGTTTCCAAAGACTGTAAATTTAATTTGCGTTTTACCCTTCTGTCGGTAGCCATCGTAAATGTAAATAAAGTTAAAAATGAAACTTTCACAGCGAAAATCACCGATCACTTTCAAAGTTCTCGGAAACGTGTAATCCGTTTTTTCACGCAATTTTTATATATGGGATTCAGAAAATCACGTATACAGAAGTCCTCTGTACGCATCAATTTCCTGGACGGCAAATTTAAGGGCTTGCTATAGTCCTGCTTCGACCACCTGTTGATTGGGAAATTGTGTTCATCAATTGATCCTTTTCGCTGTGCTGATATTATTTACAATCAGAAAATTCAGTGGCTGAAAGACCCACAGATTGTAAGAGTACATTTGAAGAACATGACCCACAAGCTAGGCGGCAAGATCAAAGAATTAACTAGCTGCAGAGTGGTGAGAAAACGTGCTGCTATGGGTTTGTTTGTTTTTTTTTATCCGACTGCGACATTAAAGCCTGGAGGCAAGATCAACTAATTGTTGAACAAAGTATTGGTCTTAATTGGCAGCTTGTCGACATAAACATTTTGAAAACAAAGGATTTGTTCAAGCTGGGACCAAGGGCTTCTGTCGACATATACGTTTTTCTTCTATCTCGACGTCGACATAGGCATGACAATTTGATAGTAATAGTAGAACATGGGACCGGGACTTTGCCTTTTTATCGACATAGGCGGCTTGTCGAGATAAGCGATGTCGATATAAACGGGTTGGACTGTACCACTTTGGTTATAATCCCACCCCAATATTTGATTGCAGAATGTCAAATACCAGACTCAATTTGAAGTTCATTCAGTGAAATCAGATCTTTATTGTAGCAATACATCCATGTATACAGATGATTCCAAAGACAGAAACAAAGAAGCAGCTTCTGTACTAGCAGCTCATGTCACCATTACGATCTGGTTACTGGATAAAGCAACCTGTTTTGCTGCACAGACTGAAATCATTCTTAAACAAATTCTTTAATGTTTTTGTATTATATTTGAAACTTACAAAAGATTAAATTTAATAACTGACTAATATCCTCATTCTTAAAGAAATATTATCTGCTTATAAAATCTTGGTGAAAAAAAACTATTCTGTACTGTTGCAGCCTAGTCACATTGGTTTATTAAGAATATTGAAAGGGTGGATAAGGCAGCCATAGCTACCATGCAACCACCCATTTCTGAATAAAAGATTCCTTTTACTGGCTCCATATATTACATAATCAGCATTTACTATATGCTTGACAAAATATGTGGAATTTAAGGTCCACAAGCAAGCTTTAGAACATTAAATGCATGATTGGAGAGTGGAATTTAAACTCCACAAGCAAGCTTTAGAACATTAAACTCATGATTGGAGAGTGGAATTTAAACTCCACAAGCAAGCTTTAGAACATTAAACTCATGATTGGAGAGTGGAATTTAAGCTCCACAAGCAAGCTTTAGAACATTAAAATCATGATTGGAGAGTGGAATTTAAACTCCACAAGCAAGCTTTAGAACATTAAACTTATGATTGGAGAGTGGAATTTAAACTCCACAAGCAAGCTTTAGAACATTAAGCTCATGATTGGAGAGTGGAATTTAAACTCCACAAGCAAGCTTTAGAACATTAAACTTATGATTGGAGAGTGGAATTTAAACTCCACAAGCAAGCTTTATTTAGAACATTAAATTCATGATTGGAGAGTGGAATTTAATCTCCACAAGCAAGCTTTAGAACATTAAACTCATGATTGGAGAGTGGAATTTAATCTCCACAAGCAAGCTTTAGAACATTAAACTTATGATTGGAGAGTGGTATACACGATTTTTGGGGTTGGTGGTCTTCCTAATGCATAAAAATTGGCAGAAATAAGACTATATTGCCACTCACAAATAGGACAGAAATACCCAAACTACGCATACCCCTAGAAGGGTAAAGTTAAAACCAGGTTACATACCTTTAAATTGTCCAATGATAATGAAACAGTCTTGTCAAGTGTGTTGACTTCCACTCAGCTGATATTTTTTAAAAAGTTAATTAAGTTAGAAATCATTATAAAGATGTATAGTCACAGAAATGTATTGGAAATTGTAATAGAACAAACAAAATCGAGATTCTTTCTTTTATTTTGACGTATACCTTGTTTAAGATTTTTGACACTGTTACCTTTTATGTTTTATTTCATAGGACCATATGTTTATGTTTCTTTGAAATTGTTTGTCTTCTTTATATTTATTTGCATTTTTTTTTTCCTCTTTATATTTTTATGTTTGGAACATAACTTTTATTTGGTATTATCTGGTCAGGATTGTGTTGATGTGTACTTAAATTAATAAGTGGATACGTAGATATAATTTTCTTTATTTTTGCTTTTAGTTTTACATGGCAAATTATGATATTTTAAAGCTGTAATTTATCCTGGAAGGCTGTATAATTTGTAAAGGTGGGTTAATTTGTAAAGTGAAACACTGAAGGTGCAAAACTTTTTGTTTTACAAATATTTGCTAAACTGCTTTCTTTAATTGGTTCATATTTATGTGAAATTACTAAGTCCTCGTGAAATTAATTGGCAGATTGTTGTTGTAGAATGGTTCAGTAGTTATGAAAGGCTTTGTAAATACCAAAAATATATGTACAGATATCCATTTATGTCAAAAAATGGGACATGACCATTTTTCAGTTTAGGGGATTTTCATCATAGCCTAATGTATGTGACATGGGTTTTGGTATATGTAAATTATGCATGTCTAGCATGAATCAGCCAGTCTCATTAACAGTTGGTGTTCATAGTGGATGCATCCTATTTGCACTTCGACTTTAGATACTCATAAATGGTTTAATGTTTCTAATAAATGTTTCAGTGATTGGTCAGGTCATGAGTTCAAAAGGTTATCCAAACAATCTCATGCTCTATCTTGTTAACTCGGTGCTTGATTAGTCATTTTTCATAAAACTTGGCTATTCTATCAAAAGTAACTTAACATTTTTATAGGGACTACCTACTGGACCCCAAATTGGTATTGATTATAAAACTTATTAACTTAAATAATCTTTTCTTATATAGATGTCTTAGGACCAGTCTGACATTTCTTTGTCCAGACCATAACCTTCTAATTATTGGCTAGACTTTTTTAATGAAACTTTGCTGAATTATATATCAGGACTAGACAATGTGTCATATACAATTGTCATGGTCAAGGCAAGGGACAATGTAGTGGTGTGATTTGTATAAACATTTGTATAACCATGACTGATTAACTTACTTCAGTTAATCTTTTCCCAAGTATATTTCATGACCAGAGCCCACAGTAAGCACCACCAAAAGAGCAATGCAATTGAAAAGATACTTCTTTGAATTGTATCATTGTTCAGAATTTAACATTTGAACCAATGAAAACTTTTGGGATTTGTATGTCACATAGAGACAGTGCATAGTATACTGTGGTCCTACCTTGAATAGGTCACAGTAAGGAAAATGTATCTGTGACATATATTTGTCCTGAAAAAAACTAGTGAACCACTGAAGATATTTTAATGAAATTTTAACCTGTTATATAAAATGATAAAATGTTTGTCACATACTAGTGCCATGCCATTATCTCATGATCAACATCACAGTGATGGAAAATATTAATCAGCAACTGTTATCCACATCCAGGTACAACTTTTAATCAATGAAACTTTAGCTTACATTGCAAATCATGCTTTTTTTTCTAGATTCCTCTGGAGCTTGGCTTTAGATAAAATTATAATATCTTTGCATTAGACATTCTTTGATTATTTTTCGGTCCCATTCTGTAGTTCTTAATAGGTAAGAAAGACGTTTTCACCAGTTAGGGTCTTTTTTCACATATGATAATATCAAATGGATCATCTACCACATTAAAGCTTTACTCGTATTCTTTGAAATGGACCCAGCTTGTGCAGTTTGTTGTAGTAGTTGTTTATGTGTTGCTGACACTTTTATCAAAACTTAACCATCTGTATTGGGGCCCCGAGTGGCAGAGTGGTCTAATCTCACCTCTGTCTGCATGGGTTCCAGTCTTAGATTCTGCCGAACTGCTCTGGTGGCTTAGTGGTGAGAGTGTCCGCCATGGAAGCGGGAGGTTGTGTGTTCAATCCCCGGCCAAGTCATACCAAAGACTTACAAAAATAGTGTTAGGACTGGTCGGCCTGGTGTCAGGATAATGTGACTGGGTGGGACATCATGCTACATGTATGCAGCATGATGCCCCAGTGCTAGACATCACTATAAACTGCCTCACTGCAGACATGGCAGTGATATGACTGAAAAATGGTTAAAATGCTACATTAAAAATCCTAATCAAATAATAAAAATCAGATTTGGCCAATGTGGGTATGTGAGAAAGCTTTTCAGTATCTTCTTGTGTGTTGTTGTTTCTTTCTGGGGGTTTTTCTGTGTTCTTCCTCCACCATTAATAATGGCCACCAGCTATAGCCTATCATGTGCTGAAAAATGGCATTAAACCCTACAACAACAACAATCATCTGTATTCTTTATGTCTGATATAGCTGTGAAAGAGAGTGGAGTGGAAGTTTACAGTATATTGTTTCCATTCCAAAAGTGAATTAATTCCCTTTGTTGATTTTTGATCATGCAGTTGTTATTCATTGCTATTGTCTTGCAAGGCTCATGTAGTTTAGATTAAATTAACTGTAGTTCTTAAGTCAGTTAACCTTTGAGGCAATAAAATGCTTTCCTAAAACATGATTAAATAACTTTAATATCACTAATTGTTGTTGAGATGTATATTGATCTCTTAACAGATTGTTCCATTTACTGTATAATCCCTTCTTCTGTAACTTCATTTTTTGATTACCGGTAGCTTACTGAACTTTCAGCTCAAACTGAAGTTCAGATGGTTCATGATTTCCAGGCTAGGTTCAGAATTTTCAGTCCAAGTTTGAGAATGTTTTCAACCTCATTCCCCATAATCAGATAAAAAAATTTGGAATCATTCACATTTATAAATTTTAATCTTTTTTTATTTTGCCTTGAACAAGGTTAGAATCTCAGCACTGCCATTTTGTTGTTACATCTGTATATACTTACCATTTGAATTAAATTAAAAGACTAGGAATAAGATTTTTGGAGTTTTTAGTCTGAATTCATTTATGTAGTGCTTTTTTTCTAGTTTGTTAGGCAAGTGATATCAATTTGGTTGTGGTATAGAGTACATAAAACATTTTTAGAAAGAGATAAAGTTTGTTAATAACAACATTTGTCAAACTTCTTGTAATAGTCACATCTATTTAAGATAAAAAGGTAGCCCATTGTGCTACTGGGAAAACAATTAGGTGCTCAGCCTGAGTCCAGTAGCCCAGAATAGGTATTTTAATATGAAACTCATTATGATCTTAATTTTTATGAATTACTTGTTGTTCTTTGTAATTATTTGTCTTGTAAGGTTTTGTAAAAACATTTGTACCTGTTATTATAATCTATGAAGCTCACTGTGCTACCTGGATTTAGCTAGCCCAGTGTGGCATTTTGGTATCCCTGGGTTCTGATCACCATACTAGTCAAACTGCATCTGTATATAAAGATCATGTATGATAGATCTTACTAACATTATTGTACATTACAAAAATATTGCAGTCTTACGCACATGAGGTCATTAGCAGGGAGTCTAGTTCATGATCCTTAATTACAGATTTAGCTGTACATGTGTGAAGTTTAGAAAAATGTACAAAATGTTTCTGTTTCTTATTTGTCTGTATTGATATCCATTTCAGTATTATCATTAGTATTAGTACAGCCTTCACAATATTGAACATTATGTTGATAATACCAGTTATGTAAGATGATGTGAGGTACATTAATTTCATATGACTACTGTAGCTTCTAATTGTTTACTCTGCTAATTGTCCTTTGCCTGTTTGCTGTTTTACCAACATCATTCTTTAAAGCAGGTTAAAAGAAATGTTTGCCTCGAATGGTTGCACACAGTGGACTTAGTATAAGAGTACTATTTCAACTATTTGAAGATCTGTCACAAGGTTTATTTCCAGGGTATGTCAATACATAACTGGACTAGTCATGGGAAATATAAGAATGACACATCCTACATTGCTAGTATCATCAATTGCACAAGTCTGATCATTCATTACCATCAGCATAATTAATCAACCTATATGATTCTTTTAAATTATTACCCTGTATATGTGATGATATTACAGTTACAAAACTTACATTAGATGTAATGCAAAGAGTTTTTGCTGTTTTCTTTTCTTTTTTTGTATTTTTCTCTTAGCATTTGTCACAAGCAGTATTTCAAATTTGCACTAGTCACACTTCAGACATGAAAAGACAATTGTTGGGGTATGTATTTTGTCTTTCATTGCATCTGCCTGGAATGTATGGGACATTTGAGGGAATTGACAACAAAAGCGAAAGAAAGGTTTACCTGTATAATGAAATCCTTCCAAACCAAAAACCCTTAGGACCTCTAAAAAATTTGGTTTTGAGAGGTTTTCAGTTTTATCAGATGTGGAAAAAATATGGCATTTTTCAAAGTGTTGATGTAAGAAAAGAGATTTTATATTACAGAGTTGTGATTTATATCTTGTTGTTGCATATCTTGACTAAACCATTGCTATTCAAGATCAAGTTTGTCAAATTTTGCAGGTAATCTTGAATGACCATGATATGTTTCTGTGATAAACTGGTCTGAACTGTAAGTTTTTGCAGTTGTTCTCACCTATTAGCTTTGTTTTATCTTGTAAGGATAATTCATTCCTGCAATTCTTAGCTGGTTGCTCTGAAATTGTGACCTCTGAGTGGAAACAAATGAATGGCATGGCTACTTAAAGATATGTACATAAAAAAATATTCCCCAGGAAAATCATTTTTAAATGAATTTGGCTTTTAGAAATCTTTTTCTAGTCTCTCTTCAGCAAAGCAAAACAAACACGTTTTCTTTGCCTAGTTAATATGGTTGTAAGATTAAATTAAAAAATGTACCAGTCATCATGTATAAAAATAAATAGCTTCAGTGGCAATCAGATTAATATAATCTTTCATAAATGGCTTGTCTACAAGCATTTTACCTTAAAATGTGGGTCCTTTTTATGGTGTAAAGAATTAAGTTGTGTGTCAAGTGTTGTTTTAACAACACACATGCCTGACACTTTATGGGTTTTTGTGTCACACAGTCCTAATACAGTACTTGTTAACCAAAATTAATATGTTCCAGTGTGAGTCATGAATTTTAGCAGCTAAATTGCATTTCCATGATTGAAGTGAGTTTCAGCTTTTTGTATGGGGTTGGGGGCATAAAATTGAAACTGATGATCATAATTTGTTTTGGTATTGGAGTTGAGGGGTTTCAGTTTACAGGGAACAAATTAAATTATACTATGGACTTGGTTATGTGGGAATTCTGGTTTATTGTGGTTTTATATTGTATTACATGTATATATAAATTTGTTTATCAGAAATGTTTTTGTATGTAATATGAAGAAATTTTGTATGACTTTAAAACTGCTGAATAACTGAAATCTATTAATTTTGAAGAAAACAATCTGTACAAATAGAAGAACGTTTGAAGTTCTATACTTGTTCATTTTAAAATGGTCATGGACTCACTTGATGGATAACACCATACTACAAGAATCAAGTAACTACAAAAATTCATTTCAGGTATGTTTTTAATTTGGGCATTAGTGTTTGTGACTTCTCAAGTACATTTGCATGAGTGTGCCAGAAGTTGCACTTCTGTTTAGTGAAGAAATTTTTAGTTTCATAGAGCATATTTGGCCAGTATTAACTGTACACATTTGTAAATTGTTAAAGGGCATATTTTGTGTTCAGGCTTGTCAAATATATTTGTGTTATATTGTGCTATCATTTCAAGTAATTGTTATTGCCTATCATAACAAAGTCTTTTAAGTTTTGAAATGTTGCATTTAAGCCTTTCATGAGATTTTTGCATTAAGAAAGAGAAAAATAATTACATCTAATACTGCACCTTATATTAGAAAAACAACAGTAACAGTTTCAATGTCTGCTTTTAAAAGACATCAGTAGTTTGCCATTCTTTCACACATATATGATGTGGAGAAATGTTTGAAATGGACAATTTTTAAATAAAAAATATTAGTATGCATAAAGTTTAGTCCCTAATATCACTGTTTAGAGATACCAATATGTTTTGACCACTATAATTTTTTTCATGCTTTGCAATTTAGGAATCATTTAAAATTAACTAAATTTAGTCACTGATTTTTAAAAAATAAACTTTTAGTCCAGCAGTGATATGCGATAGACTAACAACACTTTCACAGGTTCAGAAATTGCCTTAACAAAAAAAATTGCATGTAGGATTCAAAACATTTGTAAATAAAACAGTCATGTTTCTCTTTCTGTCATATCATTGACACTGGTATATATAAATTTACTCACCTGTAGAGAAAAATATGAGTGGTACAAAATGTTAAAAATATGTTTACTTTTATTAAAAGAGAAAACCATTGAAGTCCAAGTCATCTTGAAAATTTGTAGATGTACTAAAACCTGGTACCAGTGTCATATGCAAGAATCATTTTCAGCAGGTAAAAATGTATTAAAAAATTTATCAAATTTAAAAAAGCTACCTTGAAAATGTTATTTAATGTGCTTTTTATGTTTTTAAGAATTTTTAATTATTGCAGTCTATTATCATTTGCTTTTAGACTTGTACAAATTTTGGCACATTTCTTATCATGTATCTTATATGAGTGTGAGAAAACAAGCAAACGTATGATCAATCTAACCCCAAGCAGACAAATCCACACATAATATTGGGTTATCCTTTAAGCCACACAGCAAAGTAAGTACAGACTCTGTGTATATTAAGGAATGAAACTGACATTACTTTATAGTTAAATCTAGTTTATTTTGTTGACAAGAAAGTGTAAACATATTGAAGAATCCACCTTGTTTTAATGTCTTTGCATCATCTACTGCTGATGAAAATCTGCTTAAATGTAACTTGGATTAGTCACAGAGTCAGTAAATGAAAAGAAAATGAAAATAGATACAAGGTAGAAATCATTATTGTAGTTTACCAGATAAATAAAGCAGTAATAGATTTGAGGATCATATGGAAATATTGCCAAACCTTAATATTACCGTAACATAGCAGTAACAAAACCCAACCAATCCCAGTTTGTTGAATTTGCAATAATTGTTTCTTTCTGGCTTGTTTGTTTTTATTTTTAGTTTTTGTTGGATGAATTTTATGCATAAAATGCCAATATTTTAATAAGTTAAGTTGATGAGTTTGCATTAAGCAAGGTGTCTTTTAGTGAAATACTGCATCTGCAATATTGTTTTTTTTGATGCAGCTTTGCTTATATAGGTTGACATTGTGTTGTGCTATAACCTGGGAAGTTGTTTCAAACCCCTGACATTGACCAAGTACTTTTTCTATGTACTATTTACTATTTATGTTTTTTCCTTTTAGAAACAACAGCATTTTGAACAAATGAAACATGTAAAAAAAAAATAGTTATTATATAGGTTACAAAGGTTATGATATTATTGCATATATTTTGCAAACTTTTGTCAATCAGATGAATATATAAATAAAAAAGTTTATTATTACCCAATGGCACACCAACACATAGCTGTCAGACACTTTTGTTGTGAATTATTTGTTGTCCCATAGCTATTAGACATAAAATGTGGGGTTTTTTTTTGTTGTCTGAAACAGTATGGTAAGGATGGCACCATTACATATAATATATACTGTATGGTAAAGATGGCACCATTAAATTTAACATGTACTGTATGGTAAGGATAGTACCGTTACACTTAATATGTACTGTATGGTAAGGATAGTACTGTTACACTTAATATATACTGTATGGTAAGGATAGTACTGTTACACTTAATATGTACTGTATGGTAAGGATAGTACTGTTACACTTAATATGTACTGTATGGTAAGGATAGTACTGTTACACTTAATATGTACTGTATGGTAAGGATAGTACTGTTACACTTAATATATACTGTATGGTAAGGATAGTACTGTTACACTTAATATATACTGTATGGTAAGGATGGTACCATTACATTTAACATATACTGTATGGTAAGGATAGTACTGTTACACTTAATATGTACTGTATGGTAAGGATGATACCATTACATTTAACATATTATACTGTATGATAAGAATGATACCATTACATTTAACATATATTGTATGGTAAGGATGATACCATTACATTTAACATATACTGTATGGTAAGGATGTTAACATTACATTTAACATATACTGTATGGTAAGGATGTTAACATTACATTTAACATATACTGTATGGTAAGGATGTTACCATTACATTTAACATATATTGTATGGTAAGGATGATACCATTACATTTAACATATACTGTATGGTAAGAATGGTACCATTACATTTAACATAAACAGTATGGTAAGGATGGTACCATTAGGATGTTACCATTACATTTAACATATATTGTATGGTAAAGATGATACCATTACATTTAACATATACTGTATGGTAAGAATGGTACCATACATTTAACATAAACAGTATGGTAAGGATGGTACCATTACACTTAATATATACTGTATGGTAAGGATGGTACCATTACATCCATTACATTTAACATGTAATGTATGGTAAGGATGGTGCCATTACATTTAACATATACTGTATGGTAAGGATGGTACCATTACATTTAATATATACTGTATGGTAAGGATGGTGCCATTACATTTAACATATACTGTATGGTAAGGATGGTACCATTACACTTAATATATAATATCTGTGCTATTATGGATGTCACGTATTTGGAAACTTGTATTTTGTTTGTGTAATATGTTTTTTTGTGTGCATATATATGCTTGTTTCTTGCCTATCCATTTGCCTAAGCTGGAATAAATAAGAAAAGTACTTTCTGTTGGTGCGTTTTAATGGTATGCTTTTTTTTGTTCATCTTTTCTGGTATAAAAATATGTCAAGAAATGAAACAAAGACATTAAAAAATTGTGCAATTGAATGTTTTTATTTATGTCAAAGCATTAGGCATACATGTTCTGCTGAGAGTTTATTTGTCCTATGTTGTTTTAGTTTATACTACTCATAAAATGTCTAAATACACTAGCCAGGCCCTGTACAAATGAGCCTTAACAAGACATTTCCAATATGTTGCACATTTGCTAGACAAAACTAGATCTAACATGTATGTACTTGGTTGAAATATGTTAAATTGCATCTGTCTAGCAGGCAGAACTTGGCACAGATTGTAAATTCACTGATTTATATTGAAGCACTCTCATCATCACTTCAGGTTCTATTGCCAGACTTTTAAAGATATGCACTGACATCTAACCAAATTCAGTATACATGTATTTAAAATAAAGTATTCCTCTAGTGGGAACTAGAACATTGCCAACTAATCTTGACCCTAAGGCTTCAAATTCATTTATCTTTTAACCAACATGTTTTATTTTGCAATTTGTTAGTCTAATGGTATTTATGTTTTCATTTTGTATAGCTTTATTTTGTTGTGACATTGTTAGGAGTGTTTCATTATGGAATTACTTTCTCCGAAATTATATCATGCAAATATACAATCGTTTACATATTTTTAATTTATATTGCCTTTTGAATTAAGCCCTGTATGTTTCAGTATTTGCCAAATAATTATTTCTATTAAAGAAATCATATTTATCTTTTCACAGGAATGTTATTTTCATTATATTTTTTTAGAGATGTCAAAAGCTTCTGTTGTGGCCTTTGTTTGAAATTTGGGAATATTAGTTTGTCTTTGAACCAATATTTTCACTTTAGCTCTCTGTAGAAATTTCAGTTATGGTATGTATGAAACCTTTGATGTGGGGAGTACTCGGTAATAAATTTGTTTTATAAAGTAATGTAAAATTTTAAAATTCTGTCTTTGTGGTGAGTCCAGTTACTGTATGCATGATTACTTTGATTTGTGGGATATTAATGAATATCACGTTCCTGCTTTAGCTACAATGACTGCTGCATCAACAAGTTTAGATTCGTTGCTAAAGTTTTTAAAAGGCATATCATTTCTGCATTGGCTTTTATATTATCTGTAACTTTGGTCTAATATTTCCATGTGCCAGACATTTTTTATTTTGATATGCAAGAATTTCCTGCCTTGCCTTGAGAAGCAGATTGCTGTGGCATCATAACATCATTCACAGATAATCTGCAATCTTCTGTGGATATAGTTGTTGATTTTTAGTTTGCTACACATCTTTGCATGAAATGTCAGTCTAGGAAATGGCATTTTGTGCCATAAGTATATAAGTACCAAGCTCAACAAATTAAACCCATGAAAGATTCATGAATCTCTCGTATTCTTCTATTTGTTTTTACAGTGACAGTTGTATTTGTCACTAGTTGGCCTCCCATTAGAACTGCTGACTGAAAGATCCTTTTTCGTGTTTTATAACGGATTGTATTTTTTATTGTTGCCAGCTCAGTTGATCAAACATTTATGATAAAACATCCATGGTATATTAGCAGTATTAATACCTTCATTGAATGATTACACATATTCATTAATACAGTTTTTATCTCTGTTCATTCACTGACTGCCAAAAATTCCTTCTTACAGTGATATAGCATTTACATAAAGTAGAAGATAAATCTGTGTTACAGAGAGAGATGATACAACTGTTTGCTATTTTCAATGAAAGTATGATAACTAATGTATTGATACAACTGTTTTGCAATTTTAACTCAAATATGATTCTACTTTGGTATTCATTTGTATTCATACAAATATTTGCTATTTCAAAAATATAATACCATTGTATCAATACAACTATTCACTATTTGAAACAAAAATATAAACCATTGTATTGATACAACTATTCGCTATTTGAAAAAAAATATAAACCATTGTATTGATACAACTATTCGCTATTTGAAACATTATGATAATAGTATTGAAATTGTTTTCAGGATACAATTTGTCACACAAAATTTTACGAAAATACCAACACATGTATTTGAAATTTTAATGGACAATCAGTTGTATTTCTTTCAAAGTATTATTTTATCAATTGAAATTATAGTATTGGAGAACATTGTATTTGTTCACGACAAATTGCATATTAGTAATATAAAGTTTACTTTGGTATATTTATCCTTATACTGGCAACAACCTAATCACAGATATAATAAACTCTTATGTAATTATGTAAACAGTCACTGATATACAGTCATATTCATATGCATGCACACGTACTCATCAGCAGTAACAAATACAATGTTTCTTTGGATTATAGCTTGGGAACAAAATGTTATATATATATATATATATATATATATATATATATATATATATATATATGCAATCTTATGTTATGCATTTTTAAAGCAAAATTTTAAAAGCCAAAATGAGATTCAGCAGAAAACAACGAAATTCATATCATATAAAAATGTTATTTCTTGTTTGGGACTATTATAAAATGAGAGACAATAATTTAAATAATATGAGAAGCAATAAAGTGATTTTACTATTCTGGTTATCACTAGTTTGAAATTCATGTTAACATGGTTACTTTGAATCTCATCTGTTTTCTGGTTATTGTCTTGTTTACTTTTTAGTCATGTACATGGATTCCTGTTCTTAAATATATATATATATATATATATATATATATATATATATACAAAAGCATACCAACAAATTAGGTTTGCAGGTTGTTAGTTGTATTCAAATTCTGTGACAGCAAAAACACATTTTTACATGTACTATTCATTATTTTTAAAAGATAGAATTTTCATCATTTGATTTAGAATTTAATAAAATTATGTTGATGTATGGTATCGTGCATTGCATTTATTCCTATGTTGGTGTGCATACTGCAGATGCACAACATTTTGTAAACCTTTTAAGCTCTTTGAATTACCTGCTTTGGAGCTGTATGCTAATCAGTCATGTCCCTTGGTGTGCCAATGAATATCATTTGATTCTTGTAATTTAGACTCATCTACACATGTTGTAGACCCGCCAATGCTAACAGTTTTGCTGCAAGTGTTACTGAATTGATGCTAAAGTATGATCTCCCCTTGATGCTGCCAAATCTTGTGATATCATTAGTTACTACTAATGCTCGTGCAGGGTAGCACGCTCTTTACAGTGAGGCCTCAGTCAATCCATCCAAGCAGTTGGAATTTTTATACCTTAAAGTTTGGAGGAGTTTCATCTTCAAAAGGCTGTTTACTCCAACTATGAAGTTCCAAATTTTTCTGCTCTGTTTATCATCAAAAGCAAAGTTTCTAATTTTGCAGTGTTTGAACTTTGCCATTGTCACATTGTAAGTGCATTTGGTCATACCTGCAATGGGCCCAGTGAGGTCCCAACACATTGTAATAACAAAATAATGAGTGTAGATCTGGTATCTGGTATATTAATGTCTTTTTAATATTGCTGTATACGGTAATTTCCACTAAGTCCCGATGCATACAGGCAAGTGTTTTATATTTTTGCTTCCACTTCATTATTATATATGCGATACTTTACTGATTTTTTATGTTTATAATGCAAATGTGCCTTTCCTACAGGTAACATTGCCTCACAATGGATGTTATAGCATCTGCTTCATAAGGATATCTAATGATGCTTCAGTGCCCATTTTATGTGCAGGTTTTGTGGGTATATTATATGAAAAGTCATAATATTTCATTTATTTTTTTTGTATAGATTCCAATTTTTTTTTTTATAGATTCCAACTTGGTCAGATGCTCATTTTCTATACATGGTTTATTTACAGCATCCACTTCATGTAGTTGATATAAGTAAAGCTCAAGTGATTTTACCTGTATAGGCAGTAAAAAAAAATTGGCCTTCCAACATGTAACTTGTTACTTGAATTGATTATTTAGCATGCACTTCACAAGTATTGATAGCAATGCTAATTCTTTGCCTGAAAAAGACATTTGTGGCCTTTCATAGGCATTGATCATATTGTGTGACTCTGCACTGACACTGCTAAATCCATAAAACAAGACATACGTTGAACAATATTTATATATTGTCTGATGTTTTTTGTCAGACAGATTTAAACCATAGGTAAGAATGTTCTGAAAAACAACTCCATATGTAAAGCTGTTCTGGTTGTCATTTTTTGAATACATGCCACATGTGCATATTATGGATGGAAGAAAATGGGCAGTTCATACCAAAGACTTGCAAAAATGGTTGTAACAGCTGACTCGCTTGGCGCTCAGCATTAAGAGGTTAGCGTTAGGACTGGTCGGCCTGGTGTCAGGATAATATGACTGGGTGGGACGTCATTCTGCATGCCTGTTGGCATGATGCCCTAGTGCTAGACATCACTATAAACTGCATCACTGCAGACATCGTACCGATATAACTGAAAAATTGTTAAAGCTACGTTAAAAATCCTAATCAAACAAACAAACAATGGGCAGTAGTACGGGTACTAAATGGGAAGCTCGGAAGTAGACTTTGAAGGACAAAAGCATGAGGTTCTATGCAAAGGTTCGAAGCCATGTCGTTTACTGGGGAGCAAGATGGAGAAAAACAAAAACTTATGTTACAGTCTCGCATATCAGAATTATGGACTCACTACATGGATCACTATCCCGTTCACCATTCCAACCTAAAGAAGATGTCATGCCAGCTAAGATGGCCATGTACCTTCACGACCGGACTTCGTAATATAATTCTGATTGCTATGGGTCATGACCAAAAGAAAATAACCGCTCCGGTGGCCTAGTGGTTAGAGCGTCCGCCCCGGAAGCGGGAGGTCGTCGGTTCGATCCCCGGCCGAGTCATACCAAAGACTTACAAAAATGGTACTAACAGCTGCCTCGCTTGACGCTCAGCATTAAGGGGTTAGTGTTAGGACTGGTCGGCCTGGTGTCAGGATAATGTGACTGGGTGAAACATCATGCTACATGTCTGCGGCATGATGTCTCAGTGCTAGACATCACTATAAACTGCCTCACTGCAGACATCGTAGCGATATGACTGAAAAATTGTTAAAGCTACGTTAAAAATCCTAATCAAACAAACAAACAAACCAAAAGAAAATATTACAGCATAATCCACACAAAAAAAGAAACTTGTCCTGTTCAACAAATCGTGTACAGTGCCCACATTAGTGCCTCAATACCCAAGAAACCAGTTCTTGGGCACAGTTATACAGCAGTATAACACATATAGTGCTGTTAAGCACTTCCTGCGAATGACCTCCAGTTTATACAGGCACTCTCATGATCAGTCTAACCCTGCATATTGCCTCAAAGCAATTTCCTTGGAAGATGAATAGTTTATATCGACACTTTTTTGGATTGCATAGTACCTCTAGACATTTCTGGCATTCGAAGTATGCGTTAATGCCTCAGTTTCCAACAGATGTCTCCATTTATTCTCAAACCTTTGCCACCTAAACGTAGCCGTTGCTTAGTAACACGCTGGAAGTAACGAGATCTAGCTCATAATGCGCTGCAAGTGAAATGAGCTACCGTCCTCGAAATTCTGCTACATGCTACTTTGCAGGTATCACAAGAAGCGTCAGCTTCACTGCTTTAATCCAGAAATGATGAAAACTGGCTCTTAAGTTCCCACATCAGTTAGATTTTGCTATGGTGAATGAGGCTCGTCATTCTGATAAGTAATTCTGCTACATGCTACTTCGCAGGTATCACAAGAAGCGTAAGTTTCACTGCCTTAATCCACAAATGATGAAAACTGGCTCTTAAGTTCCCACATGCTTTGCAGGTATTAAGCTCCCACCTTACTTACAGTCTTGGACTGAAGGTTTTCCGCCACCCCCAACCACCTCCCCCCCCCCCATAGGAACTCTTGTCCTCTCCCATTCCTTTACATCGCCTGCCTTATCTACAGTTCTGATGAATGACTACAGAAGAATCTAAAACCGTTAATGACTTACGGGGGGCTGATTGCATCTTCACTTACGAGCCCTAAGCGTCAACAGTTCAGTTATTTTTCTTTCTCGCAGACTCATTCCCTGGAATAGTTGGCAGTTCTACAAATCCGAAACACAAGTTTTCCATTTGGTTGCCCATCAGCTGATTTTGTAACGGTGTGTCCATGGGATCAACGTTTTATCTAATATATATAGCAAACTTTTAATAGGCACAACACAGTTACCTGCAATACCGAATCGCAATGGACCTACGTCTAAGTTTGCTTTTAGAATGGCCCACGTCGTAAACGTAGAGACCCAACATTTGGCCGTTACAGTAGCTTTTGGACGTTTAACAGGTGGAGCGAATTGCAGTGCTCACTACCTTCTCCTTTCTTAAAGACCATACTAAGACAAGCTACTGTCGCAACCTTAATAATCTAATCTCTTTAATGATATTGACGTAATTGCAACTAGCCACCAAGGATGCCTTCTTTGCAACACTCAGTCTCTGCTACAGTGGTGGTTTTTGCAACCAACAGAAGGTTGCTGGGACATCCCTGTTGCACAGACCATTAGTAAGCAGTCCCACCGAATTTAAAATCTTTTAAACCAAAGTTCTCCTGAACTACAGTGGAAAAGCGGCAAGGGATTTCACAAGCTTATCCAATAGACATTCCTTAACAGATGTGATATACTTTCACCCACCCGCCACCCAATACCGTATAACAGACCACGAAAAGGTGAAGGTTCCTATGTTTATTTGCCGAATGGGGATGATTTACCATGACGGCATATCTTCCCGACAAGTGATTTCGAAAAAGATTCGGTTTCGTGTTCAGTGCAACTCTTCTATTGCTAAAACTTCAGTTACAAACGCAGCACTCGTCACTTGGTCATCAACCTAAGCGCAGTCGGGCAACTCATTTTCGCACTTGGGTTTACGATAGAATGCAACAACATGTTCAAAATGTCGTCCATTGGGTAGACTGCAACATTTGCTTCCTCGCAAGAGGTTTGGCTCTATGGTCGTTGTTAAATACTACAGAGTTCTTCAATTTTCTTCAAACAACAACAAGCTAAAGAACATTAGGCTAGTTATTGTTTGGAGCAAGACAAGATGTCACATGGTACTCTCTTCCGCAACTTAAGTTTACATGTCAAAAAGAACATCTTCGACCTCGTACCCTCTCAAGATTTAGACAACTATGTCTGGAACTCAACGCTCAATTAAAAAGGGTATGTCTCCGCCATGAACGAATATCGTTGATAAAATCAATATCATGACCATCCTCATCCTACAGTTTTGCATTATCTTCACACCCTCCTCAATCCTCGTCCGATTCGTGCCAAATACTTATAAAACGTTAGGTGCTCTGTATTAAGAGGTTAGTGTTAGGACTAGTCGGCCTGGTGTCAGGATAATGAGACTGGGTGGGGCATCATGCTACATGCAGGTGACATGATGCCTCAGTGTTAGACATCACTATAAACCGTTCCACACTGCAGAGTTCGTATTGATAAGACTCTCAAATTGGTAAAGCTGCGTAAAAAATCCAAATCACAACACAACACACCTGAACAAAGGTTCAAAAAGACACGAGCGCTCGTGAATAGGTTGCACGACTACCAAGTGTGAAGCGTAGCTGTATTAAATGATGAAATTACTCGTGCCATTTCTATGAAACCTATTAAGTGACCACAGAACCATACAATGGCATGACTTCTCAAAAGAAAGCAGTACTAGGTAATATGATAAGATAATTTTATGAAACTGGTGGACTTTAAGGTAGTTACAAAAGGGCAAATGATCTTATTTGGAGTGTGACGACACATACAATTTCCAGCGTGGTAAGATACACGAGTAGATCTGCAATCTGCAAAATATGTTCAACTGCTTCTCAATGTGGATTTGTACGTGAATAATTATAATTAATCATTCAAGACACAATTACCAACGCCTTCACTTTTGTGAACTAGCGCATCGACGCCGATTACATTCAAGACAGGTCAGCATCATGTTTTCGCGTGTATAACCAAGACTATTAATAATTTTATCTACGGTAAAATGAATTGGATTTTTTTTATATGACCTCAACATTACTATATTAAAGTTTGCAAAATGGTTATTCCGTCGTTTCAGTGCCGTGATAAATTTAGCATGGAGATGACCATTCAATAATATGATCAACCAAATATTAGTATCTGAAATAGTTAATCTTTTTTGACAAATGACTTGTTATTGCATATCATAGAGTCCATCGTTATCACACCCTCAACAACAATCAGAGAAACTAAAACAATATCATTTAACACAAAATTTTGTTTACTAGCGTATCCTGGAATTTCAAAGTCGATATTTCGCCGTCGAGTATCTGCTGAGCGATAACACAATGGTACTATACTTTAAGTAACAGAATATGTTGTTTAACTGTATAACGAACTATCTTGCTGCTTGCAACCATCAAATCATCTGGTCTCCAAATATTCCTAAAATCATTCGTTTGTATTTCTGAAAATATCTCACGCATTAATTCAAGCTAAACTTATTTGGTTGTAGCGGATTAAATTTTTAAGATCTCTTAATTATGTATCAAGCGCTTTATGATAATCAGCTATCTCCTCATAATAATCTATGAACTTTTGCAGCCATTTATTTGGAGATGTTCCGACAAAAGGTATCGGTTGACCATGATTGCCACACATGTTGACAGCGGTATTCTTTCTTAACAACCAATCAAGAAATATTTTTAATGTCTCCAGCGACACTATACATATATCATCCCAGATAAGACTCTTTAGAATATCTTTTCACCCTTTCGTTCAGGAGTCCATGTATATCCTTTCCATAGGAAAAAGGCGCCATAAGCTTGCTATTAAACTCCTCGTTCGTTCTTTCTCAGCAAAACAACCATTTCTAAACAGTTCAAGTATGTTTTGTTGTAGTATGGTTTAACGCCATTTTCAGCACACTATAGCCTGTACATGGCAGCCAGTATTAATTGTTGGGGAAGAACCGACCCACGAGAAGCTACTGACAAGTGTTCTCATATACCCACATTGGCCGAATCCGAGACTCGAACCCACGCAGACAGATGTGAGATGGCAGTGATCCGTAGCGGAGAGCGGGGTCCCTTTGTTCAGGAATCATTCATTCGCACATGTTGTTTTAACAGAACCTCCCGTCATTCGAAATGAAGAGACTTATGACTGGTCACATGATCAAATACGGATGGTGCAGATGACAATTCAGACTTTTTGATTTTTTTGGTAGTAAATATCTATGATTTCAACGTCGGCAGATTCAGAATAACTGTATTGTTTTCTTTTATTCACCATTCGACCCATGATGCATCAGCGCCGATATGTAGCTGTTTTAGCAATCTTGTATATTTGTTTAAAGATATATAATTAATTTGCGCTGACTCTTAATAACTGTATAAAGAAGTCTGTTTATCGTTTATTATAAATTTATCGAAACGTCTGCAAGCATCGAACAACTTTCACCAGTGTAAATCATAATAATACCTAATTTAGTTCCGTATGATAGGTTAGCATTCCTTAGACCTATCAATTTTTTTCTCTCCGCTGAATCAGCAATTATAAAATCGTGTTAGTATCGTCTATAATTAATCATGTACAATGTCGTTAACGATCATATGATCCTCCTTGCGTAAACTGACATTTTTCTGCCAAGATCTTTTGCGATTTTATCTTCAGAATCAGTTGTCAGGATTTTCATCAGGAAAATATATCTTTGGTGTGGTAACCAAACTTGATTCTGCGAACGATATGATATAATTGCTTTACTTACAACCAACAATATTGATACTTTTACATAAATTAGATATCAAACTAAAACTATTGGGGCCCTAACACCTTCGTTAAATGTTTTCCAAACCAAACAGGGACAATTGGATGAAGGTTGTTCGGAGCAAACTCGAATGACTCGATACAAGCGAACCAAGCCAGGTAAAAATCTAGTAAGGGTCCGTTTATCGCAACTAATGGTTGTCTCGTGTTTTTTTTTTATTATGTCCAAATCTCTTAAGATATGCAGAACACCTTCATTTCAAGAAAATGTCCGCGATAACAAGCAGCCATGTCAACCGAGATAACATCCTTATTAGTTTTGTCACTAATACTGGTTATCTCGTGTTCGTTAGGGGGAGGAAGAAACATTATCTCTCATAAATTTATCTATGAATGTTTTCACATACTTATAGACAAAGGTCATGTAAATTATCATATCAGCATTATAAAACCTGATAAATCTTTATATATATATATATATATATATATATATATATATATATATATATATATATATATATATATATGTGTGTGTGTGTGTGTGTGTGTGTGTGTGTGTGTGCAGCTGACACATAATTCGATATTGTCTCGGCTTCAGTATAACGGGTCGCAGATTTAATAATAAAATCAACATTTTAAAAGAAGTATAAGCAAAAATTAACATTTCAGTATTAGACATAGCAAAAATCGGGAGACAGCCCTTGTCAGTGTTCTCTCCGGTAGAGGAATTAAGCAGTTGCGCCACTTGTTACTGCGAAATATTGCATGACTCTCTTGATTATTATTTTATGTCATTATAACTGTTATATTCAGTAACGTAACTGTCTGCGCGACAATTAGCTGTCAGTGGAGCAGCGTAATTTGTAACAGTGCAGATTAGTTGAATGATATTTACACCTTTTAGCTAAATTCGGAAAGCAAGAAGCATACATCAGCTGCGTGTGCAATACAGGTAAGTTATTTTTAGATTTCCAATAACATAGCTATACAGACTAGCATGTTCTTTAACTCCCAATGACATCCGGGAGAAATATGTGTGCGAGTATTTTATACGGTTTCTTTGAAAATTGAAAAACAATTCATGCTGTAGTTTGCAACAATTATGAATTATTCAGTATAATTTTCACTTGTAAGAATCCAATATAGGTATGTTTATAATAATTTTTGAAACATATATTCACAAGAATTGTCAGTGGCGAAGACTTGAAGTCTGGCATTCCAATCCCATGACTGATGAATGTCTACGGTGGCGTAATTTTCGCAATCTTTCATTGAAAAGTGGGGAACCGCCTCATTTGCTCGAAGCTAAACAGAAAAAGTACACCCTAAAAGCAACTCATCACGTGGTGCGTGGTTTTTTTGTGTGCAATAATCCGGAGATGATTATAGAGGAGGGTGTAAAGAGATTTGTTGAACGTAGAGAATATCCTCCTTTGTGTACATTGTGCTGTCCTTTGAGCTAAGATTTTATATAATGCTGTAAATAGCTTTATACAATGATGTAAATATATTACTAAAGTTAATATTGTATGTTGTGCCGTCCTTAGACCTAAGAGTTTATATTAAGCTGTAAATAGCTTGACATCATGCTAGAAACAGTTGGTATCATCCTCCGGATCTGCTAGATTATCGTTTTGTTGAAAGGTTCACATGGGGGTTGTTCCGTCCTTAGAGCTATGATTTTATATAATGCTGTACATATGCTACTATTGTTCAGATCAAGTGCTGTGTAGATATTTTATTTATTTTAAATATATTGTTACGTGCTTAGGCTCGAATAAGCAGCAACACAGAAAGAGTGAAAACTAACAAGCTTGTATAACTTTAACAATGATTTTATTAAGTACAATTATTTTCATAAAATAAATAAACTTACAGTTTTAGAGAATCAAATCCAACATTAATCCAATATAGAATTCACAAAAATAATCCACTAATGGAATTGTAAGAGTCCTGATAAATAAATGTTCTAATAGTTCCAGGTTCGAATCTTGACGATGTAATAATCCAAAATGGCTGACAATGTCACGTGATGCAGTTCTTGTTTCGTTGTTCTTGTTTTGTTATCATCCAAATAAAAATCATAAACATATGTCCTTTTTCCAAATAAATAGAATAATTCTTCTTTTCCAACGAACTGATACAAAGTCCAGAATAAAATTAACACTCAAACATGAAATACACAACCAATAACTTACAGCCCAAAGATTCTACTAAAGTTAGCCTCCAAAACACAGCTATATATATGTAATTCCCTCGTAAACAAGAGGAATCATGTGATTCTGGAAGGTCACAGAAAGAAGCTACCTTCTCCAAGTCACGTAATAATGGAATGTTCTAGAAAGAAATCATTCACTTTCCACCCTCAAGAACTAAAAATAAAAGTGTTGTCCTTGAAATTGACCAATAGTTTTATAGGCTTGTTGACAATGTCTAAAGCAAGGTCAGGATTTAGGTCAAACAAGCCAAGGTCAAAACTTGTTTACAATTAGAGAATCTAAGTCAGCTTAAACTTTCTAGAATAATTTCCCAATTAATGGATATTAAACCCTAAATGATAAATTTGGATTTAACAATAAAAAATAAAATAAATTAAATCCAATAGCCGTAACAAGATATTTATCATATAACGAATTTGGAAAAAAATAAAATGTTATTTTTTCTGCAAATCAAAAATTCCATGACGGTATACAAATTTCTGATCAACTTGGATCAGAAAAATTGTTGCGATTTTTAATTATTCCGACAAATAAAACTTGAAGATGTATATTACCAGCAGAGTACCGATTGATTCAGCTGATTCACAGTCTATATTACGATCCTCGTCGACAGTGTGAGATACACAAATTGAAAAATTCGTTTCACTCGCATGCGAGAGTGAGAATATTTGATCAAAATTGTATCACGAATACAAAACAATAAAGACTGTGAATACGCGCGTAAGAAAGTTGAGAGCAGATTATATCCGATCGTGAAACAAACCACTATAAAAAGAGTGACAGTGTCCTTGAAGAAGGCAAGGGTGCAACCGGTGACAAAGTCATTAGTAATTGTGAAAGTGAACGTGTTAATACGAATGATAACACGTGTAATATTTATTCTGATTCAAATTATAATATTTATTTGTTATTTGTCAAATTATTTTCATTAAGTAAAAATGTTTTCTGGCTTGAATTTTTCAAGGAAGAGATTTGTATTAGTTTGAGTACTATTTACCCAGAAAATTATTACATCTGGACAAGCATCAGTCAAAAAAAAAATATTTGTTATTTGTGAAATTATGATTGTATTGATTTTTTTTAAATAATGTATGCCTGGAGTTTGTCAAGAATGACATTTTTATTTTTTGACTACCGTTGACCCCATCAATTTGATGTACAATGATTTTGTCATTGCTGATTTCAGTTGGGCAATATACATGTCAGTTTGATGAAATTGTTGGATAATCTGAACAATTATGGGCAATACACCCATCAGTTTGAGGAAATTGTTTGATAATCTGTAAAAAGTATGGGTAATATACCTATCAAATATATGAAATAGACTATTATTCTGACATAATAACGATAAAATCATTCTAAAATCTTAAATATGCAATCCTTAATGAATTTGACTAGTAATCTGATTTAATTTGGGCAATACACCACATGAAATTGATGAACTTGTTTGATATGATGGGTAATATTCCCATCAATCCGAAGAAAGTGTCCTTTCTTTGTATTTTGAATCAGATCCAATGTTTTGTTATTTTTATTCTGATAATAATATTTATTCAGAATCAGATTAAAATTTTTTGAAGCTGATCAAATTTACTGCAAGATATAGTGCATACTTTAGATTTTGATCTCTATCACACATAATCGTATTATGTTATTGCTGCAGCTCATTTAACTGTCCCTGCGTTAACAAAAAATTTTCATCGCCGTTTTCATCAATAATTATATAAACACTGAATTTGTCTGTGTGTGGTAGTGTTCAATGATATTCTGACGGTAGTTTCAAGTACCTTCTTGATGTATACAAAACCTCTCGTGTGTTGGTACATATATCATACCCTTGATTAAATCAAGGAATAATTGTTTGTGAGTTAGCAGACTAAAAAAATACTTTATAATATCCTCTACTAATGCGCATCTAGATTTATATTTAAACATTCTCTCCTTAAGTTAAGCAAGTGTCCGGTTTGGTCATTAAGTTTGAAATGTATCCGCGATAAAAACGAATTATGACATTGCAGAGAGCAGCAGAGAGGGTGAATCCTACAACGTTTTTAGACAAATTTTGATTGAAATCTTAAAACGAGCCGTCCTATAATCTCATTTTAACCAAAAAAAGGGCGAATCCTACAACGTTTTCAGACAAAAAAAATTGATTGAATCCTTAAAACGATCCGTAGGATTTCGTTGAAATCTACGAAATCTCATTTTAACTAAAAAAATGAAAACGAAGATTTTTACGATTTTTTAATCAATTTTGGTCGCAACTTGTTGTCATCCACCCTCTCTGCTGCTTAGTGATTTCATCACTGGGTTAACAAAAAATAAGAAATGATTTTAACCAGTCTTTATGATGGAAGTCTTTAGGACGAAAATCATTTATGATCTCACAAACAAACTAATCACTAACACCTCTTCTTGTAAATCAATCAGATTATTTGACTGGTCGGTGAGTTTGAAATTAATTCTGGTTAATGAATTATTATGGCATCGCATGTAGACAGGATTAATTGGGTTTTCAATAATCAGGTATCCTGGAGGAGCTGTTGGTGCAAACGAATAAAGAATATATCCTTGCTGAGCTTGATTTGATCGTTCGAGATTAATTTGATAGCTTCCTTCAATAACATCACATACTAAATTGAGCGCAATCACTGAGGATATATTCACGTTGAACGGAGCGATATGCCTACCGCCACCGTCTGGGTCATTATTGTGTTTGAGGATTTTTATTTCCCCTGATGCTGTTTTTTTCCACGTATCATGAATTATTTTAAAACCAACATCGATGGCATCACTGAGATGTTTTGTTAGTTCCGGTACGTTATATCCTGGTAGTTTGAATGTTGGAATATCTTCTATGCGGATCTTATAGTCTGTTGCAAAAAAATCTCTTGTTTTAGGATTACTTTCACCTAATACCTCTTGAATGATTTGCGCATTAAATGTTTCCATGTCATTGATGATTTTGTTACATGTTTCTACAACGCTGATAAATTCATCTTGGGTGAGTGTGCCGGATCTAAGGGATATAAACAACAACGAAATATCGCTATTCATCGCTCCGAAATTTACAGTGGGGTCATCCGGTTGAAGAATGTGGTAGATCTTCTTAGTGGGAGGATCTACCAATTCAATAAAAAAATACAATTTATCATAATCTTTATAACTTTTTATTGGATTATCGGGGTTTATTCTGTCGGTGATATAATCAGTTTTTTGTGGTTCGGGTATATCAACGGTTCCCCCCCGGGGTGGTAATTCAGGCCATCCTAGTACGGTTCTTATTGAGCTTTGATATATATCTACGACATATCCTTCTGAGTTTATCTCAATTGCGGATGATAGCGTCGGTTCATGAACTGTTATAGCGATTTTTGACTCTACTCCAGTAATCGATTTTATTCTACGCGCGAATTCATTATTGATTTGTTCGATTTGGTATGACCCTGTTGGTATGGAAACGACGTTCCAGTCTGGAGTCCCGTCGTCTTTATTCTTATTTGCAAACACTAAAGAATTATTGGGTTGTTGACCACCAAATGATTTTGATCTGATATTAGGCCAACTGTGATACACTCGTAGTTTTGCTAGCGCTATCTCCTTCACGGGGACTGGGCTAGGGAAATTCACACTGAATTCAGGATTCGTTGATGTTATTGATATCATACTTGTTTGTACTGGGTTCGTGTTCTCCACTACTCGTTGAAGTAATTCCTGCGGTGTCGTCATTGTTATTATACTCATGATTTATTTCTAATTTTGGTATCGAGGAATCATAAATACTGACCATCACTGAGAACTCACAATCTGGTAATGTTGATATTATTGAGATCATTTTGTTTTTTGGGTTCGTGTTTTCTAATTCCATCGGTGTTGTCATTGTTATTATACTCATGTTGTCGCTCTAATTTTGATATCGCTGAATCAAAAATACTGACCATCGCTGAGAATTCACTATCTGATATAATTGTATTATCGAGTGACGATGATATCATCAATGATAATTGCGAATATGCGGTTGATGCAATATGAAATTGAAGTAAGTAATTCTGCAGTTTACTCTGGCTGCATGATGATATCTTTTTTGTTATCCCGGTTGATATACCCCCGATTGTAGCCACCGCAGAAATGCAAATTGGAACTACGACCGGGGCAATCATTATAACCGATCCAAGTATTATTCCGGCGCCAGTGAGAACGCTTGACACCGAGTACATAATAATATCAATTGCGGTGATTCTTCGTCGGTATTTTTTTATTTTTATTTGATACTCCTCAGTGAGGGTTTTGAGTCTATTCTGAAATTCTCTGACCTGATCATAGCGACATTGTGTTGATGAAATCATTGTTATTTTAAAAAAGCTAGCGTTTTCAATTGTGAAATCCTTTCAATTTAGTTATTTACTTAAATCCGCTACGAATTCCACATACCAGGTTACTGAAACCCCAATCAAATTTTTATCAGTAGCTGTTATAGTGAACTTTTCAGTTGTATCCTTGTCGATGATCGTTGAAATCGTATTATTAACCCCGGATGAACTCGACGATGATATATTAAATTGAGTTAATGGTGTTACTAGTGTTAATCGATAAATACCCTTAACGGTTGCAGTGATATTTAATTTGTTGTTTGTAGGTGTCCACTCAAATGATCCGTGTTGGATTGTGTATACCACGTTGTTGGTTTTCTCATGAGGAATTTTTGTTTTTTCAATGATTGTTATCATCCTCGAAAAATCACCTTTGACGGCTTCGATGAAGTTTTTTGTCTCATCGATGGATTTTTTAATATCAGGGAGTTTTATTTCAATTTTATCCAACTGGGTTCCAATAAATTTATCAATGATATTTCTACGAAATGATATAAACTGTTTTCCGTTTTCTTCAATTTTAGATTCAAGTGTTTTTAGTACAAACAGAGAATTGTTTAACTCATCGTTGAGAGTTTTTAATCGATCTGTAATCGTCGAAACGATTACACCCGGTTTGAGTTTACCCTGATCGGAAAAAAGCGCGATAGTATTTTCGATTGCGTTTTGTTGTTTAACCAAAATATCATCCAGAGAAATATTACTGGTTTTCAATTTACCCTGCTTGTCTTGAAATACAACTATTTCGTTCGGGTCAACACTTGTTAAGTTCAACGTCTCAGCTATTTCATCTTTGATTAGTTTTTTTACATCCTTGACAGAATCAGGTGGTGCAGTGCCATCGGGTTTGGGTTTCAAAGATCTCCCCCAAATATCAATCATGTTATTGTAAAACTCTTTCTCTCTTTAAAATCGTTTTTGACGACTTCGTCGTTGCCAGCGATTACTAGTGTATTCATTAACGACAACATGTGGTGGTTTTCCGCTTGGGTTACTCAAGGAGTTAGAAATAGCGTCAAGGACATTTAATACTTCGCTGCCACATATTGGTGGGTCAATCATCGTTTGTGTTGGTAGCGTAGAATACCAAGTCTTCATTGGAAGGGTTTTTATATAACGCAAAAACTCTTTTGGTGGGGCTAATCCATATGAATCGAAATAGACAATCCCACGTGGATCAATAGCGTATGCAACCCAGTGAGTTCCAGGTCCGGTGCTGTTATCGAGATTAATAATACCTGTTTCAACGCTGTTTGGTTGATGTGGTAATTGATCTTTCATAAAGACACCTCTGAAGTTTTTAATCGCCAGCTTTTTAGCAGCATCCATTAAATCAAAATTGGACATAGGAATCTTCGATTCCCGAATTAATAAATCGTTCCTGGTAGTCTTAGACCCTTTCCGCTGTACCACGAATACGGGGTTCCTGGTAGTCTTAGACCCTTTCCCTTTTTTTATATCCTTTCCCAGTTGCTTTCTGTAGTGCCATTCCTGCCGCGGTACCAACGGCTCCTAACGCCGCTGCTTTAGCCACCGCTGGGGCTGCTGCTGCAATCAAGGCCGGAATCGCAGCTAACAACGGAAATATACCGCCTGTTTTAATCATATTTTTGATAGCAGCCGCAGAAAGAGTAATCTGAACACCCTTTTTTGCTACTAGTGCATCATTGAAATGTTTCACCTGACGAGTTGTCAGCGATAATTTATTTGCACCACCAGTCATTTGGTTGGGTTTCAACGTGATTGTGGTTCCACATTTTTTAGCCGATTCTGATTGCAATTTTTTGATTTGACCAGGAGTTAACGCAACACTAATAACACTATATGACATTATACATAATTGATTGATTCTAAATCGTTTACAATTTCAATTACATGTTTTCCACTGGTGCATCTACCACTCTCATTCTTCCACCAACACCTTCAAGTAGCATTGATTTATCACTGAGAATGACAGCAACCGCTCTATAATTCGGGATAAGGATAGGAGGTACCCCACCAACTGGTGGACCAGTCGGACGGGTTACACGGGCTCTAAAGTGTATATCAACGACAGATTGTCTCATCAAATCGAGATGTTCCAATGAGAAGTAATAGATCGGATAGAGGCTTTTAAAATCCAATTGTGATATTTGCAAACCAGTATCCACATTTAGATCACGTGCCATAAACGACAATAGGTTATGATACACGCGTGCAATATGATTCTGACCGTAATCAAGTTGTATATCCTCGGATGGTTCCTGCTGTCCGTTTATTCTCAGCGAGACTTCACTAACACCTAACTGATCAAATATCATATGGCTTCGTTCTTGATTACCAACTCGCGCATTATTCTGTAACGCTACGAATATATGACGTGGAGCTGAAACACCTTGTTTTGATGCCAGGTGCCATGTGAATGTACCATCAACATTGTCCTGTTTGATATCCGTAGTCACTGATAACCAACTTAACAACGACTTTCCTCCTTGGTCCATAAATGATAACAATTTTTCTTCTGCTATGATTGATGGAGTTAACACTGGCATCCACAATGATAGTTTTGTTAAAATGACTTTACCGGCAGCAACCCCAGCATTACGCCAGATTGCATCATCATCAGTACCCTTTCGTACAAGCGCTACTGTGTGTTTAGCTCCATAAATAACTTTTCGGACGTTTCTACAGAATCCAAATATATGATGCAGTGGAATCGCACATGAAAATCGTCGACGCTGTCCATGCAACGTTGCTACGCGTGTTGCAAATCCTAAATTGAGATTACCATTAACGCCTCCGAGAATATCAAAAGCAGCTCCGGGTCTAGTTCGACGTTCTGGATTAGCTGCTTCCTGTTGATCGGCTTCTGCATTATCTCTTGCTGTTAACACTTTAATGAATTGAAGGTGGTCAGCGTTATCAGAGGTATCCTTTGCAAACATCATAGATGGACCCGCTGATCTTGAATAATCATCAGAATATCTCGCTAACCCTATGATTGTTGTGGCCACATCAACTTCACGGTCAATGGATTCAATTTCTTTTCCATCAATGAGATATCTAGCGCTTTCAAATAACGCCATTATGCCGTTATTAACAAAACCAACTCGGACATTTGCGTTATTGTCATATGGGGTATCAGCTGCAACATTTGTTACAAGTTCTCCTTCTACTTCAATAAATGCCTCACACGGTAGGAAGTATTTACTGGTATCATGAACTTGAAGTTCAATTCGCGATCGGAGATCTGGTTGTACTGCGTGATAAGAATAAAATTGATAATCGCGTACAGAATCATCCTTGCCAACTGGGGCATCTATATCAAATGCTGGATCACGTGACTGTTTGAACATTTTATTCTATTTATCAGAGTCTAAATCGCGATTTCCCATTTCATCGTCGTGTTTTTTTAAAGCCACTTCCTGCTATCATGTTTGCTATCATGTTATTTTGGTCCTCTTGATTTATCAAGGGAGTCACCATCGACGCTAATTTTTCATCTACTGCGTTATTTATAATTCTACTAACACTTGCAGGCATTTCTGCTGTAGACGGTAACGGTACCGGTTTCTTTTTTCGTCTCACTAATGATGTTATTTTATTCTTCGCAGTTGAAAACGCTTTTCCAGCAAGATCTCCAACAGCACCAATACCCTTATCACGAATAACATCAATGGCTTTCATTCCTAGTTGTTTAGCTAACGGCATCACTTTTGGAGCCATTCTCGCAAATAACCCTGCAATGGTATTGCCTAAACCATCTCCGTAGTATGCTCTATAAACCGGAAACCGTGAATTAACTACGTAGACGGGGGTTGGTTTATCATGATTGTAGTGTATGATCATTATTTTAAATCAGAAACAATTTTTCAATTGTTATTTATCTAATCGATTCAGTCACTATGATAACCATGGACGGTTTCACCGTCTACTAACTCGCCAATGAAATCTCGATATGTGCTGATATCCATGATACCACCCTGAAATAATCGTCTACAGATATCAGCTGCTTCATTAATTATTTCCGGTGAGTTATTTCCAGCTCGGAAACCTCCTACAAGAACTTCTAATCGTGATATATCATTGATAACACTACCAGGACATGTCGTGGTAGAGTCAAAGACATCATTTGGATTTCCAATCGAATATCCTTTTCCGCTTGTTTCCTTAGTTGTACCAGTTGCGCCTTCACTATCATCAAGTAATTGCCTTTGTCGGCCTCGTTCTTGTTGTTTTTGTATACCATAACTATCAACTCCTATTTTAAAAGTTCTGTACTCAACTGTATCCTTTTTCAAATTACCATTAATCCCCTTATTCGTTTTATACAACCAATTAACCCAGTCGTCTCGGCTTATTCTACTGTTTTTATACTCGTCTTTTAAAAAGTCCTTTTTAGAATCAAAGCTTTTGGCGGCGAAATCACCAAAGGTCGTATAATCCTTGAGTTTCTCCAATTGAGGTTTTTTTATTTGTGTTATAGCTTCTTCGGTGAGTTTGTCTATAAAGGGGATACCTCTTGGGGTGACGACATCAACAGGTTGTGGTTCAGGTGTAGAAACTCTTTGAGTTTCAGGCGCAGAATCATCAATATCAGCTAGTCGTTCATACTCGCGTTGAGTTTTTATATCACTGGATAGCTGTTGTATTCCTGCGCGTGTTTGTCCGGCCTCTGCTGCTATCTTTTCAAGCGTATCAAGCAGCGGCGCCTTCTTTACTCGTTCTCGCTCAGGAATATCTCCATATATCGCTGCTTCAGTTAGCTTTTTCACATCTTTGGTCGCACTTGTTATCGGAGAAAACAGTTGTTCACTTGACACAGAAAAGTCAGTCTGCGCTTGTTGTCGTTGTTGTAGTTTATTCCGTACAGAGTCACGAATTGGTACAAATCTCTTAATTGCATCTAATCGTTCACGAGCCAATCGGGTTGTTAATGCTTCATTGACCATTATTTGAAATCAGAAACAATTTTTCAATTGTAAAACAATTTTTCAATCCCGACCTAACACCATCGGATGGTCATGGAAGTGTTATTTCATCCTATAACGGCTTCTATCAATGATGGCGAAAGTCACATAATTGCTATAAATAATAATAATACTGTGACTTTCGCCATTCTATTTTTGATCAATCCGAACCAGCCATCAATTTTTTATTCACTGTTTCTGACATTATCAATCAAAAAATGCTAAAAAAAATTAAAATCTCTATGAGGGACGGTCACAATCAAATAATGATTAATGGTCGGGCAATCAAATAATGATAAATGGTTGGTCAATCAAAATTGTTCATTTTCTTGAATTAACGCCCGTAGGTTTCTAACTTTAGAATTAACCTCCTTTTTCAATTCGTATTCGTACCCCAATTCTTTTCGTATTCGTTCTACGATGGTATATAACGGAGCGAACACACTTACGTCACTGGAGAATGCGAGAGAGTCCTTAATAGAATTCTGAATTCTTTTGATGAGTGCATATTTCTTTGGCAGCATGTATTTATTGTTGTTAACTCCGTATTCTATATCCTGAAAATCAGACATGATTTGATCAGGATTTAACCCATCTGATAGTTCAATATCCATACCTTTCAATTTTGAAATCTCGGATATGATGCTATTCATGTTTTCAGAATTCATTATTCTATAGCAATGACATATTTCTAAATGAAAAATATGACGCATTAGACATAACTAAATTTAATTTTCTGTCCGCGATTTTTTGAAAACGCAGATCGATAAACCCCCTCTGCAACATATCGTACTGAGGGTGGACAAATATCGAAGTGCCTACCGGCTTCATATAATGATTGAAATATTTTTTCTTCGTTAGTTATCGTATTCAAAGATTTCACAGGTCTCGCTTTTTTCGAGTATTTCCCAGTCCCCCCTCGTTCGGTATTCTCACTTTGTGTAACAGCCTGCAGATTTGATAAAGAATTGTTTTTCGGATTAGAATCGATATGATCAATGACAGAATCATCCTCGATCAATCCATGGAAACACTCGTACACGAAACGATGATTGAGATATTTCTTCTTTCCAGCACCAAACATCAAATACCCCATACCATTATCCCACCCAACTGGTTTCTTCAGTCTGCGGTTTCTTACAACACCATCACTGGATGCTTCATAATTTGTGATCACAGGATGTTGTCTGAATTCTTGGTTCATTCGTATATATAATACTATTGTTTGTCTAATTCATTGTTTGGTTTAATGATAAATCTTTCGATGTAGTCTTGAGGAGTTCTTATGATTTTATCCCTGATACTGACTTTGTCAGCGTCAAGAATACTGACTTTGTCAGCGTCAAGAATACTGACTTTGTCAGCGTCAGGGTCATAATTTCTGATTGATTGTCCATTTTTTATTCTTTTATCATAATAACGCTTCAATTCCCTATATCGTTTACCACCACAATTCAAACACAACCGTGATTTCCCCCTAACCCCAACTCCACATAGAATACAGGGTAACGGACCAAGGCTTCCACGACGAAAGCTTTGCATATGATACCCACAAAACTCACTTCTGCATGATTTGTTACACGGGATTACTGATCCAATCATAAGCCACTTGCAGTGATTCATTATATAAAAATCTTTCATTTAAATGCTTGTTTTAATTATAGAATGAGCGAATTAAGGAAAACGCCTTCGAAAAATGCTGAATTCAATGTTGATAAAGAGTTTAAGAGATTATTAAAAATCAATCCTAGATTTAATCTCGATAGACCCAAAAAACGTATCAAACGTCCAAGAGACGGAAACATGAAAGAGTTTAAGAGATTATTAAAAATCAATCCTAGATTTAATCTCGATAGACCCAAAAAACGTATCAAACGTCCAAGAGACGGAAACATGAAAGAGTTTAAGAGATTATTGAAAATCAGTCCTAGATTTAATCTCGATAGACCAAAAAAACGTATCAAACGTCCAAGAGACGGAAACATGAAAGAGTTTAAGAGATTATTGAAAATCAGTCCTAGATTTAATCTCGATAGACCAAAAAAACGTAACAAATTTAATCTCGAGAAACCAAAAAAAGCGTCCAAGAAATTACCCTGGAAGGATGCTCAATTCAATCTCGATATAGTTTCTAATACACCCAAGAATACAATTCTTGATAAAGCCATGATTAGTAAAATCAGAGATTGTTTCAATGAATTTAAGCGTGATGGAGCATCCTATTGTTGGTCAACATTTCGAATTGATGGTGTTGTTGACGCTACCATGAATGATGAAAAAGCAGCAGTGATAATTTCACGTGTTGGGGAAAAACGGTATTTTTTCCGAATCAAATTCATTATTGAAGTCGATGGCAAATGGATTATTAAGGATAAATTTGAACCAATTCTCAAGAATAAAAAAGCTGTCATTGTGAGTAGAGATTCCAAACCAGGAATTCTAACCGGCATTGACAAACCATACTACGAAAGATCTTATCCCGTAACAGCAATGGTTTATGGGATATATCCGTTAAATGATAAACCCGATATCGCAAAACTAGCTCCTATGAAATATTCGTCAGGGCTTAATTGTGTAGCAACACGGGTAATGGAGCACTTCACAAATGCATCCCGAGGAAATAAACTAACTGATCTGCGACGTAGGAAAATAACCGAGTGGGAACTGACAGTGAAACAGAACGGTGCAAAGATTTCTGATATAGCTAAGTTAGAAACATCATTAAGATTTCCAATAACAGTTATGACGATAACCGGAGAGGTTTTATACGAACCGAAATATAACAAAAATGGAGCACCAATACAGATTATTGATCATAACAAACACGCGTGGACACCTGCGGTAACAGTATTTCCACGAGAACGAACCGTGAAATATATCCCTAAGGAGTTCGTCGGGGATGTTTTCTATGAAGAGAGATTATTTGATGCTATTAATGCGTTGTGTAAGGATGATCCTGTGTCAGTGTGGTTACTTAGAAGTGATGAAGGATTCGATCAATTTGTAAAACCAAATGGTGAATTATATCGCGTTGAAGAATTAGATAACAGAATGAGAAAAATCGCTAATGATTTTTCACCGGAGAGTTTCCATGAAAAACTACTCACGGATAGTTTTACTATTCCATCAGTGGTAGCTCACTTCGCAAGAGAAAAAAACTCATGGCGTCCAACACGAAGTGATTTTCTCGAAGATGTTAAATCGAGTTGCGTCGAATTTGGTCATGGAGGACTGTGGAATACGAAATACTCACGTGATGGTATGATTTCAATTGATATAGCCGCGTGTTATCCCGGAAGTTTTCTCGGGTATGGGGAATGCGCTGAGTACTTCAAACGATTTGGACACCCAACACATGAAATGACTCGTGTTGCGATTAATGGACCATTACCTGATTTTGATTTAACCGGATTCGCTCGTGTGATATCATTCGAATTAGCTACAGGGTTACATCCGTGTAGTTATGTTTGGCTCGGTAGACACCTATCTGAAAAGGCCTGGATGCCAATAGTGTTACTACGATATATGATTGATTGTGGTATGCTAATATCGTTGATTGTTTCCGAGGCTATTATATGCTATCGAGCTCAGAAAGAAGTTTGGCTACCACAACCCGATCTAGATCGTATAATCAACGAACTACGAAAACAATTCCCTGATTTCAATGAAGAAGAAATCATAAATTGGTCTAAGAAGTTATTTGAAATTAAAAAAGAACAAGCAAAGGATCTCGGACGAAGAATAATCGGTAAATTCACTCAAGGTGGACGGTACGACAACGCAAAATATTCTTCGCGGTTGATCATAGATGTCGCTGAATACGATTTTCTTGTAGCGGATTTAATGAAACAGGGAAAACTTGTATCCCGTAAGGATGCTTTTCTATCCAATGGTGAGAAATTAGGTACGGTTGTTACCTACTGTGATGGACATAATTCCCAGTACACACATTTGAGAAGTTCAATGCTAGCCTATGCTTCTATTAATCTATTTTCGATGATAAATAGATTTCCTAATACCGCGGTTAGAGTGGCCACTGATTCGATGTATATACACAATAAATACAAATCAGCTGTAGCTAAATTCACAGATCCCGAGGAAGCGTGGGGGCGTTGGCGATTTAAAAAGGAGATGCTACATGAGTATTGTGAATCCGCAGACGTTGCCATGGATGATAAATATCTTTGTTGTAACCGTATTGAAATTCAATCAGAATTTTCTAATGCACCACCGGTATCTGATCCAATATGTCGATACAAGACAGTTTATTTAAACGGTTGTGGTGGGTCAGGAAAGACAACTCGTGCAATTGAATTATTTCGTCGGTCAACCATGATTGTGCTAACACCGACTCACAGACTCGCCAGAGAGATGATACAACGAGGGGTAAATGCCTGTACTTACCATAGTTTCTTTCGATGGAAGGGTGACAAATGGACTCCTGAGCGTATGGGTGATAAATTCATTCCTGAAATCATAATTTGGGATGAAATATGCACAGTGTCATTAGATGTATTACAAATATTTCTCGAGTGGTTGTTAAACAAAAACACAAAAGTCGTCATGTGCGGTGATCACGGCCAACCACCACCATTTGTCGGTGCATCTCCACATGAATGGCTAAGGGGTTTTGTAGACTACTATGAAGAAATCACCACTGATTATAGATCACTTGATGAACGATTACGAGAATTTAAGAAACTAATTAGATTACAACCGGATAGAATCCAGTGCGAAATAGCGCGTGAAGTGATTTCAGAAACTCCAATGAATGATTTCTGGGAAACATGGAGACCAAATGATTTGATAATTGCAAGTAGAAAAATAGTCAGGGACACACTTCAGATGAAGTTATTTGAATTGCATAAAGAAAAATTTGCAACGCTTCCAGTACCCCTTTGTTATAGGCCATCGGATACACGAAAACAGAATATTGAAGTTGATATTCCAGGACAGAGTGAAAAGCAGATTCTCGTGTTAAATGATATTGTGCTGGTTGATATCAATGTCGTTGAAGATGCATTGCGTGCTAATAAATCCCCGTGGACTCTAGGATACGCAGCAACAATACACTCTTCACAGGGATTAACTATATCGGATACAACTGTTTGGATGGTGGATAATCACATCGAATGGTCGAATTTAGTCTATCTCGCAGTATCCAGAGTACGAAAAATAAATCAACTTCGAAGAATTGTTTTCGATGATAATGACACCACAATAAATGATATTGATGTTAGCATCATTAATAAAAAACTCTCCGGTTACAAACAACAGGACAAAAAAAAACAACGAGAATTTGATATTGATGCTGAATTAATAATCACTTTGAAGAAACAACAGAATAATCACTGCGCGAGTTGCAATTGTATAATGCGTTGGCAGTATTCGGATAAGGATCCTCGCCAATTCACCGTAGACAGAAAAAATAACAGTCTCGGTCATGTCAGAAACAATGTGATGTTGACTTGTCTTGAGTGCAATAGACGCAACGGCGCTAGTTAAGACCACGCGGTGGCAATTGAGTATCCTCGGGAATTACCTGTAGTTGTTGTCGAGTAAATCCTCGCTGAGGAGCAGTTGAATCCAGTTTATAGACTGGAAGTCTACCAGTTGATCGTGTTATACTAGATATCTTATGCGTAGTGACGCTCCAAATAGGATCAGTAGCCCTTTTTCTACCCCCTTCAAGCTCTCCTGGTTCGTATAAGTACCTCACAATGACATTACTACCAAGAATTGGTTCTTTGAAATCTTTTTGTGGTTGTACGGGTATTGACTTCTTTTTAATCGCGTTGATAGGTTTCATGTTGATTGTTCTAGTAATCTCGTTATTCAGTGCAGTAATCACAGATGGTAATCTTTTAACCCATTCACGGGATCGCTTTTCTTGAATGAATTCTTTTGCGTATTGATATCCAAATAACCGCTCAGCAATCGTCCGATTAAATCGTTCTACAATGGCCTGATCGCGATGTAGCGCAGTATGCCCTCGTCGTATGGTGACATTATGATGTTTCATTGTAGATAATACTGCACCCTGAAATTCCTTGCCAGGATCAACCTGCAATAGATTTGGCCAGTGCAGAGGACCTCGTCGATAAATCCTTTCAAATGCAGAAGCAACTTCAGTGGCTGATTTTGTTTTTAACGGTTCTGCTTCTTTGTATCGACTTGCAATATCAACTACGGTTAGCGCGTATTTGTAACCACGATCATGTGGCAGAAATAATATATCAGCCTGATGAACTTCATTAGGAGCGGTCACATCAAAATGCGAGAATTGAATTTGTTTAGGCGGTGGTAGATAAATTTGCCATAGTGCCTGTTTGGATAACCAATTAGCCGCAGTGGTTTTTTTCACTTTTGCAGCACTAGCGAGTTTATGGACTGCTGATTTACCCCTCCAGTATCCTCTTGGGGAATAATAAATTGATTCCATATTATTAATTACCGGCACCTAACATCAATTTGCTTTTCATAGCCGATTTTATTAAAAATGAAGCCAATTTTTCTTTGAAGGATTTATCAGGAATAGCATTTAACGCATGAATTAATTTCACATCTGCGAGATGCCTGTGTTGCAGATTACTGCTTTTATAAGCAACATCATGAAGGTGACAGGCCTTATCAATGGCGTTTATTGGTTCTTCACCGGGGTTGGGTTGATTTTGATTATTGAGTCTGATATCAAGTCTGGTTCCCGGTCCACAGTAGCTATATCCGGGAAGGTGCTTTTCTCCGGGGTACTTTGCCCATGGGGTTCCAGGGAGCTTTGCCAATTTGGCTGCGATATCACCTCCTCGTTTTTTTTTAAATCAGATTTCATTGACACAAATCTAAATTTCTTTGTACCACATTGCATGCATTTACCAGAAAGCGCTGATCGGTTATTTTTAGTTGTAACCGTCGTCACATCTTCTGTGCCAGTACGCGTTTTGCACTTCACACAATATAGATCCATAATTTATGTATAGAGATATGGATATAATTGATTTTTCAGCGACTAAAAGAAGAGAACCGGTTAAGCATCATGCAGCGCTACCAAACTCTATCCGGATGATTATAATCGGGCCATCTGGATCCGGTAAAACGCAATTGTTGCTCAATTTAATAATGAGATGGATGAAGTGGGATAAGTTGTATTTAATTGCTCCTAGCGTAGATGATCAACGATGTTATGAAGTGCTAAAAGATTTTAACGAGAATGCATCAGAAATTAGCGGTGAGAACGCCATTGATTTTATAACCGATATCGATGAAGCACCGAGTATTGATGATATTGATGGAGATATTAACAATTTAGTCGTATACGACGATATAATGTTGGATAAACAAAAAAATCCTGCTAGGATCTTTTCCCGGGGGCGTCACAAAAACACTGACGTGATATATGTCACTCAACGCTACACTCAGGTTCCAAAAGTCATCAGAGATAATTGCAATATTCTTTCTGTATTCAACGGCGTTGATACTCATACTCTTAGAAATATATGGCAGACATGGTGTTCTGATATGGACTTCAATCAATTTCGAGATTTCTTTAGTCATGCTCAGTCGACTCCGCACGGATTCGCAACAATAAATCTACATGATCCTCGGACACGATATCGTATCGGACTGGATCAAATATTCGGTTGAAATCATTTATTATTTTTTGTTAACCCAGTGATGAAATCACTAAGCAGCAGAGAGGGTGGATGACAACAAGTTGCGACCAAAATTGATTAAAAAATCGTAAAAATCTTCGTTTTCATTTTTTTAGTTAAAATGAGATTTCGTAGATTTCAACGAAATCCTACGGATCGTTTTAAGGATTCAATCAATTTTTTTTGTCTGAAAACGTTGTAGGATTCGCCCTTTTTTTGGTTAAAATGAGATTATAGGACGGCTCGTTTTAAGATTTCAATCAAAATTTGTCTAAAAACGTTGTAGGATTCACCCTCTCTGCTGCTCAGAGAAACCGGATGAAACAACGATTATTATAACTGCTGACGATGTCATTGTTATTGTTGATTGCAATACGCCTGTTCGAGCGATGACATAATACGCTGAATAATTATGTCGATGACAACTACACGTCTGCGATATATTTTTTATTTTTATTATAAAGTCGACAATATTTTTCAGTTTGGTTTGCCACTCACATACTTGATTGTATATGTAAGGTTGAACGTTGATTGTGAAGTTAATTATATGTTAAGTATGCGGTAGTTTAGTGATTAATTCAAGACACCAACTGCAAGCCAAGCGGATTATTTTTTCTGTGGGTTCCACCACGAATATTCCCTCGTTGTTTTGATCTAGTATCACTAACACACATCCAGTAAATCATGAATTAGATAACGCCGCGGAAAGTTGGAACATATTGAAATGTTGTTAGGCAGACTACTGAGAACCTGTATAAACCGGTAACCTCTGCGCGATTTTTGATGGATTAATTGAGTGGTGTCCATAATGCTAATCTAGACGCTATTCTTCTTGATTTCGGAGAGTTTGTCGCCGATAACTGTTGGATTTCCAACGAAATCATCAACTATTCCATTTATCTTTTGCGAAAAATTTTAAACGCGTTATTTGGTTAGCATATTCAAATCAAACATGGTGATTCCATCATTGATTGTCAATAACAATGGTATCATCGGAATGTTGCTGTTGTCCACATATATATTTGTTGAAGATTCGTCGTCTATTAACGGTCCTCTCAAATAAGCAATTGTTTTACAAGCCATATTGCGATTGCCAGTCATCGTATCACCGGCGTTAGCAACATATTTAATGATCTCATTTCTGATAGTATTGTTGTTAATGTCTACGTATCTTTTTGTTGCCACATCATCCTCTGATTTTGGTTCTCTCACATTGATAATTGTATTTCTGCTAATATTGAGATCGCCATAGATAATATCTTTAATTCTTCTGATGCGTCCAGTAAATTTTTTATGAGTGTTAAGACTGATCCATCTAAATTTTTACTTTACCGTTTTTAGTAAACATTACTAAGTTATCTTCAATCGCATCTGGAACCCGCAGAATAATATCTGCCAACGGGATATTGCTCGTTTATAATTGTCCTTGTTTATCCTGAAAAACACCATTGACCTCGTCAAAGGTTGTAAATTAGATAAGCCGCCTTGAGGTTTGCCCTGAGTCCTACTCAGAGTAGATCTTCCGTAAATATCTACCATTGTATATTACATTAATATCTGTTTAAAACGCTAGACGACGATGTATATTCTTGCACGACTTGAGATGATGTCAGCAAGCTCGACACAGCGTTGAGGACAGCAATTACTTCGCGACCACATACTGGCGGATTGGTTATTGTCTGTGTTGGTAATGTTGAATACCAGACTGGAATAGTTTGCATATTTTAAAATCTTTTTTGGTGTTGCCAATGCCTAGGAATTGAATCAAAGAATTCCACGTGGAACAAACGCGTATTCAACCCAATGAATACCTAGACCAGAACTTCCATCGAGATTAGTGATATCGGTTTCAACTCGGCTTGGTTGTTTTGGTAGTTGATCGTATAAAACACCACTAAAGTTTTTGTGTTTAACTTTTTAATCAGCATCAAGTAAATCAAAATTGGACATGGGAAGGAGACGCTTTGCGTCTAACAAACATAGGTCTAAATAAGATTTTAAACTAGGAGTTCAGGACTCCTTTTTGGTGAAAATTAGGAGTCCCGCCAGCAAACGTTGGAGTACCAGAAGTAAGAATGGGCATACTTGAAATGGCTATATTTCCAGATGAGTAGAAACAGTCGTTGCTATAGAGTTTAATTTTCTAACATTTTTTTACAGCATTGACATGTAGCCTTTGTCCATTAGAGTGAGAGTGAATTATGTCAGGCCAAGGAAAGGTTTTATTCCAAGCACTAAGTTAAGCATCACACATAGTGTTCAACGTGAAATGTCAGCTCTAACAACTTCTTGTACTCTGTTGAATTTCATTACAATCTTCGTCAATTTGACATTTAACCCCAAAATATTTATCCAGATTTGCATACAGCATTTGTCTAACTCTCAACATGTCTTGATTTTGAAGTCACATGCAGTACTGATCTGGCTACATTTGAAAACCAACACAAAAATGACAGCTAAAAAAATGTTCATTTTTCAACTCCACTTAACTGCACATCGGTTAACTGCACACTCCGGATAACTGCACGTAGTCACGTCGGTCCCGTTTTTTCCCAATGCCTTTCAATGGGAACAAACTTCGGATAACTGCACTTCGCTTAAATGCACACTCCGGATAATAGCACGATAAATTTCTGCCCGTGGCACAGTATTCATTACAATTTTACTCCGGTTAACTGCACAATGTATAGTCATACTCAGTTATTGCCAGTCCACTGCTGTAGCGCTTCAAATAAGCAGACAAATAAGCCGGTAAATTTGACTTTGTAAATGATTGACATGTAAAGGACGCCTTATGTGGTGTATACATGTATATCCGCGCCCACTAGAGAGCAATAGCGTGGGAAAAATCATAGTACATGTACAGCATGGGAAACATTGCTCTCAACCGTTCGGGTTTGAATGATTTCAAACCAACAAAAGGATGGTTGGAAAGATGGAAAATGAGCAACGGAATTCAATTTAAACGACAACACGGCAAAAAAATAGGATGCAGACGACTTTGGAGGTGAACACTTTTTTTGCGGGAGATTACCCATCAATGTCTGACATCAGTTTTCGAATAACTAGCGATCTATAGAATTTCTTGAAATTCGCTATAATTCCTTGATCCATTGGTTGAATCGGTGAAGTTGTGATCGGAGGAAGGAAAACAAGCTTAATATTTAAGTAAAAGTTGAAAGAGTGGATACTAATCATTGTTTTTATTTATTCTTCACATATATTCGTGCCGTGCTGATTTAACTAGCAGTTATATTTTTTCTTTTTCTGACAAGGGTACATCAGCCAACTCTGCTAATTGTTGATTTGCGGCTTCATTTATTATTTTACTAGCATCTACAGGCATAACTTCAGTGCTTGGTAAATTTACTGGCTGCGGTTTTCGTCGTATTAATCGTGCTAGTCTATCCTTGATTGCTAGGAATTCTTTACGGCATTATCACTAACAGCACCGATACGTTTAGCACAAACAAAGTCAATAGCTTTTATTCCAAGTTATTTTACAAACGTTTTTGCGTTTGAGGTTATCATACTAAATAGACCCTTAACAACATCACTGAGTCCACTGAGTCCATCGCCGTAGGTAACTTTATACATAGATGATTGTGAATGTATCACCTAATCATTACTAGTCCACGTTGGGTATTATGTATGATGTATGATTGTATTGTCGCTGATCTAAGGGCATACCCTCAATCACTATGGTAATCGTCGATTTCATCAATGAGGAACCGATAAACATTATTATCCATGATACCTCCTGTAAATAATCTCTGAATAATCAACAGCTGCTTCATTAATGATTTCTGGAGAGTTAGAACCTGCTCGTTTTCCGCCAATTAAAATCTATGTCGTCAACATCAGCAGGTATGTTGCTAGGATATGGACTATTAATACCACTTCCCCTGGTATCTGAACCAATACCACTTCCTGTGGCACCGGATGTGTCCTTTTGTTTTCCTTTCTCGCCGGATGGATTTTGTCTAAATTGTTCTAATTGTTTTGGTATATATCGTTTTTTTATAATTTTCCTTCCATGCTCTTGAAGTTTTCCCTTCTGCTTTTGCTTTTTCAAGTTGCTGCTTCATTTTATCGTCTCTCAATATGCTTACTTGGTTTGCTTGTTCGATATGCTCATATACTATTTAGTTCAAAAATGTCAAAATTGTTAACATCTTCCTCAGGTCTGATCTGCGGAGTATTAGTAACGACGCGATACACATCTTTGACCCAATCAGCAGATCTTATCGCTGGTCGTATATACTTACATCTTTCATGATATCCAAATGCGGCAATATCAATTAATTGGATTGGGTCCTTGCTAGCGGCAATACCTTCCGGTATAAATTTATTTATGATGTTAATTAAGGATCTTGGCGGAGGTTGTGGTTGAACTTAAGGCTGTGGTTGAGCAGGTTGCCCGATTGGTGGTTGAGTTGCTTGAAGATGGCCAGCAATATGAACAGGCAATGTATCAAGAGCGTTTTGTGCTGCCTCAGTTGCTGTAACAATTTTCTTGGTTGGTTCGACAATTGGTTCAAAAATCTGCTCTGTACCCTCTGTAAGATCCACCTGAAAATCCGGAGGCGGTTGTAGTTGCTGCTTGACATACATATGGATTACATAGCCTAACTTTTACGTGCATTGCTTTCATTTAGCTTAATCGGCACAAAAGACCCTTTGACTTTGTATTACACTTACTGTGATGTTAGTTTGAGTCTCACGGACGGGGAGATGTTTCTTAATTGCCTCTAGTCGCTGTCGAGCTAGTTTAGCTGTGTAACATTCCATTCTTGATATAATAATGATGATTTAATTAAATACACACTACATCAGCATGGACCGTGACGACAAAAATTGAGTGAGCGGGTGGATAAATACACAAAAACACAAGCGTCAAAAAATGAACAAACCCGATTAGAGATGTCTAGGTCGGCTAGAGGCTTCGGTTTGGCGTTATTTACCTTATATTTTCCTTTTCGTAAGAAGTTTTATTTTCGCGAACGGACCGTTCTAAAAGTTGTAGGGATCACCGTCCCTGCTGCTTATTTGGTCACGCTTATTAAAAATTAGGAAAGGCCTCCAATAAATTTTTTGCGCGTTATATAATGAAAAGACGATGTTGCATTCAAATCGAGCGATAAGTCATTGATGTCAGGATTTGGATGTATAGTGTCAGAAACTGAACTGGAGTTCATGAAGGTCAAACTTATAATTTACAAACGTTTTAGTTGAAGCATATTACAGTTGGAGTATTATATCATGTTTTTAAATTATTCAGAATTACGTTTCCCAAATTATAATTAGCTAATAGTTCGCATTGTGTTAGGACAGAAGCTACTGCCATTTTATTTCAATGTGTAAGTCAATTTACGTTTGCAAATTTATTTGGAGCAGACAGCAGGAACCAAGAGGTTAGATGCAAAAACACTGAAGCTCAAAATAACATCACAGTTTAGTACAACGTTAAAGGGTCTTTTGTGTCGATTAAGCTAAAAGGAACCAATGCACGTAAAACTTAGGCTATGTAATGCATAATTCAAGCGAGATTTCAAACCAGGCTGTAGGCAGTCATAACATGTGTCAGCTTGTGTGTCAGGTATTGTTTTAACTTCGTTTACCTCTGACATTGTATGCATCATTATCGCTCACATAAACCTGCCACAGTACTTTCTAACCGTAATTGACGTATTCCAGTGCATGTTAGGAATGTATATGCTAAATTGTATTTCCAAACTGGAAGTGAGTTTCAGTGACGTAAAACTGAAATTCGAGATCAAAATTAATTTGTGTTCATATTCGACTTTTAATGTTTTGGTTCACTGTGAAAATATATTAAATATAGAAACCGTAAAGATTGCACTAAACCTAAAATCGGTTACAGAAGGTTAGTCTGATAAATAAATCTCAAGCAAGGTGAAAACAATTTAAAACGGGATCATCATTAAAACTTTGTGTTTTCTCCCTTTGCCTTTGCACACCGTTGGATAAGTCTTCATAAATATCGAAATTGGAAGATAATTTTTTTTATATTGAAAAGTCTTGCCAAATTTACACTGTATTATAAAGCTGTCATTACTGCTTTTTGGACAAACGGGTCATTACATCCAAAGCAAAATCCCATATTCACTTACTATGTAAATTAAGATCTATATGATGTCCTTTATCCCATATTCACTTACTATGCAACTTATGATTTATATGATGTTCCATATACCATATTAACTTAATATGCAACTTAAGATCTATATGATGTTCTTTATCCCATATTAATCTACTGTGCAGCTTAAGGTATATGTGATGTCCTGTTTACCATGTTAACTTAATATGCAACTTAAGAGACGATTTGAACACTGTCGATTCCTTTGTGTTCCTTTTGAAGCACATTGCTATGAGTAATCAAATACTGTTATAAATTAAAAAATCAAGGAAACATAAATTTAAATCGTTTAGGAATATTTTATAATCGTACCATTTTCAGCTGGATGTGCAATTGTATAATAATAATACTGCATTTTACCGATACGACGAATATACCTTGAATAATGTTATAGTGTGACATTTCATTAACTTCGAAAACTTGAAACAAATTAAAGCAACTTCATACAGATATCATTTTGTTCGCTATTAAACAATTTCACCGATTTAGAGAGCCTCAGTGATTAGCATTCACACGGTGCATGCAAACAGCTGGATTCCATCGTCACACCCATTGTTCGATTTGTTGCAATACAAGTGTATGCTCTAGACATGTCTGAAACAAAGGTTTTGATTCTGTGTTTTTTATCCTCGACATTGATGTAATAACTCTCCCACCAATATGTATATTTCAGAAGCAATCGGCAGAACACTTGACTGTTAATGTTTAATATCCTTAAGGTCAATAACTCTTACGTTAATAATTCATTGTTGCTGCAACGCTGGGTTAATTCTCCGCAGTCCTTACCTCACATATGTATAATCAAATTTGTTAAATGTTTTCAGTTCATAAGCAGAAAGGCTTTGAAGAACGTGCGCCACCTTGCGCAGAGGATATTACCAATTTTGTTTAGATGGTTACTTTTCGTCATCTGAAGAGAGGCTATATGCAAATATTATAAAACGCAGTGAGTTCAATTAACGGTCGAGTCACAGGGCAATTAAGTTGCTAATTAGCTTAATCAGACTTGTATCTTACAAAGACGTTTATATTTGTGTTAATAACTAAACTGAACCAATATTAACATATCAATTTTGCAGATAAAGTATGAATGTTATGTATTTTGGCGTGTGTTCCTTCCATATATTATAAATCTTGGAAGTAAAAGGATCAGCAGTGAAGGCGAAGAGACCAACTCCATTTTGTAGAAACCAAAACTTCCTACGAAAATGAAAAATAAGGTCAATAACGTCAAAAAGAGGCCTCAAACGTACCGAAACTTTCTCTAATTGGATTAGCATAGTTTGTTACTGTATTTTTATCCTCGGTGTGTGCAAGTATGCATGCGAGTTTACCCACCGCGACATTTATTTGTGATTGTGCCCTCCCTGGCTATTTGAATTAGATCAATTTCTCAACGAAACAATTTTTCAAGAACTACACGATATCTTGATCTAGGATTACGTAAATGTATTGTTATAAATAAATATTCTGAATTGCTGACATAATGTAATAGAAGTACTGCGTACGATGCATCATGGGGCGAATGGATAAACAAACAAGAAATGTTACACTATTATTCTGAATCTGGCGACGTTGAAATCACATATATTTCTTGCAAAAATAATCAAATATCAAAATTATCGTCAGCACCATCTGTATATGATCTCGTGACATGACATAAGACTGTTTATCTAAACAGACCAGGTTCCAGTGGGACGGTGGTTTTTTTCTGGGGTTTTCCCGGGTTCTTCCTCCAACATTAATACTGGCCACCATCTATAGCCTATCGTGTGCTGTAAAATGGCGTTAAACCCTGCAACTAAACGGACCAGGAGGTTTTGATAAAACAACTCATGATATTGCATTATTTCGGCAGAGTTCAGTTGATATGGTTGATTTAACAACTATACACAGACGCGGAGGCGAAATGAACGAAGGAGTAAAATCATGTACTTATCATATATTGTTCTGATGAAAAGGACGCCTGACCGAATGGGCGAGAAATATATTCCAAGGACTATTATTTGTGATGCAATATGCACAGTTTCTAGAGATATATTACAAATATTACTCGACTGGTTATCGCTGAAGAATAGAGACGTGGTCATGTGTAGTGATCATGGTCAACCAGCGCCTTTAGTTAGTTGTCTCTACACGAATGACTAAACGTTTGTTGATTATTATGATGAGCTAACTGATGATCATAAGGCGCCTGATTAAGAGAGTTTAAAAAATTAATCAGACTACATCCGAATAAAATTCAGTGTGGCTTCATATGTGAGATAATTGCAGAACCCCACACGGATTTATAACGATGTATGTACAAGATCCTAGATCCACCGCCTACCCTGCTGATTCGTGGGTTGTAGAATTGGCCAGACGTGCCTCACCACGTGTCGTAAAAGGCGACTAAGTAGAGGCAACATGTTTGCCATAAGTTGCGACCCGTATAGGGGGAGGAAAGGATCATGGGGTAGTTGAGCGGAGGCTTTTCCGATGCAATACACTGATTTGGCCTCTACTTCTCTTAGACGGGTGGTCGGGATGAACCCGGTCTCGACAAATCGGCTGGTCACGCCGAGTCCTTGGATGTCTTTATTTACTTGCTCACCTTCTCTATCTTTCTTGTATCTCTCTTGATACCACCATTGTCCCTACATTCTATCCCTTTAGCTTTCACTTTCCCAAATTTTAGAAGACTTCCTAGAAGGCGATGGCTTAACGGGTCAATCGGGAGGTAATTATACCGACCCTTGAAGGAAACTTCACGGGTAAGTCCCAGGTAATGTTATCTACTGAGTATAGCATCTGTGTATCCCTGGCACTTGAATAGTGTCCCCTTGGCGGGTCCCATGGTAGCCGGGGAGCATGGGTCGTGTACTTTTAACAAACAGTCATGGAAACTTCCACAACACAAAAATAACAAACGTACCAAGCCACTGTCTGACTCAAATGACTCATTTCCCCGCTTCATGGTTATTCAATTTAAGGATTATTCTAAACAACTAGCTGCACTGTCTCCATTTGTTATTAAAAAAAAACAATTTTGGGATCTATTGGCACACCAAAAAGTGTGAAAAAAAACTAAAATAGCGTTGTATTCTTGTTGAATGTGAGCTAAAGGGTCAAACAGACAATATCACGAAAATGAAAACCTTTCTCGATATTCCAGTGACCTCAGTCGCCCACACTACACTGAGTTCGTCCAAAGGCGTAATGCGCTGTCGTGACTTGGCTGGAGTCACCGACACAGATATCATCGAAGGGATGAAACATGAAAGTGTCACTGCAGTGCGTAGAATATGTACTGAACGTAATAACAATCTGCAGGACACCAACATATTTGTACTTACTTAAGGTCGAGATATACATACCAAACCCCCTTCGATGCTATAAATGTAAAAAATACGGCCATCACGAAGACCGATTTTCCAAAGTCAAAGTACGTGGCCGATGCGGAGACCACTCTCATCAGGAAGCTGATTGTAGAGTAACTCCGCATTGTGCAACTGTGGCAATGAACATCACGCCAATTCCAAGGGTGTAAAGTTGACCTCCAAAATTCCTTACCCAGAGGCAAAAAAACTTGTCCAGAAGAAAAATCTCTTCCTGGCCCGTCTTTCTCCGCTGTCATGAAACACGATCCGAAAATCACCAAGGACACACAAACGGATCAACCCGATTTAATGACAATTAGTGTCAATATCCCTCATTACCAACCACATAAAAGCACAACATCAACCCAAACTACATTCAATAACAACCCATCACCAAAAGCACCAAGAAATAAACACAGAGCACAAACAAATAAGCAACAAAAGGGGTCAGATGACCCCATTAAACTTTACAACAAGTATGGAGACTTTGAGAGCATGGATGCAGAAGAAACTGCTCCATGTACTCAAGGTTCATCCAAACCTAGTTAAACCAAATATACTCCCGTACTTCCTCCAGACAAATAACAGCATACATTTTCTCCGCAAATAGTCTAACCTAGCTCCAGAATCTCCAGCATAACTTTATAATGAAGAACACCATCATACAATGGAACTGTCGAGGACTTAAAGCCAACTATAATGATATTCATCTGCTTTTAAATGAACACGATCATGCAGTACTATGTTTACAGGAAACATTCCAGAAAGAGACAGATAAAATTACATTTAAAAGCTTTTCCCTGCTCAACACGTACTTTCAAAAACCTTACAGGGCCTCAGGAGGAGTCTCTGTTGTTGTGAACAATAGAACCCCTCATAGATCCATTCCTTTAAAGACAAATTACAAGCCATTGCTGTAAGCGTCACTCTACATCGAGTGATTACATTTTGCTCTATTTACTTACCACCAAACACCAACCTAGTACCAAACGAATTAGACAAACTTGTTCAACAACTTCCCGCGCCCGTCGTTTTACTCGGGGATTGTAATGCCCATAACATTCTATGGGGATCGAATCACATAAACGACAGAGGCCATAAAGTAGAAGATTTTATTTCTAGACACGATCTTTGTCTATATAACACTAACTCACCGACATATTTACACTCAGGAGCGGGTACGTACACGTGCATAGATCTGACAATTTGCTCTCCTACGCTGCTTTTGGACTATGAATGGAAGGTCGCTGATGACCTTCACAGCAGTGATCACTTTCCAAAAACTCTTGAAAATAAATCTAAAATTGATGACGCAATTCCACAATGGAATATAAAGAAGGCCGACTGGGCTTCGTTTGAAACATTATGTAAAACTAGACTAAATAATGATACAGTATTCAACGCTGTTAATCCTTTACAGCATTTCACTTCAATTCTAATTGCAATTGCAGATGAATCTATTCCTAAGTTCTTACCGAACAGTACGAAACCGCACAAAAACCACGGATAACCAAGGAATGCAAAGAAGCCACTAGACAACGCCGAGAAGCATTCAAACAATTCAACAATCGTCCAACGCCCAAAAATGTAAACAAATATCGTATTACCTGGGCTAAAGCTCGACGCACAAGCAAAGAAGATAAACGTTCATCCTGAAAGAAATATATTTCTTCTTTAAATTCTCGTTCCTCAGTGAAACAAGTTTGGGACACTATTCGAAACATAAATGGAAAGAGGAAACACAGTTCTATTAGACACCTGAAAACAAACAATAGTAACTGTAGTTCAAAACGTGACATAGCAAATATTCTTGCAGATAGTTTCTCAAAAATCTCATCATCATCTAATTATTCAGAACCTTTCGAAAATTAAAATCTCAAAAACAAAAGTCACGTTTAAAATTCATATCGAACAACTCTGAAAGCTATAACCAGCTGTTGTCTTTATTGGAGCTTAGGGAGGCTTTAGACAAGGCCCATGATACATCCACTGTGCCTGACGAAGTACATTACCAGTTCTTGAAACACCTCCCAGAATCGTCTCTGATATTAATTCTGAAAATCTTTAATGATTTATGGATTGCTGGTAATGTACATAAGAGCTGGAAAGAAGCAACAGTAATACCAATTCCCAAACCAGGTAAAGATATCGACGATCCTAACATCTATCGGCCCATTGCACTGACAAGCTGTGTGTGCAAAACTATGGAACGAATGATTAATTCTCGGCTTGTATGGTACTTGGAAAGTAACAATTTAATATCTCCTTTTCAAAGTGGCTTCTGGTCTGGTTGTAGTACCAACGATCATATGGTTAGACTGGAAACATTTATTCACGATGCATTTATCAAGAAGGAACATTTAGTAGCAGTCTTCTTTGATTTAGAAAAGGCCAATGACACAACTTGGAAGAACGGGATACTAAATGACCTGCATGATCCGGATCTAAAAGGCCGTCTGCCATCTTTCATATCAAATTTTCTCTCCGACAGAGAATTCAAAGTACGAGTGGGCTCTACCCTCTCCGATATGCACCAGCAAGAAATGGGTGTGCCCCAGGGCAGTATTGTATCTGTGACGCTTTTTAATATAAAAATCAATAACATCACCAAATGTTTAGCCCCCGGTGTGGATTGTTCATTATATGTTGACGATTTTTAAATTTGTTATCGATCAAAGCACATGCATACAAGTGAAAGGCAACTGCAACTAAATATCAACAAGATCCAAAATTGGGCCACTAATAACGGTTTCAAATTTTCAAAATCTAAATAAAACAGTATGCATGCATTTCTGTCAGTTGCGAAGACATAATGATGACCCTAAACTCACGCTGGACGGAACGCTTATTTCAGTTGTTGAGAAAACAAAGTTTTAGGGTATTATCTTCGACAGAAAACTGACTTTTATTCCACACATCAAGAATGTGAAAGCTAAATGCTTAAAAGCTTTAAATCTACTTAAAGTAATTGCGCACACTGACTGGGGTGCTGATAAAAAATTCCTCCTGAATTTGTATAGAACATTTATCCGCTCCATACTAGACTATGGATGCGTTGTTTATGGTTCAGCTAGGAAGTCATATTTGAAAATGCTTGACCCAATTCATCATCAGGGAATAAGACTCGCTGTGTGAGCATTTAAGACATCTCCATGTGAAAGCCTTCTATCGGAAGCGAATGAACAACCTTTATCGCATCGCAGATAAATGCTTTCTGCACAGTACGCTCTCAAATTAAGATCAAAGCCTCTGAACCCTGCTTTTTCGGCAATTTTTCAACCAAAATACAAAAAAAAATAAATAAACCAAATGCCATACCTTCATCTGGCACCAGAACATTATCCAGCCTTGACAATATCTCGAAAACGCCACCTTGGCTCCTTAAGCACCCCAAAGTGATTTTTACTTTACACGATGAGAAAAAATCTGAGACAAACCCTGCCATCTTCCATAACTCTTATCAAGAACTCCTCAACGATTTTAAAAATTACACTAAAATTAATAATGATGGATCAAAGGTCAAGGAAAAGGCTGCTGCGGCCTTCGTTAGTGGCAAACACATAACAAAAGATCGTTTGCCAAACGATACGTCCATTTTTCAGCGGAAATCAGAGCAATAGACCTTGCTTTGAAATTTATCGAACAAAAATGTATTTTAAATAGCATTATCTTCTGTGACTCACTCTCAGTGCTTCAGTCGCTACACAATATAAAACTGGAGAATCCAACATTAGTCAATCTCCTTGTCAAAACTACGGAGCTTAGTACCTCCTACAATATGGTATACTGTTGGTTACCTAGCCATATTGGTATAGAGGTAATGAAGAAGCTGACCGTGCTGCTAAGATGGCTCTATCCCAAGAACCATCGGATTTTAAATTACCGTTTACTGAATTTCAACCTTGTATCAAAAGTACCTACGTCAGAAGTGGCAGATGTCATGGGATGATGCAGTCAATAACAAACTTCATGACATCAAACTGAATGTACTCCTTCCTACAGAACTATTTGTATGGAGGAGGTTGTCATTGCAAGAATCAGATTTGGTCATTCATACATTACCCACTCCCACATACTAAAAGGTGAAGATCCACCAGAGTGCGTCTCTTGCAATGAACCATTCACTGTTAAGAACTTTATGACAGAGTGTTCCGACCTGCAACCTACGCGTGATAAGTACTATAATGTACATGACATGGAGGGGCTTTTTGATACTATACAAATCACTAGTATTTTAGATTTCCTGAAGGAAGTAAATCTTTATTTTAAACTTTAACTTGTATGCCATCACCTAGTGCATTTTTATCTAATGCAAATACCGCCCATTATTTTTCAACATCTTTTCATCAACATACCATTTACATCTACCTTTGATTAGGAAGCTTCATATTTAACCGTTACTAACATCTTACTATTTTATATTGAACTATTTGGTATTTTATATCGCTGGTCGATATCAAACCTTTAGTATTTTTAACCGTGTATAAATACAACCTATTGTATGGCGCTAAATAGCCTAAACGTGCTGCTGCGCCGTTAAAAATCAATCAAACAAACAAACAAACACACAAACAAACAAGATCCTAGATCAAGATATCGTGTAGGTCTTGATACAATCTTCGGTTAAGAAATAGGAGCTGGTCTGATATAATAATGTTTTGACTTAATTACTCACACATTACAGCAGCAGAGAAGGTGGGACCTCACTGAAACGTCTCGGTGAGTAAACAAACATACATACAAACCTTGAAATAAAAGAACGTCAAAAGATAAAGTAACAACATAAGCTTACCCAATTAGATAAACTCTCGATCAGTTAGAAGCTTCGGTTTGGTGTTGTTGACCTAGCATTTTTCATTATCGTAGAAAGCTTTCTTTAGGTAAATGACATTTCAGTGAAAGGTATGTTCACCCTCTCTGCTGTTGAAAGACAATAACAAATAAAATGAAGCAATTTTGGAGAAATTCCACTCAGTGAAACAATTGAAGTCTTGAATGCTAAATAAAAGCTTACTCGTATTCGTGATCCAGAGAGAAAATGAGTCATATCGTTTACAATTGTATGGATCAGTCATGTTGCAAGAGGCTTCTAGTGTTTACTTTTAAAATTGAGCGAAACCTTGTTTCCATGTGGCAATATAGTCCTTTCTGGCAGGAGAAAACGTCTGGTCAAGACCAAATATTTTTTTATAGGAATGTGTGTGTGTGTGTGTGTGTGTGTGTGTGTGTGTGTGTGTGCGTGTCGGGAGGTGGGTTTTAAAGTAGCTTTACCAACATGCGTGATATCGCTACGATGCATGCAGTGTGGCAGTTTATGTTGATGCCTAGCACTGGGTATCATGCCGCAGATATGTAGCATTTTTCCCACCAGGTCACATTATCCTGCCTCCAGGTCGACCAGTAGCAACAGCTGCTAGTACCATTTGTAAAAGTCTTTGGAATGACTCGGCCGGTGTTCTAACATGCGATTTAAAGCATCTGAGCCGGACCCTCAAACCACTTACGCCGACTGTGAGGTTCGTATTGGATTGGACTTTTCCATTATTATATCATCGTTGCCGCTCATTGTTGATGTTCATCTATCTAGAATCATTTCATGGCCATATATAACTGCATATCCACCACAAACAATATAACGAACATGTAGAACACGTCACAAACATTTGTTTCTTGATATACAAGCAAAGAGAAACGATTTAATGATAATGCTAATAGCTGTGGAAAAAGTAACAATTGTTACACCTTATTCTTCAAACTACCGTTTTTCCCATTCATATAATGGCAACTTTTCTTTAATTATTGATGAAATGTTATTAACGTTCTCCCTGTAATTACATTATGTTTCTATTAAACGGCCACATATGTGTCATATTTGACTTCAAAATTTTTTACATAAAATCATTCAAGTAATCTTGTTATATGTAATGTTGTCAAGAATAAAAAGATCTGTTTTCGTTGATCATATTTTTTGAATATATAACATCAACAGCAGTCACGTATTATCTTAGCCCATTACTGCTTGATATGTTAGCAATATGCGAACATTTATTTCTCTAGGCATAGATGAAGTTCTAGTTTTTTTAAAAACTTGAAATGAAGAATCAATATTTTATTTATTTAATTTCTGTTTTTTATAACAAGTAACAAATCTTTGTCAGCTACACGTTTTGTTATCTGTTCAATAAATGTATTTTCTCCAAATAGAGTTATTTCTGTTGGTGACACTTCTTAATCCCGTTCATTTTATTATTTTCCACCCTAAGCCAACTTCGTCACTAGCTAAATAGTTTAATGATTACCTTGAAAGGGAGTGGCTTGCTAACTTAGGATGTTGAATATCAGATTTAAGAAATCATTTCGCGATACAATATTCATTTGTAAGTAGTTCTTTTCATAGTTTGATTTCCTAAATCTCATGTGGCAAACGCCTGAAAGTCTCTGCAGTTTCTCTAGTGGATTTTTTTATATATCGGTGATTGATTTGGCTTACTGTCTGGACCAATTGCTTCCTCGGTTCACATTAGCGCTGCAACTTGTTCACTGTGGCCTTTGAAGTCTTTTAATAACCTCGGCACGTTCGACAGCTACCTTTGTGAGTTTAATCAATGGCACAAATGTATGTTTAACCCAGTTGCGAGTTCTTGTAGTGCAGAACATCTGTAAGCTATGATGTCTTTGTCGAATATGTATATATGTTACTTTGTTTATTTTAAATTCACACTTCCATATCTAGACTCGAACTATATTTATCCGGTTAGTTCCAGTAAAATCAACGGTGAGAAAAACCTATACGTATCCGATGCAACCTGCGCACACATTTCACGAAATTTATCCCATGTATAGTCAGCATCACACAAAGTCTAATGAATGTTTCCAATATAATTCGCGTCAATTCTCCAAAATATCGTCCACATGTTAAGATCTCACAGATTACATTTGATAAATGTTATCCATATCGTTGATATCGTTGGATCAAATAGATTCCGTCAGTGATTTTGTGCCAGACTCATGAAAATATTTTTACGGGATCGCCTTGATTTTCAAGCATTACATCATCATAGACGAAAAACAAATTGATTTTGTTTTGTATCCAAATTATCAATGGTAGGCGCCTTTTCAATTGTGGACAATAATTCGATGGGCTCGTGATCATACCATTTTCAAAGATCGTCTGCTACTCAACCCATTTTGAACATATTTTAAAACATCATAACTCGGTTGGTCATTAAACGGTGGTGCGATCACAAAACCGATCACAGATTAACCATCGAACAACCACCATATGCAGTGACAGTTCGTTTTCTTTTCTTCATATACTTGCATGATCAATGCTTAGTGCGCGAATTGAGTTTAGAAACATTGTTCCATCACATGCTTTGACGGTTTAGGTGATACGTGTGCGGAAAAAAATCGATTTTCTTTTTGTGTATGACAGCAAATACTGCAAATCAAACTCGTGTTCAAATACGTAATGGAAGAGGGATGAACACAGGAACTTGAGCGCGATGTGGAACAAAGAAGTTTACTTTTGTTTGATGGATTATGAAAGTTACCAGGGGCACTGTGGAGTATGTATCCGGTTGAAAAAAAACACCTACCTGGATAAAATTAATATTGGCCTATTACAAGCCTTGATATACGACTCGATTCTAACAATGAACCAATGCCTGACGAAGTACTTTTCACACGCGTTGACGTTGAACTTTACATACATGACCATGCTTATAATGAGCGGTCTAATGAGCGTGTAGTACGATATCCATTGGTCATATAATAGTTTAACAAAGTCACATATACGAATATAATAAAACCGGCCAATGCTAGTACACAAAAACAAAAAGTTACTGTTACTCAGAAAATTATTTCACAGACATCACCATTAGAACCACTCGGAGACAAGTTTGTTCAGTGTCTGTATGTATTTACCTGGAGAGTTAGAAGGTGGGTAACAATGTCGTACAACTGATTCATAATGGTCTGTATAATTTGTTTTCGATATTGGAACAGACTAATATTCATGAACAACCAACCGGTGGTATCATCACTTGGTAAAGCACAGCCTCCCAGCTGAGCTGAGTATTGTGTGAGAGGACTTGCAAGTCATTCAGCAAATACGGAGCTGACACCAGTAATTATTTTGACACGTTAACCAGTATCAATCCTAACAAGTATCAATTAATTCTCCATGGTTTTCCCAAACACGGCATTGTTTATAAGTGTGAAAAAGTCCTTTTCAAAGGCATTAGTGGTGTCTGTGCGTAGGCCAGTCTTCATATGAATGTACGGGATCATTCAAGGTTGCTGCTGACGAAATCCAATCACTAGATCGATACTGGCTGCTCGCATTCCCAATCGCAAAACAACTGCATATGTCGCGCTCGTAATACGTAATTGTGTCTGGTTATAAAGCATATTACCAGTTTGGTACATTCAGTGTATTTTCGTCCGGACTCATCATCTGCACTTGAGGGTGGGGTGCTAAGGGATAATCGTTGTATGCCTCCTGTAAATGTTCGTGATATTCCACGTCAGTCTCTAAGAAGTATCCATGGTCAGTGTTGTAGTTGTCATCGTACTCGTGTTTTTGTACCGATTGTGTGAAGGATCGATACAAAGAAATTCCACAGCCGGAAATGGGTGCATTATTGCCACAAAAAACGGTGATTCTTATCTAGATATATAACGTAACTGTTCGGGTCAGCGTGGTCATGCATGTCTACGTTTGGATTGCTGTCATGACTTGACATCGATATTCTTCCACTAAGTGATCGCTCGATAAACAAATGCTGATAAATGTCAGTTAGCAATTCTAGCTCGAGTTTGATTTTGGACAAAATGCATCCCAACCCAAACTCGGCATGGTAGTGTCACAAAATTTATAAAACACAATAGCAGTGTGTATATATATAATACCAAGGCTTTGGACTCGAATGCAGACCAAACGTTTTCTGAATATTCGTACCCAGACGTGTTATGAGGAAACACTGGGATTTGTATTTTATTGAGGTAAAGTCTCAACTGCAAATTACATGCGTTGTTTAAGCACCTTTGTACGCACCAGTGATGTGAAAATGATAACGCACTTTGCAAACAGGACTTTTAGTTCCATCTTTGAAAGGGCTTTCCTCTTTATCGGTGGAAGAACATTACCCTTCAGTGAAATATCTTTTTACAAATCAGGAAATTAGTGGCTGCCGTACACTCATGAATGATATCACCAGTTATAATCATGTCTGCTGATGAATAGAAATGCTGTCTAATCAATTTTACCGTAACTTCAATGGATCTGAGAATAACTTCAAATATGTTTAGAGAACTAGCGCTCAATGCACGATAAAGGACTGACTGCTCTGTTTTTTACATTATACCGAACTTCTGGATAACATAATCTGCATGGGATTTGTTCAGCGATTGATTAATATATGTTTGATTAATATTATCATAATCTGAGCTGGGCGTTGAAACTTCTACTAAAACAAAAAGCATTTAAAATCCGTGTAGATAATGTCTTTCGTTTTACTGCAGCACACTTGACTGTATTTTACTAGGCTTGGGCATGATTGTTTGCTGTGGACTTTTCCCTGTTACCACCAAAGTGAAAGTAATGACTCGTGAGCAGTTGTTGAGTCTTTTATGTAACGCAGCAGCAGCAGTAAATTAATTTGTGTTCGTCCATTCTGTCTATGGACCGACTTTGTCAGCGGATAACACATTAACAGCGATACATGGGTACTTCAGTGTATCTTTGGTAACTTGCACGGGACATTCAACATAGCCAACGTTATGCTCACCAGGATGCTGCTTACATTTTCGAGGCATATGTTGGTGCTAACTAGCCAGATATAGCCCGACACAATTGCCCATTCAAAATATATGTTGATAAAGTTCCTTGTAAATACTCCAGTTTGGTGTTGCTATGTAACTGGATCCATGAAACGGCTAATACGGTGAAAGATGTACATCGACGTTGGTACACTTTGTCAAGTCCATCCCTATCAAGTATTGGAGCAATTCTAACAATGTTTTCAGACTTGAATTTTATAAGATATCGTTCATTTCATCACTGATTGCACTGCTATAATTACGGTTCAGGATTACCAAAGCACAACCAAGAATTCACGGAGTTGTAGTTTCCATCCTTGTCAAGACTTAGCAGTTCGCTACAAAACATATCTGCTTTGACCCTCAGCGTGATCAAAGTTGTGTAACATCGTCTAATACAGCAAGTATGTAAATTTTTCGTATACCCTAGGTATTGGGATATTGTAATCATTTCTAAATTGTTTTAGTTATGTCAGCGTTTATTTATTTGTAATCGTTATTGTTGCTGCTGTTGTTGGTGGTGGATTATAAATCTGGGTCTCAGTATTTCAAGTCCACCAGTCTTTCTCAAACGGCTTTGTACGTATATTCCATGCTGCCTTGCGAGCTTTTAGCTGTCGCACAGTATGCATTCTTATACTTGGGTAAAGATGAAGCGTCTCTCTAACTGGGAGGGTTTGTAGATGGTTTGTTGTACTTTTGTATTTTTTTAGGATCAGAAACTGCAGTTGCTTTAGTCATGGTAATAATTTCCTTTATTTTTGTTTTATTGTTTTGTTATTTGTGTTGCATCTATCTGTGCTTGTGCAGAACATTTGTTTGGTTTTAATTATATATGCGCATTTTATAGTGTTCACGAACAGATCCCGTGACTAGCGAAGCTGATTTTGTGATTTGACTCCGATGACACATTTATGACATGACAGTGCCCTTGGACCACTGTTTTACATAACTCATAATGGCATTTTCGGCCACAAAGTTGGTATATTTCAGGGCAGACAGCTTTGCATTTGTTGTATTTCAATGCCATGGAGCTTCTGATCAATACATGCGAGCGTTTTATCTATATCGAAAAAGCGCGACGAATGCATAGTGTCCGTCGCTGCTGTATTATCATCTGCGCTGCAATGTCTTTAAGACTGAAAGGATATGAAACATCATAAAATATACCATCAACATCATCGTCTAGCGGATATATGGTAAATCGAAGTTTAAAGTTTACAAACAGGCATTCTCAGATAAAATACCTCGTGACTCAAAAGATGAAGCCGGTGGTGCAAAAGCTCCACTTTAATACTACTAGCACCTTACTAGATAAGTATATTACCAGATGCAACATTTTTTATATATGTATATGTACTTGAAGAAATTTGATAGGATACTCCATCTAATGTCTCTACTTATGAGATGATCCAATATCTGATTAGAAATTTGCACATTTATCTTAAGCAATTTACACAGATTTAGATAAAACAAATCAAACTTTGATCGTTAGTAAAATCTTAATATAGTGCACGGTTTTTTAACGTTGAAGGAGTACAGTCGAGCTCCTGCCGGACTTAGACTTTCAGGCTAGTGACCTAATTGTGGTATTGTAATAATAGATACGAAACTAAAGTTCTCATCAAAAATCTATAAAATGTACAAAAGAGAGATGAAAAAGATATTCCTAGTTTGGCAATCAGCCGAACAAGACCAGAACGATCGTCTCCTATATTATCATGGTATAGTGTTTTACCTTGCTTTGACAATGTTTTTATAACCAGCGATCTGTAAGTACGAGAAACACCTGAAAAAGATACATGTCAGCGTGAACGTATATGCGATGGAGTTACATGTAGGTTGCATGCATTTTAAGTTTGACCTTGATGTAAATTTAAATTGGAGCAAGAGACAAATTTTCAGAGTCTAAGTAATATACGTATATGTATAATATATATTACAAATAGTCAATACAACCAGCTTTAATCGTACAAGAAGGATTGGGATGGATTGGTAGAGAATTCTTCAGATGCAAAATAAACATACACATGTGGACAGTTTCTAAATTCTGACTTAGAACTTAAGAAAAACCGGGTAATAGATAAGAAAATCGAACTTGGAACGTAATAGAAAACAAACCACATATTATAATTTCAAATGTAGTTATATTGAAACGTTTGTTTATAATCATCCAAAGCTAAAGGTGCACATACCTAAACATATACTTTTTTTTCGCCTTCAATATAAGTATCTGCCTGGCTAATTCATGCATAATACATTTTTTTGACAAAGTTTGTCCTCTAATTGAAATAAATCTCGAATGCATATCAGAAGGAAAAAAAACTTAGCTGCCAATGGGATCCAAGGTATCACGCATGCGGCTTTAAAAAGAACGTGACGCTTATGTAAAATCTTATATAGATTAGGTAGCAGTTTGAGCAGGGAACATACATACATACATACATACATACATACATTCATACATACATACATACATACATACATACATACATACATACATACATGCGTGATTGAATATGTAAACAAGCATAAACATATACATTTTTATAACAAAATTAAGTTTCAGATACATTTAAGTTCTTCAATTGTTCAGAAACAGTGAAAATAGTAACCAGAATACATGCACCCAGCACAAGGCAATATCATACCTCACTTAATTTAAATATTACTTGGTAATAGATATAGCAACCTCAATCAACTCAAAGCCAAGTCCCTGACAGTAATACAAGACAAAGCACATGCAAGAGACGCATACACTAATGAACATCATACATTTTAGGGGGACATGAAATAAATGACCCAACTTATTGACCTTAGTGGCAAAGGTCATCAATGATTCAAAACTTAGTAAGCGAGAAGTAAAATAAGGAAACTAGTTAATAAGAATTGAGAGAAGCTACAAAGGGGAACCTAGATCAATCTTCTCACAAATTATTTTATGAGGACAATTATATTACGTCGTTTAGGAAAATATATATTACACCAAAAAGGAGAAGAGCAGTGATCACATATATACAATCCTTTAGTTGGTGCACCGCAGATATTACATACTTCTGACAGAGTGTCAGGTGTAAGATGAAGTTGTTTGCACCTACCTGCAACCTGTACAATTGACAAATGTTGGTATACCTTTATTCTGCATTCTTTTACGTTCGCTGACATTTATTTGTATGTTGTACTTGTGGAGATCGTACGTTGTCTAAGCATGTTGCTGAACTTGTGTGTGTGTGTGTGTGTGTGTGTGTGTGTGTGTGTGTGTGTGTGTGTGTGTGAATGTATGTGTGTGTGATCTTGATTTTTAACGTAGCTTTAACAACAATTTCAGTCATATCGTTACGATGTCTGCAGTGTGGCAGTTTATAATGATGTCTGCATCGGGGCATCATCATGCCGCATACACATAGCATGATGTCCTACCCAGTTACATTGTCCTAACTCTCACCTCATTCCTGAATATGCACAATAGAAAAACAAATGTAGATATTTTCAAAGCTATGACCTGAAAATTAACAAATGAGTGCAGGAATAGTTACGCATAAACCCCTATAAATGATATTAAAATCGTCCTTCGTGCATAATAAAAAAGAAATGTACTTTTTGACTTTCCAGTGTGACTTTATCTAACGTTTGATCATCTTAGATAGCTAAAGATGTACATATTCAAACATCCACTTGCTATGGTTCTGTACACGTTATTATGTATCTGGCCCACTAAGTTATGCTTCTGTACACGTTATTATGTATCTGGTCCACTAAGTTCTGCTTCTGTACACGTTATTATGTATCTGGCCCACTACGTTATGCTTCTGTACACGTTATTATGTATCTGTCCCACTAAGTTCTGCTACTGTACACGTTATTATGTATCTGGCCCACTAAGTTCTGCTACTGTACACGTTATTATGTATCTGGCCCACTAAGTTCTGCTACTGTACACGTTATTATGTATCTGGCCCACTAAGTTATGCTCCTGTACAAGTTATCATGTATCTGGCCCACTACGTTATGCTTAATAAATTTGACAAAGTTGGTACTTTAATATAAACAAAAATCTCCAATTCCAACCACAAGAGAACAGAACGCTTATTTTGGCATTTAAATCGCAGGCATCACGTACATTGCATATTAAGAAAAAACGTAATGATTTGTAAAATCTTGTATAAATTAGGTGACAGTGTATGTATGTATGTATGTATGTATGTATGTATGTATGTATGTATGTATGTATGTATGTATGTATGTATGTATGGTTGTATGGATGGTTGTATGTATGATTGTATGTATGGTTGTATGTATGTGTGTATGGTTGCATGCATGCATACAGGCACGCACACAGCCCCACAGGCGCACGTAATTATGTCCGTCCGTATGCATGTATACGTGTACAGTATTTGCTGTAGGTACACACACACACACACACACACACACACACACACACACACACATACATACATACATACATACATACATACATACATACATACATACATACATACATGGAAAAACGCCCCATTATGATACATTTTTTTAGAATAGGAATAGTTTTAATTTAACTTTTGGATGCTAACATCCTAAATACTCTTTCTCGGTGCAGCTCCCGTACTGCACAAAGAACCCAAATTCATGGGAAAATAAACCATTTGGAATGATTTTCAAGATTAAATAACTAAACTAAAAATAGACGACCTAACTTGAGACGGGAGAAGTACAGCCAAAAATATAAAAAATGTACAGATCCCGACTCAAGATCAGTCGGACTATATGAAGATAAATATAGAAAGTAAAGTGAGACACAGTAAAAAAATATCTAAATAAAACACCTCACTTTACCGAAATTCAAAATTAAGTAAAAATAAACGTATGTACTATCTTTAAAAAAAATTATGAAAATGATAACCAAATTAGAGGTAGAAATCATGAAATAAGACAAATGGTCAAATTTTAACGAAAAGGTTATCCTAACAAGAAAACAATGTATATATACATATATAGCACACAGACAAACAGCACCAACATTAATAGCAAACACGGGATATAGGCGACCACTAGCCATGGTCAAACCAAAATTATTAAGAAAGTGGATCCGAAGGAGGGTAGATAAATCACACCTCGGAAAACCCTTTTATAGTAACACTAGGGAATTAAAGAATAAAAATACCCCTTTCAAACTTTTATATAATCCCGATGGGAAAAACTAAATTTAAGGAAATTTAAAGAAAGAAAGAAAAAAAAAAACACAGCAACATAAACTACATATCGGGGGGGAGCATAAACACACATAAAATCTTTTACATTTTTTTATGGGGGGAGGGGGCATCTTTCTGGTGCCCCAACAAATAAATTAAAAGAATATTAAATTTACACAGCGTATTTTCATGAAGTTTGAATACCTTTTCTGAGCAGAATACAAGAGGGCAAGTCGATATTATCCGCGGAATACCTTTTCTGAGCAGAATACAAGAGGGCAAGTCGATATTATCCGCGGAATACCTTTTCTGAGCAGAATACAAGAGGGCAAGTCGATATTATCCGCGGAATACCTTTTCTGAGCAGAATACAAGAGGGCAAGTCGATATTATCCGCGGCTGGTTGTGGGTTATGAACTAAGACAAATAAAAATGTTTACATGCGGTGCATGAATACAGATATGTTTTTAAGGGCTGTGTTGTGATTGTTGCGTCCGAGGTACACAGTTTATACGCGTGAGCAAAGTAAAATAACAACATAAAACGTCGCATAGTAATGAGGTATTCTAACATTTATTATATGGATGTTATATGAAATTGACACTTAATAATTAATATTTATTACAAGAAACTTTCATTTCATCAGTTCCAACTTTGAAAAAATACCCCCTGTATCAAATACCTCCTAAATATGGACACTCGCGGATAATTAAGTAATAAACTTTCAAATTCACGGATTCTTTAAAATTGTATTTTTCTGTCTTGGAAATATGGTATGTTCTGCAGTGAAATTTGCTTATAGATTAGTGTGTTGACATAAATGATCGATTCTGGCTGGTAAGTGCATTATTTGTCAATAACTGGGCACAGTGGAGATGCTTAATAAAATTAGAATAAAGCATGTTTGACAAAACACATTTCTGGCTCTTACTAAGTTTTCCGTAGTTGTTATGAGAGTTTGGAGGTTATACAGTGTATACGTCTATAGTCTACGTGCATGGATCTGTGTTTTCTGTCATAATTAATTCACACAGCATTGTTAATGTTATCCTATATGAAGCACAGTCAGTTTTAAGATCAGTGTTATTAAACAGAATAGAATTTATTTCACACGAAGTTTTAAAACTAGTTCAGTTGCTTTAAATACATTTAATGACGCTGACCTGAATATGTACTGAGATAGGCCTGCATATATGATAAAACTAATCAATGCTGTGTGGAACGATGTAGCATCACACCAAATAGCTTGACATATATTCGTGTGTCTTTGTCTCTCTCGAAATGTTTTATATGGTGTGTTCTCAAAGATGGATTGACCTTAATTTACTATGTTTCTGTTAAATATTTGTTGCTGTTGTTGTTGTTTTTTGATATCAGAAACAAATAAGTCAGGCACAGCAGAAGACAAGGACTTCTGTTTTTAAAAGTACTTCTGAGCGCGTTTGGATTCCTTAACTGAGACGACTGGTCCGAGGTTATTATAATGAGATATAAAAAATAAGGTTAGCAACACAGCTAGACTTCTCTGTCGCATGTGATATATATATATATCTATATATATATATATATATATATATATATATATATATATATATATATATATATATATATATATATATATATATATATATATATATATGGAATTTTATGAATGGGAGTCATTAATGTTGGTGTAATGATTTTTTTTCTTTACATCAAATGGTCAAAATCGTGCTTTGGGTGGTGGTTCTGGCTTTTGGTAGAGTAATCTAAATAGATGGATATATTCAAACGAAATAATTTATGTCACGTTAAATCTGTAAACTTTCATACTTATTTATATATAAAAAATACCAGCAGTTATGGTGTATAAAAGAAATGTTTACGTATGGCTATTTGTGTGACAAATAGTCCCATCATAATGAAATAGCAATACAAGTAAGTACAATAATAAGGCAAGGTCTGTTATTCCCAATAAAGTATCTAGATCAGTAATAATTATATTATGTAGGTATAGTGTATCTTTAATTATCCTGCGTAAAGCCCATTGTATTACAAACGGTTTGAGTGTGAGTAAGAAAAAAATGAACACGGAAGTAATTATAAGAAATAAACATCTGAATTTGACAATTTCACAAAGATAACTTTTCAGTTTTTATGTCCAAAGTTACAGCGACGTCATTTGGGGAGGGCGACAAATTTACATGTGCTGTAATATTGCTGTTACCTAAAGACGAAAATTAACAAGAACGTCATGATTTGCCCCCTCCCCATCCGAAAAAAAATTGAAATGACCTCCCTGCTAAGTTTTATTTTAACCCGGAGGACGAGGGAAAAACTAGAGGTGGACGCTTCACACCTTCATATTTATCTGTGTTAGCTATATAAATTGATATAATAAATGTCTTCCTTTGAGAAAGCCTTTGACATAATGTGATACAATCATTTAAGACAAGACTTCATTCTTGCGTGTCTTTCATTATATGCCTTGTTTTGAAGGGAATTTACGACGTTAAATCTTATCATTGTTCAGTCGCAATCAAGGGTCACTGTTACAGCTTGTAACACTTTAAAGCACGATTCAACATAACGTAATATTATGTAAATCTGGATCAAAACATACTCGTTCAAATCTGGGACTAAAACTCTGTACTTTTAGCCTCAGTTCATAAAGAAATTTTCCCAAGCATAACTAAGTGATACCTGACTAGCTATGGTATTTCACTGGCGGGTTTCTTACATCGAACAGTCCGTTTACAAAACGAAGTTTCATGAAGTTGGAGTGCATTCTGTGAGCGTAAGTAAAACTTGACGTTATTTAAAATGACCTTTAATTAGGAGGATAGATTATTTCTAATCATCATTAATTGAGTTTAGGAATTGTTGGAAATGTACGCTAAATGAATTTAATTTTGATATATCTTTGGTGAAATGGATGTGAACATTTCTGAAAAATTGGCAAAATTGGAAAAAATGACAAAAAACATTAAAGGCTGCAAAGAATCTAAGAATAATTTGGAAAAAATTTGTAAGCTACTATAGCTGCAAATTAAAGCATCTTTGTCGCAATCCAAGGCAAAACATTGAAACGTACAATGAACAAAGGTATTTGCATGGCCTTTAAAACTATGTAATAATTAGCAGTCATGTATCTGCACCATCGAATGTCATCCTGAAATGTTGTGACGTAAACTACTCAGAAGGAACATAGTTGTCACATTTTGATACTTCCGATAAGATCATGCAGTCACGGATGACATTTATTACGATGCAAACATGATATATGTTTTTCTTCTGTGTATGCCATTTGAGAGTAAACACATAATGTGTCGCACATTACTTTCAACCATGTGAAAATGTGAATTTCATTATTACTTAAATCTTATAGAACACTCGTACCTCGTACATATACCGCCCCGGTATGCTAGTGGTTAGAACACCCGCCTCGGATGCCGGAGGTCGTGGGTTCGAACATCGGCCGAGTTATAGCGAAGATTGATAAAATTGCAATTACACGTGCCTCGCTAGTCGCTAAGTTATTAAGAGGTTAGGATTAGGACTGGTCGGCCCGCTCTCAGGATAATGTGACTGGATGTATGCGGTATGATGCCTCAGTACAAGACATACATCACTATTAAAACCGCAACACCGCAGACAATGTAGCGATATGATATGTTTAAACTACGTTAAAAATCCAAATCTCTCTGTGTCCGTCTGTCTGTCTGTCTCTTTCTCTTTCTCTCTCTCTCTCTCTCTCTCTCTCTCTCTCACACACACACACACACACACTTACAACTCATGCATATTAGATGCAAGGGATTTGCTGTCAGGAAAAATTAACTGTACTGGTTTACAAGAAATTGCGCATACAAAACGAATAGTTGCTCATTATGATATTCAATATAAATCATTAGTCAAACGACTTCATCCTAATTTGTGAAATCTGCTTATCATAAAAATAAACTAGATGCATCTTGGTACATATAAAAACTCGTCAATCAAAAGAAAGCAAAATCAAGTTCAAAAATATATTAAAATAAGACGGTAATGAAAGTATCGTCTCCACTGTGAAATATAAAAACTGTTTCCTTTAAAGGCCAACTAAAATCTGCCTGAAACTCAATTGTCTTCAAAGAGATGGGTTGAGACGATAAATGCAAAGAAAAGAGATGATAAATGGAACCTAGATGATAATTGCAAGTTTAGGTATTTTTTTTTCCAATGCTATCAAAGCCAGTCGAATGATCATACACATATGCCCATTTTAAAATCTTCTTTCAGCGCATAATATATTGCCGAAAAATCAATAAAGTTTTAGGTTATGGTCATAGTGAAATACTATGATCCCTATCAAAGATTCAGGTTTCAGTTGTAACTAAAAAGCTAACGGTGGTACCCCACCCCCCTTCCGTCGCACTGCCATTGGGGAGTACTAAGCTTGAAATGATGTTTGGATAGGTTCAAACTGCCAGAGAGCAGCGAATGCCTTGTTTTCCTATGCCGTGTACTCGTCTGTCTGTCTATTATCCTGTTACCTTTATAACCGTAAGTAAGAAAATTTATTTCTCGCCCATCGTCATCATCATCATCATCATCATCATCTCTCTCTCTCTCTCTCTCTCTCTCTCTCTCTCTCTCTCTCTCTCTCTCTCTCTCTCTCTCTCTCTCTCTCTCTCTCTCTCTCTCTCTCATCACATGTTTTGAGAGGAGTTTGCGGTGTTAAAACCTTATCTTCGGGCAATCGAAAACAACGGTCAGTGTTACAGTTATGGTACTTTAAACTATTCGCCATGATGCAGGATTGGGGGTGTCATGTGGAGCGACCGCCCCAGGCCCGAAATTTCAGGCCTAAGGTAGTCGTTAAATACATAATTAGTGTTTGCAGAATCATACCAGTAGACATACCGATACCCTTGCCTAGGTCCAGCGTACTGCTAACGCCGCATCTACCAAGATGTAATGTAATATATATAGCTACATCAAAATATCGTTTTACAAATCGGGCACTAAAATATGTGTACTTTTACTCCAAATTTAGACGGAGATGTTCTCAAGCGTAACTAACATAGACTATATTCGACTATCCAGTGTATTTTTCTAAAGAAATATAAGTACCTGGATTTGCCGTTATCCATGCGTAGTGGTACAATATCTTAATGACCCTCTCTCAAGGTTGTTTTGTAGGACACAGTGCGAACATACCGAAAGTGAACCAGAATCACGTTTCCGTGAGGACCACACTTATGATTTCTAGGTTTCATCCCTGTCAAACAGATGATATAATAATAATAATAATAATAATAATAATAATAATAATAATAATAATAATAATAATAATGGTATTCTTGCAATCATATTTGAGCATGGAGATGGCTCTGCAGTCCCAGTCATGACTTTTGCATAGTCGATGACAAATGGAATATTGGAAGTCCGTTGCAGCTACTACGACGGACGGTAATCGGTTGAGACACTCCCGCCTCCGTCTTGTTTCAGCGCCCATATTCAAGGTCAGTTAACGATTTTCGGGTGAGGGCAATGTAGATGGTTCGGTCTTATGTTGTTTTGTATAGATTCCATAGTCTGAGCCGCGCAACTTTAGGTTGTATTTCAATGTGTTTCAGTGCGTGGTCAGCATTGGGTTTTTTTCAGCCATGTGCCATTTCCTCAAAGAAGATCTGCGTCGATAAACGGTTACCACACATCACGATACTATAGCTGACCATAAATGTTAAGCACTATCAGCATTGCCTATTTAGTTGGCATCTTAGCTTTATCCATGATTTTGTGGTTGTAACCTATATTCCTTCGGATCCAAGGATAAAATGGAAAGCCCACGTATGGAATTTCCAGAGTTGCCTGATATGTCTGCGGCATATAGTCAAGCCGCAGAGCATGAAGGTGATAACCACTGCGCTATACAACTAGGTAGACTGGGTATGTAAGCTTCTGACATAATTATTAGTCGGTTAAAGATGAGTTGAGTAACGTATTTGTCAGCGATGATGAGGAGAGAGATGCGATTGTTGTCGCAATCAACATTGCTACCTTTGTTCTCAGATACACTGGAAAACGTCCATTACACCTAGTCCTGCTGCTAATGTCAGCATCCACTGGGGTTCCATCCTGTCTCGGAAGTCAAACCGAGTTCGCCTCTGTTCTGTGATTTTTATCAGACGTAGGTGGTTGGTCGAATACCTCCAGAATTGAGAGCGGTGGGGTTGACAGAATATTTCATGTTCAGCAGTCCACTAAAGTGCTTAGCCATGCGATCTCGATGTTGTTCCTATTATTTTATCTTATATATTATTTCAGATAATTTTCGTTTAAAATCATTTTTCATCTGACGTATTTCTTTAAAATTATTAGATTCATAAACGATTCAATGATTTCATATGAATAATTCTTTAGATAATTAATTGATTTAGAAATATAGATTTTTAACATGCCTGTAGTTGTCAAGAAACTATGCGTGTGCAGTTTAAAAAGATTCTTCTTAATTTGCTTGTGTAAGGGTCTGTAACGGCTGGCTCGGTATCAAGGGTTATTAGTACAATATCGCACAAGACCTGATCAGAGGTATTGCGCAACTTGGAAAAACAACACTCGAAACCGCCTCCCGCTAATTCTCGTTATCTAAAGGAATGATCTCTACGGTGTAATTTGCCCGGTCATAGAGTGGATATGGTAATCTGAGATGGTATCTTGAACAAGACAACACACAAGCCCCCGTAAAGATAAAATGAGAATTTAATTAAAATACAATTAAGAGAAGAATGACACAGTAAATTACAATTTTCTTTCCTTCTGACTATTCTTCGTTCAGAAGTACTTCAAAACCGAAGCTTTAAAATAGCAGATACGTTAATTAAAATTCAAACACTAATAAAATAGATGAATTTAACCGTTAATAACTGATAGTAACTTTCATCATGAAATCGAATGTTCATTAACATTGGACTGTTGGGTGATTCACAATGACCTTGTTCGTCGACTGGTGTTTTCCTTCTGCGTGCGTCTCGACTTTAGCTTGCCCTTTGATTGAACGGGGAATTCCACAACTCTGACTTCTGACGTCTTTTCCCTCCTTTTCTTGACTTCTTTTCCCTCCTTTTCTTGACTTCTCGCTAATTTTCACTCTTTCCAAACAAACTATTTTCTTTTGAAAAGAAAAGGGTAAAACGCCCTAAGTATCTTGTTATGCTTTAAAGTTGAGATTGTCCGTCCGTCTTTCTGGTTCGAACAATCAGATCTTACTATCAGTGTTAACTTTTATACGGCTAGCAAATACTACACAAGTCTTCAGATCAATACAGTGATACTGCTAATTATCGACATCAGAATTTGGGAAAGTCACATATATTCCCGTAAATCATTACGTAAAGTGAGGCAATATATCATAGCACACAATCCATATTCACTAATATGATAAATTCAAAATTAATGTAGCACTTTCCAATCATAAATGTACACAGCGGGTTTTCTACACCACCCATTAACCGACCTAAGTATATAAATTGAAAATTCTAATTCAGAATTCAAAAATACATTATTAAATCAATGTAATACCGAACTATCAAAAATATGAACACATCATGCATCTGTAACGAAGAAACATCATATCAAAGTACGTTATTAAATCAATGTAATACCGAACTATTTGTATCATTATGCATCTGTAACAAAGAAAACATCACATAAATTAGATCATGATAAATGTGAATTGAGTTAAATACCTTGTGTTTTTGGCGTCTTACAATCGTTCCACATTCAGTTTAACCCCTGGAACCACAATTTTTACGAACGTCTTTCTTGCAAAGAACGATCGGAGTCCTGGTAACGGTTCTCTCCTGCAGAAAATTTTTCAGACTAATTCAAATTTTCAGACTAATTCAAACTCATCAGCTCAGAGAATATATATTTCCCCGATTCTAGGGTTCGACACCCCCCTCCTTCTACATTTGACCAATGGGAATAAACGCTATTCCTACGGACATTTTGAAAACCCGTCTATCAAGATGCCAAAAATGCCACTTGGGGTCGAAATATCACCCTACCATTTGTTTCAAATCACTTTGATATCTATACGTGAGAAATTCTCTCTCTTAAGCGTGTCAAACACCAAGTTCGGTTCTACTATCAATATTCTAACAGCCTGACCCAGTTAAGTAAACATTCTTTCGTCCAAACTCCTACTCCAAGACAGTTAATTGTCGGCTAGACTAAGAATTAATTAATGAATTTCACTGGCGAAAAGTTTGGCACTTGACAGGTTCGTTTTATGTGCGAAACCTAACGTATCAGACATTGATAAAAGTGATAAAATGATAGTTCCTATTTGCTACATGTAAAAGTAAAGAAATCGCGATTGTTTACATATATGCTTCGCGTGAAAAATAGACCTGTTTGACCCTACTAGACAAACTACAGGTCAGAGCAGTGTCTAACCTGATCAAGACGAATCTCTATTATGCAAAGTCGATTCATGCACTCTCATTTTAACGCCTCGAATAATGAAGAAAATACATTTGCGCCAATGTGCTCGTTTAGTTGCCATTGTTCAAGCTATGTGATCTGACTCCCGCAGCTCACGTACGTACATTTATCTTGATTTCGATTCAAGCAAAGTTTTACTTTTCCCATTATCTCAGGAACGCATCAGTAAATCGATTATCACCGGTGTTGTGTTCAAATCCCCCAAAATTTGTGTTTCATGTGGATATTTAAGTTATTGCATGATAAAAATAAACAAACAGTATGTAAACTAATTTGACATAAGAATGAGCTATTTCATAAGAGGATTAAATTATAGTAAAAACAAATTTACTTGCACATCTTTGTGCTTATTGATTATTGAATTTTATCTTGTTGCATAGCGCACAAATTCTGTTGATATTTTGAAAACAACTGGGTTAGGACTATCGGAGTATTTTAGATTTTACTATGTAGGCTATATATAAATTAAAATGGTATTATTTTCTTGTGTTGATATTATTATATTGTGTAATTGAATTTTATTTCAGTTTAGCAGCCCAGCCCTTTGGTACATTCCATGTTATATAGAAAAAAATAGTTTCTCAAACATCTTGCCTATCTTTAATAAACGTAGCAAATAGGATAATGACGTTAAAAGTATTAACATTGACATATCCATTCTAGATTGGTTAAAAAGTGTGAAAAAAGGAGTCGAATATAATTAAGATAGACCATTGTTATCTTAAAACAGTTATTTAGCTATCCTTCTAGTGCAAATGCAGTATTTTCTTGTATTCATCTCATTCTATCAAAATACAATAAGACATTTCTTTGTATTGATACACGTATTACAATAAATGCATCCGTCGGAATAACACATGATTAAAAGTTTGTTCTAACATAACCGTTGTAAGTGCTTTTTTAGGATTGTTATATTAGGTCTGCAACGTACAAGTAGTTTACAATATACCCCGTTACCGCTCTGTTGGCGTAGTGGCTAGAGCGTACGAATTGGGTGCAGGCAAGTTGTGGGTTCGAGAACTCGTTCGAGTAATGCCATAGATTTATAAAAGCGGTATTCACAGCTGCCTCGCTAGGCGCTGAACATCCAGAAGTTAGTGTTAAGACTTGGCCTGGTGCGAAGATAATGTGACTGGGTGAGGCATGATATCCCTGTGTTAGACATCACTATAAACTGCCTCACTGTAGACATCGCACATATATATATATATATATATATATATATATATATATATATATATATATATATATATATATATATATATATATATATATATATATATATATATATATATATATATATCAGATCGCTTATTACATATTACCACAAAAGACACTTGACACTGGTATTGTATAACATCGAAGTCACTTAGATCAAGTTTTAAATGTATGGACTATGTCGATGCACTGTTAGTAAGACATACTAATTTTGAATGGATTATCTACAAACCCAGATTACAGATGTGGCTGAATAATTTGATTGAGCCATATAACCCTTATGTTTTACATGTAGATCACATCTTGTCTATAAAAGCACCTGTTATAAAGTTTGCTGAATTTTACTTTTGTTATGTGGTCTTTTAAAATGTCTTGCAGATTGCACAGCTTGACATATCCAAATTGCAGAGGAGGCAATCGACATCATGAGGAATTCTTCATTACAAGTATTGATGCTTCTGACGTTTTTCATTTTTCTATTCTTACCTTTGTTCATGGTTTCCAACCATTATGAGCGTATGCCCGAGGAAATATGGCGAAGGACCATACTGCAGCAACAAGAGATATACACCTACACAACTCAGCAGAACTACAGAAAGCCATACATTCAGGATGAGTCGGTGGACTTAAGGATCATTGTTATAGTCTTTAATCGTGCAGATTCTCTATTGAGACTGCTTGGTTCATTAAATGTGGCATTTTATTTTGGTGAAAGGGTAGTGCTTGATATATGGATAGACAGATCAAAAGAAGGTCAGATTGATGAGAATACATATAGAATTGCCAGTGAATTTCAGTTTAAACATGGAGTTAAAATAGTTCATAATCATACTTTTCATGTTGGAATTTATGGCCAGTGGTTAAATAATTGGACCCCAGAATCAAACAGCTCAGAAATTGCTGTTATTTTGGAGGATGATTTAACAGTTTCTCCATATTTTTACAAATGGTTGAGAATTGTGCATAAAAAGTATGACAAACTTGTTGAAGTGAATGGCTATTCCCTTCAAGGAATCAGTATTAAGCATGGAATAGGTTCTGAGGGACTCTTAGAAGCCCCATTTGGGAATCTTGTATTCCTTTATCCAGTAATTGGAACCTGGGGATTTTCACCAAATCGGAAAAACTGGATGAAATTCAGAGACTGGTTTGAGATTATGTTGCAGGATAACAAGTTTCAGCCGTTAGTGCCGAACATTTTACCCACTAGCTGGTATCAGACATTTATCCAGACTGGTAAAACAGAAAGCATGTGGTCCATGTGGCATATATACCATGCATGGAAGAGTCGGGAATATACATTATATCCAAACTTCCCAGGTAATTCATGTGACAGGTAGAATATATATATATATATATATATATATATATATATATATATATATATATATATATATATATATATATATATATATATATATATATATATATATATATATATATATATATTGAAACATTGAAACACCCCACAACGCCATCTCCATCCAGTAATTTCCAAATGCCACTGTGCAATACTGACTGAAATTTGCTACTGGTCAGAAAGTTCAGTAAACGTTGACAAGTAACTGGTCCTACCGATGATTAAATAGTACATTTGTTCCAGGTTATTTGTAATGAATTAGATCGTCATATATGACATTTGCAAGTTAGAATAAGAACTAAAAATAATTTACCGCATAGAATTCGAACGATGCAGATATGATAGGATTAAAGTAAACAGTAGTATTGTGTAATTTCAAAACATCACAAGCAACTGTGTACCAGATTTTTACAACATATAATTACATATTTTTTAAACTTAGCTTTATAAACTTAGATTAAAGTGAAAAATGTTTTGGAGATCAATATTTCAGGAATTTTACATTTTCTAACGAAATGTAGTAAGAATATGTCTTTGAAATTGCCCAATGCAATATTTCCCCTTCAAATATTGCCCCATCAACAATGACGTCAGTGATTTTCACAGAATGGCGTCGGTTGCAAACGTCCATTCAAATTATACACAGTGCTGGTTTAATGTTTAACTGCACAGCAAGACAAGTAAAATATTGTCTAGGAAGAGAGAAATAGAGACAGTGAAATGTCTTTCTCAAGGACATACCATGTTTTCCGACCCAGGAGGCAGATCAGTGGTAGGAATCAAACCCGCATCCTTTAACTCATGAGTCAGCACACTACCAATGGGACCATATACAGGGGGATGATGGTACATGTGCACCTTGCCGTTTAAGTTTTTGCTTAAACTGGGCCAGAAAAATTCCTTTTTGAACTCAAAAGTAGTGGAGACATGTTTTGCAGTTTATTCAGAAGATATAGTTGGGACAGATGGACTGCTAAATTTCATTTTCTCATTTGACTGATTCAAAAATAGGTGACTTCGATAAACTGCATAGGTTTTACAAAAACATAGCCTCTGTTATTATAATCAAAATGGCGACAGAAAGCAGATGTGGCAGTCAAAAGTACCTTACAATCACCTGCTTAGAAACGGAAAAATCCATATTTAATGGTATGTGTGTGTGGTTAGGAATTTGTACGTAGCTTTAACAATTTTTCAGTCATATCGCTACGATGTCTGCGGTGAGGCAGTTTATAGTGATCTCTAGCACTGGAATATAATGCCCAGACATGTAGCATGATGTCCCACCCAATCACATTATCCTGACACTAGGCCGACTAGTCCTAAAATGAACCCCTCAATGCTGAGCGCCAAGTGAGGCAGCTGTTAGTACCATTATTTTGTAAGTCTTTGGTATGATTCGGCCGGGAATCGAAACCACGGCCTGCCGTTTCTTCGGCGGACGCTCTAACCACTAGGCCACCGATCGGGCATGGTGATTATGTCCCACTGAGCTGGTGCAGAGTCAACGCTGATGGCATTTTAAAGAGACAAGAATGTTGCAAATTACTCCATATAGGGTAACCAACAAATGAATTAATTGGTTTGTTCTATCTCGTTGGTAAGTTATTTGGAATGCAAACACCAATTTGCGAATTCAAATCCATTAGAGTGGAATTCCCATATAGAGCAAACTGAAGAGATGGTTTAGTGTTGTTTACCAAAAGTAAAGGACAAACATACTGATCCTTATTCATGATACACTCTTAAAGAGTGAATCTTTCCACAATGTTTTGTCCTATGACCCCTAATGTTGACCATGTGCGTCCCACTGGGGGCTAATTTCCATCAAGAAACACAAAATACGCCTATATATTTTCATCAGTGGATGCTCATCCATGTCTTTGACCATAGCTGCTACATACTCTGAGAAATGCCCATTAACTGGTAAATGGATTTAATTTGTTAAATCTCATTTAATTAATCTCATATACTTCAATGTTTGTTGTTAGTTATCCTTTGGAAGCTGTAATGCACACAAATTTGCTCTTTGTCTTAAACTAGTGTTTGACCAAACACTATTGTATATTCTCGTAAAACATCATTGATATTGCGTTTTCCGACGTTTTTCTCTAGATTTGTTCTCCCTTGTTATACCCATGTTACGAAATATATCTCCTGGTTTGAAATTACAGCGCCTGCTATTAAAATAACCTTAGATTTTTCTCTCTACTTTTGCTATTACTGATGCTGTAATATGATTTTAGTTTCTAAATATGACTACAGTATATCTTGTATAGTACAGTCAACTCCACTTAACTGCACATCGGTTAACTGAACACTCCGGATAAATGCACGTAGTCACGTCGGTCCCGTTTTTGCCCAATGCTTTTCAATGGGAACAAACTTCGGATAACTGCACTTCGCTTAAATGCACACTCCGGATAATAGCACGATAAATTTCTGCCCGTGGCACATTATTAGTACAATTTTACTCTGGTTAACTGCACAATGTATAGTCATGATCAGTTATTGCCAGTCCACTGCTGTAGCGCTTCAAATAAGCCGACAAATAAGCCGGTACATGCGACTTTGTAAATGATTGACATGTACACGACGCCTTAGGTGGTATATACATGTATATCCGCGCCCACTAGAGAGCTATAGCGTGGGAAAAATCATAGTACATGTACAGCATGGGAAACATTGCTCTAAACCGTTCGGGTCTGAATGATTTCAAACCAACAAATGGATGGTTGGAAAGATGGAAAATGCGCAACAGAATTAAATGTAAACGACAACACGGCAAAAATACAGGAAGCAGACGACCTTGGAGCTGAACACTTTTTCTGCGGGAGATGACCCATCAATATCTGACATCAGTTTTCGAATAACTAGCGATCATTAGAATTTCTTGAAATTCGCTATAATTCCTTGATCCATTGGTTGAATCAGTAAAGTTGTATTCGGACGAAGGAAAACAAGCTTAACATTTAAGTAAAAGTTGAAAGAGTTTATTCTAATCATTGTTTATATTTATTCTTCACATATATACGTGCCGTGCTGATTTAAAGCTGTACTGTACCGTACTTTGGTTAACTGCACACTCCTGTTAACTGCACAGTCTCGTGACGGGTCCGATGGTGTGCAGTTAACCGGAGTCGACTGTATTAGAATTATAGTCTGTATTGAATATAACATTTCTTTTCATCAAAGGGAGTTAGTGTCTTCCGACCGTTTGGCCATATGTAATTTTATGAAAGGGGTTACCACCATAACGCTATGTATGTATTATATAACCTTCCTGGGTGTATTATTATAAATGGCTGCATGCAAGGGCTACTTTCATAATTCTATCCATGTATATTGTATTCTTCATTGATGCAAATTGTACGTGGTAGTTTCCAAGTGCTACTAACCTTATGCATTGTGATCAATTGCTGCTTGCAAGTTCTACATTCATAATTCAAGTCATGAATTTGCTATTCTTCTTTGATGCAAGCTGTAAATGGCTGCTTGCAAGTACATATATCTGCTTTCCTTCTGCGTCATTATATCTTGCAATTTGGCAACTACTGAATTGATTCTGTAGTTTGTGGTCTAATAAATGATGTATCAGCTATTACGAGTTTTGACATTCTATTGCTATATCACAAGTTACACATATTACACCTTCTAAAATCGTGATTATGATGTAGCATCAAGCATCATAGAAGTTAGTATAAAATAATGCCTCATTATGACAAGATATGGCGCTGTGACACGTCAGTTTCTTGCGATAAGACTACTTCCCTGACCCTAGCAACAAGAGGTTACACCACTTTAAGCCGGCCTAGCAAACTTGACCTAACTTTCATGACTTCTTTTCTCAGAAATTGCGAGTAGGTCACGAACGTTTGCTAGGCTGGCTAAAAAGCGGCTACCATATGCAAACACCAAATGGTGTCGGCGAATTCCAACTTTAAGATAGGCAGTAGACACTAACCCTACACCCCAAAATACATGTCCAAATATCAAAAATAGGGTGGCAAGTGTCAGAGAAAACTTGACTCGGTTTAAGGTCCTAATTTGTTTATATATTCTAATTCACAATGTCTTCAGTTTAAAGCATGTTAATTATTTAAGTGTGCAGTGCACATTCTGCTTTATGTACCAGTAAAGACCTCATAAGGATTGAGTAAATTGCAGATATCTGTGCCTCAGCACCATACTTTCCTTCCTGTTTCTTTACGAGAGAGAGAGAGAGAGAGAGAGAGAGAGAGAGAGAGAGAGAGAGAGAGAGAGAACATGATTGAGCCAAATTATACAAATTTCTTATATATGTATGGCATGGATGGTTATGTAATAACCAACAAGTATTGTCATGAACGGCATATGGGGGTGACAAGCACGGCGACCGCCCCTGGCACCGCTCTTGAGAGGGCCTCGCGCTTCAGTGTTTGCAGTAACATACCAATCTAGATACCGATACTCTGGCCTCGTGCGGTCATGGTCGACCGGAGGCCTCGCGTACTCCTAACGACGCATCGGAGTATTGTCACTAATTGTGTGTGAGATGTATCTCATCTCATATCTCCAATTTCGTTTGAAATCTCCAATTCCAATTACAATAGCAAGAGGCAAATGACTTGAAACAAGAACATCACTTACAAAGCATATACTATAGCATAGCTCAGGGGTCACCAACCTTTTTGATACTGAGAACTACTTCATGGGTACTGAGTCATACGAAGGGCTACCAGCTTGATACACTCTTCTGAAATAACAAATTTGCTTAGTTTGCCTTATACATTATTAATAATGTGAAGACTCTGCTCACATTAATGATTTCTCACAATAATTACCAACAATGACAAGGTGGGAAACATATATCAATATTCAGCACTTTATTTCCATTTATCTCAGTAATTGTTAAATTTTCAGATGATCACTTACATTACATTTCTTAGGAAAAATGTCCCATTTTCACTAGCCACTGACAAACCTTTTCAATAAATCATGAACTATGTTGCACCATGTTTCAAAAAGTTATCAATTATGTACATTGTAATGTCTGTAATGTAGTGAAAAAACTTAAATAGTTTTAAATAAATCTTGTCACATTTTGAACTAATGACCAAATCTGCTGTATTTTTCACAAAATAATAACTGTTACATGTCATGAACACACATATTAAATTGAACAATTCTTCAATATTTTAATTAAACTTTGCCATGGCACTGACATGTTGCCACTGACATCTGGTATCATTTTCTTTGTTAGTGGGAAGACTGGCATTGCATGCTGTTTACCATTGTATTGTAATCTGGTGTGTAACTTGACACTGCAACTGTGAGTGACTCTTTCAGATGTGAGGCGTGTTCTGTGTTTGTTCTTGATGAAGTCCATGTCAGAAAATGCTGATTCACATAGATAGGTAGAACCAAACAGGCTGGCAACCTTCATAGCTGCTGTACACACTCCACTGTACTTCTTTGTGTCAACAAGGCACCAAAAGTTTGGTGCAGCCTGGTAGGCTTTGAGGTGGAGGTCATTTTGTAATGTTATGATTTCAATCTCCACCTGTTCAGCATCCAAGTTGAACGTTGTACTTAGTTGCTCAGCAAAGCTTGTTGTGTCCACATTCATGAAAGGATTGGAAATGAATGATACACATGGCTCAAGCTGATCAAGGTCACAAAACCTATTCTCAAACTCTTGCCCAAGTCTGTTTATGACTTCACAGTACTTGTCTGCAGCTTTGTTAAATGTATCAGATGCAGAAGCATTGTCTTTCAGCACTGACTGCACAGAGGGAAAGTGCAGCACCTTTTCTCTCTTTATATCCACAGAGAAAATGTTAATTTTGGCTTTAAATGCATTTAAAGCACTTATAATATTAACAACAGTCTTGCCTTTACCTTGCAGTTCGCAGTTCAAGTGGTTTAGTTTCCAGAGTAATGTCTGTCAAAAATGCAAGGTCAAGTGTCCACTCTGTGTCCTCTAGCAGTGAGACGTCTTCGCCATTGGACTGCATGAACTCTTTGATTTCACCCAAAAGTGATAAAAACGAAGTAAAACTCGTCCTCTGCTGAGCCATCTGATTTCTGTGTGTAGTAGCAGGTCACCATATTCAGCTGCTATCTCCTCCAATAGCACTTTGAAAATCCTGTGCTGTTTTGCTTTGGAGCGGATATTGTTTATGATTTTCACAACGGGAGTCATCACGTGCCCAAAGCCGATCACAATGGCACACAATGCCTGCTGGTGAATGATGCAGTGGTAATGCAGAAATTTTAGGAAGTCTGGGTCACCTTTACAGTGAGCGATGAAACTTGCATGTCGGCCAATCATAGCAGGAGCCCCATCTGTGGTCACCGCTACCAGCTTTTCCAATGGTACCTTTTTCTGCACGAAAACCTCCTTCACTGTGTTATAAATTTCAACTCCCCTCGTAGTTGTCTTTATGGGCAGTAGTGTCAGGAGTTCTTCTCTTGTGGAAAAATCTTCAAACACCATCCGGATAAAAACCATCAGCTGCTCTGTACTACTGCTGTCCACGGACTCGTCGCACTGGATGTTTAACCACCTGCATCTCGCCAGATCCCGGTCCAGCTGATCGACCAAGATACTGGACAAAGCTGACACTCGTCTAGCCATCGTAGATGCCCACAGTTGGACGTCGGAGAGAGTGGCGATTACATAGGTTCCATATTTCTCGTCTTTAAGTACAGTGTTAGCAATTATCATCAATGCTTCTTTGACAACTTCTCCGTCTGAAAATGCCTTCTTCTTCTTGATCAGGAAATGCGTAGCTCTAAAAGAGGCTTCGGTTGCTTTTTGTGACTTTTTCGCCGGCATTGTGAAAAAGCATGTCGCTTACCCAAAGCTGTCTTTAGCTCAAGGGCTTTTTCTGCCCGTCGTGCGCTTCCCGGTGGGTAGTTAGCATTGTAGTTTTTGTGATTCGTAGTAAAGTGTCTCTCCACATTGTGCCGCTTTGCCGTTGCCACAGTCGCTCCACATATAAGACACACGCAGGTTTCTTTCACAGTCGTAAAAAAGAACTCCGACTCCCATTCGTTGTGAAAGTGATAGGTTTTCTTTCTTTTTTCTGCCATGTTTTTGGGGTAAGAAACTGCTTTCAGCGCCAGTCTTCGCTGCGCCCGCTAGCTTACTCTCCACGAGCACTGCATTGTCACACGCATAATACTGATCTTCGAACTGGAGTACGTCAGACTTCACCTAAACTTATCTAAACTTCATGTATAAGAAACATATGTTTAAGATATTGTCATTTTTTAAATCTATATAAATGCAAGTGTGATTAAAGAAAAGAATAGCAACAGAATAAAATACAATTTTATACGCAGCTGAGTTGTGCTATTTTTAGAACAGGCCTGCGGGCCACTCATGTGGTCTTTGGGGGCGACCTGGCACCGTGTTGGTGACCCCTGGTATAGCTATTTGCTACAAAAATATGAACTGATTTAATTATATAAGAAAATAAATTATAACAGTATGAAATATGTTTTCTATATCTAAACATAACGAACATTTCCATTGGATATTTTTGTTGGGGGAGAACTGAGTTCACTGCTTATCGGAAAGACATCAAAAACGTTTCCACAGAGATCAAACTGGAAACGACATTTTGTATTATTTAAAATCGTATTCATCCATATATGAAGCGATATGTATAATACACATAAGATGATTGATTTTAAAGTAATTCACTAATAAAACATTAGATTCTTTTGGTAGCAATTATAAAAATATAATATATTGAATATAAATAACGTTACTACTGCTATCAGTAGCCAGCTTAATTTGTTTTTATTATTAATACTACAATATGGTACCAAACATGTTTGATACATTTAGATATCAAATTAATGTCGTAGTTAAAACGATAAATGCAAAATTATTACAAGTATCTTCAACACGTGTGATTGTTATCTGTTAGAAGAATATAACACCCACGCACACACACACATAATTTATAAAACCTTGTACAGTTTGCAAGGCTACAAATATTTCAGGCTGTTATAGAATCACTTACCCCCTTTCCCAATCCCCGCATACACATCTTCATTTGTTGTGATTTTATCATTTTTTAAAATCCTGTTTAAGTTAATATTGTTATGACACAAAATTTATCAGCGCAATACAACTATAAATTTTGTTTTCATTTTTTAAAAAAAAACAAACAATATACAGTTCTATGTTTATTTTTTTTATAGGAAATATAAGAGATAAAAATTATTGAATGTAAACTGGCAGTCGTAGAAACAATATTGTTAGATAAATAAGTCTAAAACAAAAAGTATCAAACAGGTAGGGAATTATTAGGAACAAATACTCATATCGTCTTGTTTTATTGTTCTTATCGATTTATTTGCCAGTTCCGTTTGTTTTCCACTTTCACTGGAATACAACTTGAATAAAGACAGGCTTTTCACATAATTTAGCTTCTGGATTGGACATGCACTCTTAATTGCAAATTCTGAAAAATTAAAACTGTAGATTCTGGATTGGACATGCACTCTTAATTGCAAACTCTGAAAAATTAAAACTGTAGATACTGGATTGAACATGTACTCTTAATTGCAAACTCTGAAAAATTAAAACTGTAGATTCTGGATTGGACATGACACATTACCTCTTATATACCACACTCATTTGCAAATTATGAATCAAGAACAGTCAGATTATATTCCCCAGTGTCTGTTCCAAGAACTATTTCCCAGAACACATCCATTACTAGATATACATTCTATATATACACCATGCAAAAATGCTCACTTTTGGAGAATATTCTATAAGTTGTTTGCACTTGCTAGGAGTTAGAAACCACGAAATGGAGCATATTTTATTTGCTAATTTGTTATTTCTGATATTTTTACTTCGCATAACTATTATATTTATGAATCTGAGATGAGAGTTTAAATTCGGCCTGTTATCTGTAATATATGTGCCTTGCAACAATTAATAAGGTAAATTCATAATTTAAATGACTTAATCACTCATCACTGAGAGAGAGAGAGAGAGAGAGAGAGAGAGAGAGAGAGAGAGAGAGAGAGAGAGAGAGAGAGAGAGAGAGAGAGAGAGAGTTACTTAACTAAGTTTCTTCACAGAAGAATAATATTTAAACCACAAACCATTATCTGGCTGATGTTTTGAAATAACTGAGGATAAACTAACAACTACTTTATAAGCATGCAATATACATATTAATGTGAGTTATAAGACACTTTGAAGCCACACAAGTACCAGTTTGTTATTTTGCAAAAAAATGGGGTCATTATGAGAAAATGGAGACCAACTGATGTACCTGCTGGTGATGAGTGTTCATGGAACACTCAAGCCCATAAAACACCCTAAAGTTGTCGTTTACGTGTCAGTAAGTGTCACATTGCCCTGTCTGAGAATGCGTATGTCAGGGGAACAAACAAACAAAGAAACAAATGGTTAGAAGCCATATGTATATGGTATACGCCGCAGTGATAGCGGGTGTTCTTCGTAAAGGCAGGAAAACCCAGCTTTGTTTGGAGTGAAAGTCGTGCGTGGACGATGAAAGCTTAGTTAAAAAACAAATAGCCTTTATTGGCGTCATACGTATCACCACGTTGACAGATGACCCGGAGACATTGTCTGCTAAGTTGAATAGAACATGGTAGAATCGACATCCAGTTTGAATTGTGCGAGGGTGTGGTCACCATTTCAATCCGAAATTAATTTACTATTTTCGCTCTAAGAAGTTAGTAATTGCCCAAACATGGTCTTGAAACGTTATGAAGCAATGCTTTGAGAAAGCCATTTGTAATTTGGCGTGGAAATTTATTTCTATATATGTTGATCAGATATATACTTTTTACTTGGGTCTACAAGTGAAATTAATTTGAAGTAATCATTTTGGGATTATGTATATGGTTTTGTTACTGAATTGTTCCAATCGAATTGTTTCGATCACCTCCATAACTGTGTATCCCGTAACAGAAAAACCTTAGGGCAAGGTTGAGAGAGAGAGAGAGAGAGAGAGAGAGAGAGAGAGAGAGAGAGAGAGAGAGTTTAATATTCTTGTTATTTAATGATTTATTAGTTGGGTTTATTTTCTTTCAGGACACCTGGGTCTCACAGTAAACTGGAAAGAGTCTGGACTACACTATGGACGAGGGTTTGCACGAGAAGGTAGAAACCCAGCACACAGTCTTCTAACAATCTGGAGACCACAGTACGAAAACCTTCCTAATTACCCTCTCCGTCTTGATGTATATGGAAATATTGATACCGACGACGAGCCTTGACATAAAACTCAACGTAATTTAATAAATTGGCGATGGAAATTTCAAGATATATTATTTTGAATACTTGCTTAATATTGTTATTATTTCCATTATTTAGGGTTTGTTTTAGTTTGTAGTTATAATCAAATTTGTTCTATGCCATGAAAAAAGGCTGTATGGGGAACCAATTAACATCATTTCCAGAAGCTAAATTTCCATTAAATTTCAAGCATGATGAACACGAATACTTTTATTAATGGTCTGAAGCTATGTACCCTCACCTACATAGTTAAACATAATATCCACCCGCTGCTAATCTAAATGTTTTGAGTTTTGAATATTAACAATTTGTGTATATTTAGAGTAATTATAGGATTCGTAGTAAGTGCTTGTACACTACTGTAGTACTTTTAATTAGAGCTTTTATCTTATGGATTATTTTATATAAATATATGGCATTAGGTTAACTATTTCTTTAGTAATTCCCATAGTATTTTATTGTCATACACCTTATTTGAATTAGCCAGATACAGTTTAGAACGACATTAAAGAACACGCATTAAAGCTTATTTGTCTTATTAAATCGCCTCTCTTCAACGGACACACTTCATGACTTACATGTATTACTTATTTAAAAGTATCTATTGGGTTACTACATGTCTTCAAGACAATTGTCTCGGGATAGCACACTTTTACTGACATAAGCCATGGACGAGAATCCAACATTGTCATAGATATTTGTTGGAGCAAACCCTTATTAAAATTCACTTGCTTTGAAATTGTCAAAGTTTCACAACTACTGATAAATTATATTGGTTTTGTTTTCAAATCGAAAGTATGGTAATAGTGCTTTGTTAAAATAAAATAAAAGTTCCATTATGTAGCTAAATAAATATATCAAGAAAACTAACATCGTTAGCTAATGTCAGACATGTCTTAAAAATGCAGCAAAGCACTGATCCAAGTGGTAGCAAACAGTGCGACATAAACGATTAAAAACCGTTAGTTAAAAAACCTTTCTATCTGGCAGAGCATACAAGGTTCAAAATGAATACTATCAGTGGTTATACATGCTCAAAACCAATTGAAGACATAATTAAAGACTATATTAGGATTGCAAAATAATTCGACGATTCTCTTGAGATTCTGTGTAAGTTTTGTAAGCAATTAATTGCATGAACTGGAGTGCGACAAGATACCACTACTGATGTCACCTCTCATAATTATTGTACTTTCTCCACTTCTATTCGATGTCTGAAGCCATAATGAAAAGCAATTACTGCCTTTTAAAGACAAATACTGATTACATTATATTTCTGCTTAAAATAAGAAAACCCAGTAAATGTATGCTTTCTGGCAAGAATTTAAAAGGAAACAGAGAGGGTAAATTAACAAAATTCCATAACCTTCAACAACATTTGAAGAAATAGTGACATGTCTGTGCGAGGAGTACACGATCATAAGCAATGCAATATTTCCAAATAATTCGAATTAGTCTATATTACAAGTTTATTTATTCATGTGTCAGTAGGCAAAGTCCACATCCTTATCCCCGTTTATCTTCCCCGATGCGCTCCATTTTGTTTTGAATCATCACATTGCAGTTACTAGCACCATCTGTTCTGCTTGGTGACTGTCAAGGCCAAATTTTGTTGCTTGAAAGGTATCAGAAAAGGAGGAGGTCTTTGCCTTTTCAATGATCAGTCATACACCTATTTCGGAGTTCATTCAATGAAATAAGAACTGACTTTTGTAGCCACATATCCCTGTATGCAGATTATTCGAAAACCAGACAACAATGTTGCTACTGTTGTAACAATCCATGACACCATCATGATCTGGTTACTGGGTAAGGCCCTCCGCTTTTGCTGCCCAGATTGGAGACATAGTCAGATCTTTAAGTAACACCGATACCTTACAAAAAACAAATTCTTTAATTTTTTCAGATTTCATGTGCACACATACGAAACCTTAAATTTGATAACTGATTCATATCCTGAATCTTGTAAAAAATATTTGCTTATAAAATCTGAAGAAAAAAAATATTTACTGTCGGCTGCTACGTCACATTTGGTTATTAGGGCAGACAAAGCTATATTGCAATCACCCATTTCTGAATGGAAGATTCAATCTACTGACACCACAAATTACAGCATTTACTGTATACCCGGAAATATATATGAAATGCAAACTCCACAAAGCAAGTGTTGGAACATTGAAACCAATACTGAAGACTGGCATCACGTTGTATGTATGTATGTATGTATGTATGTATGTATGTATGTATGTATGTATGTATGTATGTATGTATGTATGTATGTATGTATGTATGTATGTATGTATGTATGTATGTATATGCATGTCTTTATACAAAATACATTAAAAATAGCATGGCCTTTGAAGTGTTTGTATAAATAAACTTGATAATGTATTTTTGTATTTATTGTGATTTGTCCATGACGTATGAATATGCATACTGATCATATTTTATAGCTAACATTTTTATAATAAAAAAGCAAGCATACACAATCCTGAAAACAAAGGTTATTGAGTATCACCTGGTGTCATCTGTGTCATCTGCTGTCATCTCTATCATCAGTGCTGTTTTCCAGTCTCTCCCTTTTGCAAAAAAATCAAACACTGTAACTCTAAGTAGATAAGAAGCAAGATGATGAAGCAACATTTAATCTACAAGTTGAGTTAATTGGAGAGTTTGGTTGAGACATTGCTGAGGCATTTGCAAATTAAAATGATCACTTTTGAATGTAAGGCTAGTGACAGGATTTGCAGTCAAAACATCTAATCAGAAATTTACACGAGATACACCCATCTGAATTGGATCAACACCTGGCTGGTTTTATACTCAGAGAAAAGATGGATCTAAATTTGAACCGAACAGCTTACGAGGCGTCATCATCTCAGACGAAGAAAAAGATACCTTAATAAAAAAAACTAATGGGGACGGAAACAACTGAAGCAATTGTTAACATATTGTTGTGTAACAAATCTGGCATTTTTGTTTGAGGGGAGTGACTGAACATTACTATCTAAAATGGGGAGATGTTACACTAAAGAAAGACGTTAATAGCTTCGAGTATCTTACACTTAATGAAAGGCAGAACAAACAATAACAGTAAACAATGTCAAGGACATCAGGGGTAGAATTCTAAGATGTATGAGAACAAGACTAACAGAGAGAGAGAGAGAGAGAGAGAGAGAGAGAGAGAGAGAGAGAGAGAGAGAGAGAGAGACTTGTTATCTAGAAACGATATGCTAAATAAGACCAGCAAACGTTTGACAATGTGAAGATCCTTTCTATATTGCGCTCACCACTATTCCGATCTCAGAGACAAACTCAGTATCGTTTAAGAATCAAGTCGTTGGAATTAAAAAACTGAATGCACCATGAAAGAGTGAAAGAAAAAGCAAATATTACAGAAAGAAAGAAATTAATAAACACTTGTAGCCGAAAGTCCTAATTCAGAAGCAAAGTGACAAAATCATTTTACTAGCTGATATGATGCAAATTTCAGGCAGCTTGAATGTAAAGTCTATAAACAGTTACTCAAACATTAGTCACAAACAACAACAGACGTACTCCAATTACCCGAGTAACACCTGAACCCTAAGTAATGACGTTGTAAACCTCTTCTCCATCACAATAAAGAAATTTATACTTGAACAGCAACAGGATGTAGTATATCTTCTTCCCAAACCTGTAATATGCAACAGAATTTTCACTAACCCGTTCTACGGATCAAACATTACCGTACAAAATAGGTTTGTTATGAACCTCCTGTACAATATGAACGAGATCCATAACTGAATCAACTTTTTTCAACAGGCGAATACTCAAACAGGGTTCCTTCAGCAGAAACGTAGGAGAATTATTGAAAGTGACACTACCAGTCAGTAATAAAGAGAAATATGGACATAAACCATATCAATGAAATGTAGTTAAAGTTAAATTGTTTAATTACTTGCTGCTTCATTAATTTGATGTTTCTGGCTCAAATCGAACTGTTGCAATACAGGCAAATCGCCGCCTTGTTCATGACAACGGGCACTGCAAATTCAATGTTTGCATGCACATTATTAAAATAAAATTAAACGTTAACTATCAGCCTTGTGCATTCATTTAATGTAATATTGTCAACGGAAACATATAGCAATTAATATGAATGAAGTGTACAGGAAATTTGGAATCACTGCAGAACGCTATGTTTGAGCTTACATACTTGCATGGAAGTGGTTCTGAAGGGTTCACACCCCTTACTTGCACTGTTTATGTCCGTCAGTTTTATCTCCCATATAACATGAAAACTTGTATGTAGTCTAAATAAAACATATGTATAGTATCTACGCCGTATTAATGATATACCACGAGATGTATACATTTTCATTAAAAGGAAACGAGGCTTGCCCGAAGATTCCTTTTATTGAAAAATTTATTCAAGTGATATATCATTGACATAGCGTACATCATGTACATACATTTTATTTATATCACAAACAAATACATATATTTTCCCTTTTGAACGGAGTTGACATTTACTAGAGGCCGCTGTGTATTGACCTAGTGAATGAACTCCAAACGTCCCCGTGTATGTCCGCTACAAAATGTAATTCTAAGAATGCCTCTTGTGGCTATTTACAATCACGTTTGCATATTGATAAATTGTAATTTTGTGTGTTTAGTTTAGTGTCTATTTTTCTTCAGAGTGATTAAATCAATTTAATACACACTTATGATTTAAATAAGATAGAAGATTTTATTAATTAAAGCAGTGCACAACAAACATTTGGCTAGCTACGCTATTACATGAATGCTAAGCCATTAACCTACAGGCTCATGGAAATTAATTTGGAATGTAAACTAAGCGAAACGACAAATTAATTTGTTTTAAATATATTTACAGTTGAACTAAGTCACTATTCCGCTTTAGTAACAGTACAAGCGGCCATACACACTTTACTTCTGTCTATATCTCTCATTGACTCTCTCTGCGTCTCTCTCTGTGTCTCTCTGTCTATTTTATCTCTCTGTCTGTCTCTGTCTCTGTTTCTGTCTATGTATATGTCTCTGTCTCTGTCTGTCTGTCTGTCTCTCTCTCTGTCATTCTGTCTGTCTGTCTCTCTCTTTTCTCGGTTGGACAATTTTTACCATCATTCATAACTGCTGAGATATCGATGGATGAAACAAACGAAAGTCCTCTAAGTTCTTCATTTCAAATATGTTAGCCCGTATTTCGCTACGATAGTCCAGAGAGAGAGAGAGAGAGAGAGAGAGAGAGAGAGAGAGAGAGAGAGAGAGAGAGAGAGAGAGAGAGTGTGTGTCTGTATGTGTTTTGTGCTTGCAAGTATGAAATAAAGATGTTGCCAATAGAAGGATACATACCCCCAAGCTAATAAGATATACTTGACGTGCAATTCTAATGAAAATATTATCTGTCATCCAACTATACTTTCGAAGTTCAAAATACGAGTAACACAAGCCTATCTGTATGCAGTTTTGATCGAAACAGCAGATGACATTATGAGTTACATAGGCAATATCGATCGGTACAAAATGCTATTGGCATTCAAGACTGGATAGAGTTTGTCACTTCTGCAGCTCTTGTGGCAATGACATCCATACGTGACTCTACTCCAATAGCTGGTTCACGTGCGTACAAAATGAAGAGTTATAAACATGCATGGGTTGTGTGAAGTGCCAAATTTTCGGTCAAATCCATTAAATAACTCTTAGTTCTAGCCATCAGCCATTTGTTAGATTTGTGGGACATTCTGCACGGAGAGATATTTTTCTAATCGGTTCACCCGGTTAACTGTGTTTGTGTAGAGCAGTACTGGCCGAAAGTGACCTCCTGGAAGGGACATTCTCTCACGAAACATGTCAGAGTTGATTTGAAACAGAGAGGGTGGCATGTAAAACCAAAGCGTGGCATCTTGACACGCTGACGAAGCGACTTTCAAGGGAAAGCGCGAGAAATTATATTGGTTCTGATTGGTCACTGTGGATAAGGGGTGTGTTCTACACGAGGAAATCTTAGAATATGTATATCCACTAATTAAAAGTTACCTCAGTCTTGGAAGTACCTCTGCAAGAGAGGACAGTGTAGTATTATTCTGCAATAAAGACTCCGGAGGTTATTTTTAGAGCAGTACCTTCGAAAACAATAGGCTCAGGAAAGACCGCAGAAAAAACCAACGGTCGAGAGGGCGCACCAAAAACACGAGGTATTTGTTTCAAATCCAAACTTATCATGGTGTAATTGATATAATGTTTGTTCGTTATAGATCTGCATGATTTGTTGATACGTTTGTATGAATAGTTTCATTTGTTACATTAATTTAGTAATGTGCTTTTGAATTATGAATTATAATTCTTACCTTAATTCATAGTAAGAATGGTGTAGTGTTAATTGATGTTGTAAAACCACTACGTGGAGTTATGATTGGAAAGTTATGTTCATTCTTGAATTTATCATATGGTTTGAATATTGATTGTGTTCTAAAATTTAATGACTTACTTTAAGTAATGAATTAAGGGAATACATGTGAATACCCCAAATTTTGATATCGTAGATAATTTAGCGACAGTGTATAATGTATTAGGTAAAAGCAAACCTAATTAACAAGAAATTTAGCTGTATTGATCTGAAGACATGTGTAGTTGATTACTAGCCGTAAAATTATTATCACTGATAG